>JAQMCW010000037.1:10193288-10214645 GCA_030068335.1 Chrysichthys cranchii | reverse complement strand
TATATATAAGCATTATGTAAAGGAATAAAACACCATACTGATCAGTTAAATAGAAGTGTGATAGTGTTTCTACCTCGACACTGATTAGCCTGTGTAATGGATAATGTACAGTGTACATGTCATTAAAAGTGAAGCGTCAGGGTCTTTAATCATCTTGAAGGGTTTGATGTACGTAGTCCCACTTCTTACACGGCTATTTACTCAAGAAATCACTATTTTTATTCTGTTTATTTATAAGTAATTTTATTACTTCCACTAATTCCATGACCATTAAGTACAATCTATTTTACATAGCCACGGTCGGTTATACAGAAAAACAGACCATGGAATGTCTTAACTGACCAATCAGAATCGAGGATTCAAATACACTCATAATTCCTCCCCATAGTGTTATATTTCTCTTATGCCACAGCCACTGAAATTCAATACCTGCTTTTATCTACTTAAAGTTATATTTAATCTGCTAGAACATCCAGGAGACAAGTTAATTCTGTTATTACTTAATGTTACGGCAGCTATAAATGCTCGTTCCTTCACCAGACTCTTGAGTGACACAGGATAGCGTGTTACCGAGACCCCAGAAAGAAAGTGCTAAATCCTGTCCTGTAGCCTTGCTCATGGTTGAAAAACATACTGCCCATTACCATGCACTGTCAGCTGAGACTACTTAGATAAATGTGAAATAAAGAGTTCCTTACAGAGAGCGTCACCATATCAATGATATTACGTCGATAATGCAAAGCTTTCTGTAAATAACCACATGTTTATTTATTTTATTATTTGCTTTACATGTAGATTGTCCTCCATAGCAGTCCATATGAAGGAGTTGTTACTATAGAAACAATATCATATTTGAGCAAGAACATTAACATAAAGCTGAGCTCCTGCCAGAGGTTCTTTTATCCACACCGAACCAATGCCGCCTCAGCAATCAGATTTGAGAATTCAGCAGCACTGTGATATGATTCCTTTCAATACATGAAGAATAAATCAGAATAATTAGACCAAAAAGCTATCAAAGTGAACCACCTCCTCCAGCCAGTGTGTGTTTAATCTGAAAATATGATGAATCTAATACTGTACACTCAAACGTTTCAGCAGTAAAAATAGAGCGAGTCGCGAGGACGTGGCAACACCGGAGGCGTGGCTGAGCCCGGGTTCCTGCAGGAACCGCGTCACGTGACCACCTCCGTCATTTCAAGGAAAAACACGGAGCACAACAACCCAGGCCTGTTGGTGATTCACCAGAGCTGCTGCATCACAAACGTGCTTTCTGGATTCCTTTGTTTGATGTGGAGGAATAATTGTGGAATAATTAGTTCTGTAGTCAGTAATCAGTGATCAAAACCATTGTCTGTTCGTTTGGGAATAATTTAAGGCACATTAATCAAGAACAACAACAACAAATCAGAATCTAGTAAAATGTTCATTTCACATTATTCAAATTTCCAAGCTTGATCCAGTTTTTTTGTGTTTAATTTTGTTCAGCTAGCCGCATGCACTATAAACTCAGTGGCCACAGTTCTCCAGGGCCACCTGAAATATTGTGGCACTTTGTGTGACGCTGATCAGCAGTGGAAAGGGGCCCTATAGGACCACCACTGACTTGACATTATTTGGGCAGTGGACCATTCTCAGCACAGCAGTAACCCTAACATGGTAATTTATTTAGTGCTGACATGCACACTGGGAATTTTGAGCACCTCTGTGTTGCTGTGCATTGAGAACAGTGCAGCAAAAATTGTGCATGGAAAAAACAGGAGTTAAATCTTCTAACTGTTCTGTGGTGGTCCTTCTTATTGATCGATGGGGTATATTATGTGAGCAACAGATGGGTTAAATCAACAAATAATTTCCGCTTCAGCATGATAACATGTTTAGTGTGTTATTATGATTACCACAGATCACATCTGAAACAAGTGGTCTAATTTTCTAACCTCGGTTCCAATTATATTAGACCATTTCTATTTTCTGTGGAATGTACTTTCAAGGTATTGGTGACATGCCCAGGGGGTACTCCGCCTCTCACCCGAAGTCAGCTGGGATTGGCTAACCCTAACCCTAACTCCCATGCAACCCTGACGGAAAAGCAGAATAGGTCATGTAAGGATGGATGCACTTTCAGACTAAATATGATAAAGATGCACTATAAGTTGCCTGTGCTCTGTACATTTTTATTGAAGTCATTTTGACTATTTTTCCTTTTCATACTTTGTAAACCATTGTAACAGAATGTTGCTACTTTATCCCGCAGTCATTAAGTGCTTGCAGAGTTCAAAAGCCTCCCAGAAGTCATATGAGAAGGGATACAGAGTATACATTTCAAGTCTTTTATTATTCATGTATATGTTGTATTTTAAGAGAATACACTTTAATGGAGATGGAGGACATTTTTACCATTGGAAAATATGTAAAAATGTTCTTTTTTGGCACAAAAATAGAATAGAAATATAACACTGTTGTCTGTATCATTCAACTATTAATACTGATGCTGACAAGTTTCAAGATCACAACATTATAGTCAAAACACAGTTAATCTCTTCAGTTTTTGTTTTCCAAATGTAAAGAATAGATACCTAAGGAGTTTGCTTTTCTCGTGAAACCTTGACCCTTTTTATTCTTGTTACCTGTTTGTCTTCGCCCTGTTATAAAATCTGTGAATAAAATTAGTGTCCTAAGAAACAGTGGGTATTCTTATTGGAATTTCAAAAACTTTTCATCATACATGGAAAAGACTAAAGGCAAACATTGGATACTCGTCCTAAGTAAAAGCAAAAATAAAGCACATTCATTTGAATAAAGGCCTCTTATTTGAGACTGAGTTTCAGGATGAAACTTAGCCACCACAAAGGTCACCACTATGGTCCTGCTACAAGACACTTGTACAGTAAAATTCCACAAGAGCGCCATCACATAACAGCACGCATAATTGCACTCAGCAAACAAATCACATATTAACTGTCAGCCAACAGAACAATTAAATTAAAATTGTGCATGCAACCAATAACAAACTGAGGAGATGTGATTGGTGTCTCTTTCATACTGGAGCTTTGGTTTGCACTTAGGATCTCTCACTGGCCTTCTCCATGTCTGCCTGGTTGATCAAACTAGGTTCTCCTTTCTCAGCTTCAGTGCTGCTGATACTCATCTGTGCTTCTGATTGCTCACCTAGCATCTCCAGCTCCTCAAGAATAGTTTGTACTCTGCGGACACCATCACGTCTGGCCTGACGCACATCTATACGTCCCTCTGGATCAACTGAGTCTAGAGCCAACAATTCTTTGGTCAAAAATTCCTCAAGTATCAGATATCTTTTGTCATTCTTTTTCCCGACAAAGCCTTTCACCTCCTGGGCCAGCTTCTCCACCCGTTCCAGGATTTGCTGTACCTTTGTCAGTCCTGGGTGACTTGAGCTTGGCTCCACCTTCTCCTCAAGTTGAACTTCTGGTTGTGGAGCTGCAGGTTCCTGGGGTTCTGGTGCTGCTGGAACTTGTATAGAACCTGCACTGGCGGTCTGGGGTATTGGAGATGGCACTTGTTCAAAGAGCACAGGCTGCTGTATGGGGCTCTGCACAGGCTCTAGCACAGGATGGTGTATGGAGGTCTGTACAGGGTCCTGTTTGATTTCCAGTATGGGATGCGGTGTCAATGGTGATAAGGGATGTGGTACAGGCTGGTGTGGTTCAGCCACTCTCTGAATAGGAATCTCAACGGGGTGGCTGGTACGATGTTCAACAGGATGATCAACTCTAGGAAGAATCTCTGTATGTACAACATGCTGCTGGCCCTGGGAGGATAAGATATTAAGAAATTAGTTCCTCTTAGTGCAATTTAAATATTTGAAAGTTATATCATTTTCATGAAAGTAAAAATGTTATCCCTCAGATCACACTTCTCTTAGAAGTGCAGTAGTCTAATTTGGGTTCATTATTTTAAATAAAACATCACAGATGTGGCAGCTCAGATTTATATCAGTATTTTATACTCAGTGCTTCATGTTGCTGTATGTTCTGTGTATCTCACTCTGCATTAAACATGCCTCTAGCAATATTACCTGTGGCTTCTCGCTCATGACCTGTGCTCTGACTGGCTCCTGAGCCCTTACATTGGGGAGTAAGTTAGGACTAGCTGAGAGATTCTGCTCCAGCTGGATGGGCACTTGTTCGCGGTAGGTTGGGGTTATTTCTCTTGTGGAAAATGAAGGCCCAGGACTCCACTCTTCTGGTTGGCGGCTATGAACGGAGGGTTGGTATTCTGTTTGCCAGAAGCGCTTAGGATGGACATTCTGGCTTTGCGGGCTACTTCCAGTTCCCTCATGAATGACAGGAATGGGAATATAGCCCGACCGGAGGCCTGTGCTGCTGGATCTGGACGGTTGATGATGTGAGTTGGTATGAGACTGTGTCCCCTGTGGTGAATGGTGCACATGGTGAACCTAAATTCAACCAAATACATGAAAATGTCAAAATCTGATAAAGTGAGTTACTGTCCATGAAAACAGATCAAAATGACAATTGTGTCACCACTGTATACACTCTTAAAAATAGGTTGTTACTGGTCCTTATTGGTCCTTATGGGTCTTTAGCTTCTAAAATATTTTTATTTGTAACCTTCTCTGACAGAGCATACAGCCTTCAGTTCTCCCAGAAAGACAAAGTGAAGGACACTTAAGGGTTCTAGAATTAGCATTTTTTGAAGAGTACAGTAAATACAGGCAAAGTAAATAGTTTAAGCTCATGCATCAACAAATACAACTATCTAAACCAGATATGTACATCTTTCATCAGATGTGATTAAGTTGGTCAATCGTGCAACTATTAAAACATGAGTCTTAAATAGCTTATTATCATAAAAATAATGAAGAAATAGTAATTACAATAATATTTAAAGGTCCACAATGTAGGATTCAACCACCTGAATGCCCATCCCTCACCCCTCTCTTTCCAAGTGAGTATTAAAATGTCGGGTGTCCATAGCATACTTCTCCACGTACTTACATTTACACTCCCTTGCTTTTTCATGCTAAATAATAAATTTGATCCTCCATTTTTCAAAATTTGGGTTCGCAAACTTGTCAGCACCAGCAAACACTGATTGCTCTTACTTCTTCCATGTCTTCCTTTCTTCTTCCTTGTCTTCTGTCCTTCCAGTGTTTCCTTTCAGATCCTCGCTGCTACTTGTAAAAAAGTGAAACGTGGTGGCACTCTCTAGAGGTTTTTTCTGTTCTGTGCCACTGTAGTGGCGCACCATGGCAGCTCCATATAAGAGGACCCACTCCTTATGTAAATATGATGGGGTCATTCTAAGCTTATTAAAAGACAATGATTGTAGTTACAGGTAATTACACACTAATGAAAACATATTCCATATTATAAGTATATTATGGAATATATACTCTGTTTCTGCTAATAAATACCCTCAAAATCATACATAGTGGACCTTTAAAGTGTTTTTGTAAAGTATAAACCTTCAGATGTAAATTCCTGTGTTTTATGATTTGCTGTGATATCCCTGACTTATTACATATTTTATTACTAAATATAGTATGATGTGCCAAGTAGTTTTTATTTGATCTCAGGTATTTGAAACAATTCACTATGTCCAGTAAAAGCTTGTTTACAGAATTATTCAAGAAGCAATGTACTATGTCCCCAAATACCCCAACCTAAAATAATCAATGTTCCTAAAATGTTTTCTTTCATACATGTTCCCATCACATCAAAAATCGACTTCGCTGAGATTGTACCTCAGGTCCATGTGAAGCAGGTGAACAGGACAGGCAGTGTGAATCGGCCTCTGACGTGGCCTGTACTGGAGATCTTGGTCGACAGTGCAGTGTAGGAGTTGGGGATGGAGTCCGGCCATCTGCTCTTAGGTTTTGCTGGTTTGCCGGATACATGTAAGAAAATGGTGGATACTGTTGCTGCCTGGGTTCAATATTTTCATGGGTGACTGGGATGGGGATATAGCCTTGACGTAGGGTTGGCAGTTTCATCTCTGGGAAGAAAACCTTGTGCATGTCCTGAGGAGACGATTCTGTAGATGCACAGGGGCCGTTGGAGGGAAGCTGTGTGCCCTGCAACATGTATCAAATACATTAAATAAACATCTGCCACTAAAAAGCTATGGTAAACATGTTCGTGACATTACACAAGAAAGATGAAATAGAAACAATAAAACAATAGAAAAAATGGTTACTGAACTAAAACATTACCTGAAATTAATATTACCCTATTAAGCCTCATTAAAAGTATTGAAAGAAATGTTGAAGGAGGGATGCTTGATTTATTTTATAGATACACTCAACCTTAAATATTCTTGTAAAACAAAGCTACTTGGCCACCTCGCAGATTGCTGTAAGCTTTCACTTTTCAGCACCATGTAATATTTCACACATACTACACTATTCTTTATTTTCTGTTACAGTTGAGGGAAAAAATTCTATGTGCTACTACTTTTAATGTTTGCAAAGGCTATTTTAGTGTAGCCTCTGTTAAAAAAAATCTTTAAGATATTTCATAGCATTAATTTTTTTTTCCACCTCATTACATTTCAGAAACTACACCTAGTGCTTTTCCAAACAAACTATCCAGCAAAGCAAGAATGTTTTCTGTACTTTTCCTGAGTTTGAAACAGGTTCTTTGGGAGCAGCTAACTTCCCACTTACGGATGTGAAATAACCGGCTAGAGAAAACATTTCAACATGCTGTTCCTTACACTATGTGTGATATCACTGTAATGGTATGTGCATAGACCTTTCATACTTTGAAATACCCATCCATATTACAAAATGCTTTAACATGTCTAACGTACCCCCTGGATTATTACTATGCAAATGTGAATCATATACAAGCAACAAGCATATTCCAACACTGTCTTTTTCCCCTGTCATATTGCTTGTGTAAGTCTTAAATCAGTTTTGCTGACTGAAGTAAAATTTTGACATAACTGCATTATGATGTAACATGTTAGGAATAAAAACTGGCATACTTCACATCAGGCTGCAATGTCAAACGTTTTACCCATATACAATTGCATTTAATGTTGTGCAAAACATGTTAGATATTGTTATAACTTGTGTTATAACAGCTATAAACTGTCCTTCCCTCACTTTCTCATGCAGTTAATAAGACAAGGAAAATGCACTTTCTCCTCCATCCTTACACTGATTATTAATCTTAGAGTATGTGGAGCATCCCTGTGAATAAATTGTTACTACACAAATGATATTGACATAAACATGCCTTGCAGCCAGCCGTGGAGTTACACAACACAAATCCTCCCCTTCTCATCAGATTCAAAAATTCAACAGGGACGTGGTACAGGTCCCGAGATATGGTCCCTTGACCTTTTAAGTAATTTAATGTATTTGTAAAGTAAACCAATAGGTATGGTGCTGCACTTTCACCAAACAAAGCTTTTACAACTGAGTGAGATCTTTACTAGCTTTAACATGCCAAAGACAAAAAAAAAAAAAAAAAACTAGAACAAAACAAAACAAAAAATCCCACACCCATACATGATTGATTCTGGATCATATTTGGAGTATAAATCCACATACCAGTCCATATTCTGCAGATGTTTTGTATTACTAGAAATATACGCCATACATTTACCATCACGACATGACTCACTGCATGTGTGCTCAATGGCTTGCTGTTTGGTTGACACTGTAGCTTAAAATATACTCGGTGAGGGGGTGAGCTTCACTAAACAGATCCCTGATGAGAAAAGACTTGCCTTACTCATCCATGTGAATCGGTGGGTTCAGCCCTAGACCATCTCTCAAATCCAATTAGGTCCAGAAATAGTAACATTGTCATAATATTATGATCGTGATGTACGGCAGGTAAAACCGTGGGTGCAGAGACGAATGCTCAGAGCTTGTTTCAAAAGTTATACCGGATATCTTAATCCTATTCTTGACATGCGAAGAATAAAATAAAGCTCTTTTTAAAGCATGCCACTGTAAACAGAGAAACAGAGCACGAGTGACCTTCTGTCCTCTGACTGTCTGGCATGACCATGCGCCCAGTTTATCTCCTGGCAGCTGTGTCTTTCCAGCAGATTCTTGGTGTCACTAACTTTGGACAACAGCAAGTGTTGATCTTTCTTAATCAGCGATACCAACTGGTGAGCACTAGTCTGCACCCCCAGTGGTTCAACTTCACTTTGTAACAGGAATGTTCCCTACTGTTTATGAGCTGAAGTTATTCCACAGTAACACCCCCTCCCCCAGGGTTGAATTTATATTATTTGGGCCCAGTTGCTCTTCAGTTGGTGGGTCATCTAGATCAACTCTGTAGGTGTTCAAGTCAGTCAGACAGATATTTCTGCCTAATAGATAAATGCTATCTTTTATTTATATATTATTATTATTATTATTATTATTATTATTATTATTATTATTATTATTATTTTTCATTCTGACATCTGAAACATCTTCCTTGGCTTGTCTCTGGCTAAACGCATTAGCTTCCACTGGCTATCAGTGAAGCACGAGAGGGTGGATCCTTCTCAAATCCCATGTAAGGGAAACTTTCGGAGGTGCGATACCGCACAGTTCCAGCGATATTACCAACAAACCGCAGTCTGCGCAGCTCCTGAGTCTTTAAATAAACATTATGGAGATGGTCAACCATTCAGGGTCTTTAGGCGACATAATAACTGCAGTGCGTCACACACACACATACACACACACACACACACACACACACATCAGTCAAGCTTAGATCACAACACGAAAATATTTCCGTGCGTTAGGATCCCATCAATCCGTTAGGAGAATATGAGAAGAAGCGCTATTTTAGGCGCGCAGCCTGGACTTCATCATGCAAACGACTGAATCTCAACTCAGCCCCATTCAGCCCATATCCAAGTCTATTATCATCCATTTACTCACTGCGATATTTCTGCGCAATTTAATGGAAAAAAACAAAAAACAAAACAAACATGGAGTCCAGGTAAAGTTAGACAAACAGGCTAACGCAGCGCTTAACAATGAGCTCAATTCGCTTTCCCTGATCAAAAATAGCAGCTGTCATCTACGTTACAGCCACGCACGACACCTGGGAAGCAGGAAGACGCCACGGGGCAGAGAGCTGAACTTCCAGCGCGTTTCCCCGCAGCTCGCTGCTGTGGAGGTGATCCGCTTACCCGCTTGCTGTCGTGCCGGGGGTCGTTCCACGTTGTGATGCGGTTGTTGTGATCCACGAAAAACGGCCATCCGGTCTGAGGGTCGATTTTAATCTCCCATCCTGGAGGCAGAGGATCATTGGTAGCCATTGTTTGAACAGGAGACAGTGTTTTCATACTCTGATAAAGCCTCGGTCCTGAATATTGTGCCATGACGGCGCACTCGGGTCCTTTAATGAAGCGCTGCGGTGACGCGCGCAGAAGGGGCGGGGCTTCCCGAATCAACTAGTGCGCTCCTGAAGAAAGTTCTAGCTCTGTCATTTACCCTAGATATAAAATAATGTAATAATAATGATGATAATAATAATAATAATAATAATAATAATAATAATAATAATAATAATAATAAGAAGAAGAAGAAGAAGAAGAAGAAGAAGAACAACAACAACAACAACAAGAAGACATTATTATTATTATTATTATTATTATTATTATTATTATTATTATTATTTGTTGTTGTTGTTGTTGTTGTCTTTTCATCTTTGGTATTATTTGGGGTCAACTGGCAATGGGTAAATAAATATATTGTTCAAAAGACAAACTGTTCAATATATTCATAGTAAACAATGATTAACTTTAGATTTAACAGATAGCTTTTTGTTATTAATTATAAATTACGGGATCCTCATAAACACCATTTGGATTCATATACAGAGCAATACTTGTACACAAGACAATGCGCAGTGACCGTGTATGAACGTCCCAAAAAACATTTGTATATTTGTTATTCTCATTCTTGATGAGTAAAATCAGTTCTTTTCAGTTCATTTTGCCAATATGATATTTAGTGTTTACACTTTAACTCCTTTTATAAGAAATGTTCAACTAGTTCTACCCGTGTTCCAAAAAGAGATCTAGTGCTTTATATGGTGTACATGTCCAGGTTACTCAACCAGTGGGGTGAACTCTGGTCACATGGAGCATTAAAAGTGGTACGCTTTAGCTTACTTGTGTTCATGTCTTGCTCCATCATGAGCAGGTCAGCATTATTACTAACCTTTAGTGACACCATGCAATAAAAATATGTTGTGATTTCACAGAGGGAGGGGATCTGTATGTAATCCATTTCCCCAGATTTATAGGAAGTTAGGTAGGTTGTGCTGACTTAAATCTTGTAAATGTATTAAAATAAAATTCGGGTTAAATTAAACGTTTTTATTTTACTAATAATATTAAAATGTGTATTATTTAAACATTTTAGTAAATAAAAATACATTACAAAAATACAATACAAAAAAAATTCCTTTATTTTTTTTTTTTAAAAACAAACACTAAAAGACCCCTGTTGTGTTGTCTGGCTTTGTTTTATTGGCTACGATATAAATAATATTTGCAGCACAGTTAACACTTGAAACAACTGAGGTTTTATTCCCAACAGTACAATAAAACATAAAATAGAGAAATAACTGGACATGAACTCAGCTCACAGTGACATTCGACAGTTTTATGCATATGTATACTGTGCCCTAAATTTAATCTTTATCTCTTGGATGTTTGCCAAGTACGATTTATTTTCTTGCTCTGGTTCAATCTAGAAGCTCCTGGCAGCAGCGAGCTCCTGGTGCAATACTGATGCTGCGTAGATTACGCTTATGTAACATATAGCCACTGCATTACGATCATGTAACGTGTATAAGATATATGATCTCATCTATTGTTTAGAATTACGATGGCATAACATATGACCCTGATGTATGAGTCTGTGTGCAAAAACGTCGCGCGCAGTGTTCGGTAATGACTATTTGAAGCTTGGCGAACCTTCCGAATGTGCGCAGCTCTGCGCTGCTTGAACGCACCCTGCGCCGGCTCGATGTCCAACCCCGTGATTCCTCGCGCATGCGCATTGACTGAAGTCCTGGCTGGCCGGGTTTCGCCATTTTCTACACAATAAGCAAAGTAACTAGCTTTACCAGTTTGGTGTTCTTTTACGTAGGCTATAACGACAGGTGGGTTATCAATAAGTTACACTAAACTTTGTACGATATCTGAGAATGGAAGACGAGAGCCAACCAAAAACCCTGTAAGTAAATTACAAGACAATGCCAGTCCATGCGCTTGGATCAGAGTGTAAATGCCACACTCGTTAGCATAGCCATATCTGGTTAGCCCGGAGGAGTGAAAAACAGAGGCGCACCAGCACTCAAAGCTCGGTGCGGAAATTAATTTTCGCTGCGTATAAACGTGAAGTGTGTTACTGCCAAGCGAATAAAAGCTCTTGGTTTGCCAGTTGTAAACTATCTGGTGTTCCGGTGCTAGCCGGCTCTGCAGTGCTAATCAGCGTTTTGTGACCGTGGCTAATGTTACTTGCACGCGCGCTTGACTTTTATCTTATCTAATAGTTTATTTGAAGCGAAAAGCCGACTTGTACTCAGAGTGCAACAATATAAATACCATTGTGCTACGACGGGGAGGCAATTTCTAAAATTTAAACGTCGAATAAGATATAAATAGCTCCAGTGTTTTCGTCAGCTAGCTAACCGGGCTACATGTTAGCTATTGTCTGGTATGTCCCCAGCTGCTCGTTTTCGGAGGCCTAACAGCCCCAGTGCTGTGGCCCCTTTCACAACAATGCACGGTGTCCTTCGAGACGGTTCGGCCTCAGACTGTTACGTTTTATTCCCATAATTATCCTTTCATTTCTACAACTGGGAAGGTTCACTTTTGAAGTGTGGAGTTCTCGGCTTTCTTACAAACGCGTTTGCAAAATATTTCGGAAATAATGTTCATTGTAGTCACTACTCACTTTATCACCAGAATTCGCTGCCCATAATGTGTAGTATGACTTGGTTTCCTCTTATGTTTTTTATTTATCTTTTTTTTTTTAAATCTTGCACAAAAAAGTGAAAACGTTTATAAATTTAATCTATAGAAGCTTGCACTGTATATTATTTTTATTGTTGTTGTTGTTGTTCCTTTACAGTGTAAGGTAACAGGGCTAACAGGCCAAAAGTGCCCCTGCTTTTTTATTTAAAAACAAGGTCCTCTTGAATTTAGTGTCTATGGCAAATAATCAGAGGAAAGAAAAATCAGCTTTCCTCCTCCGCCTATGCTCAGAGTCTTTGTGCTGTGCTGTGGTGTGCTGTGGTGTGTGTGTGCGCGCGCTGACCTGAGGTTTAAGGATCTCTCTGGAATTCTGTTTTGTTCTTGCAGTTACGTGGGAAACCTGTCTAGGGATGTTACAGAGAACTTAATCCTTCAGCTGTTCACCCAAATTGGACCTTGTAAAAGTTGTAAAATGATAACAGAGGTAAGTTCTCACTTTGGCATTTGATAAATAGAAATCTAGATTTCCCCTAAAGCTCTCCAAGTTAGGACAGTTTGTTTTTGAGCATTTTGCCCACTATAAAACGCAATCAGTGGCGTATGTTGATTTATTGATGTGGAATCCAGTATGTTGGTGTAAAACAACATAATATTGGGCAGATTTATTTTGGATTAGGACTGCGTTTTTGTTTACATGTAATGAGTGCAAATAAAGAAGAGCATTTGATAAAAGGGGGATAAGATGCTAAAAAATGTCAAACATTATATGCCAAGCGATGTAGTAATTTATAGTTTTTCCTTTTATATATCAGACAAAAATGTCTCTTTTCTGATTGGCTGGTCAGGTGTCTAATGACGTTACATAATGGGGCACTTATGAAGTAGGTCTGTTGGAAAAAGTTTAATCGCTGTTCCACATGAGTGTGCAGAGAACTTTTAAATGGTAACTATTACATGCAGCCTGCATACTGCCAGTAACCATGACACCCAAAGCAGCTAGACTGTCCACCCCAAATTGTCCTTGTTCAGGACAAAAGTACATCACAAACATGTTTTTTTCTTTATGTGCTTAGTAATCAGGGAGCAAGCGGGATAACAGCCTTCGAGGTGTCCCATAATACGGAATTAATGAACTTGGCGGAGGAAACTCGGCTCCGCTTCACATCGTGGGGTTCTTAACCTCGTCCATTAATTTTGTATAACGGGACAGCTCGACAGTCTTTTCCCCTTACATATTAACTTTGAAAAGTCCATACAGACTTGTGTAGCAAAAAGTAACATTTTTAATAATTGCAATTTTGTCATAATCTGTCTGATTAATAACCTGCTTTCCTGCTGTTTCTTCTCTGCAGTTGGATAATGTTGGGTTTTCTATATTGCAGCACACAAGCAATGACCCATATTGTTTTGTGGAGTTCTATGAGCATAGACATGCTGCAGCTGCTTTAGCAGCAATGAACGGAAGGAAGATTCTGGGAAAGGTACGCCTTCACCTGGGCTTTTGATGTGTGAAATAAGGCACTGATATTGTGTGCTTACCTTCTATGAGAGTACCAATTTGTCTAAACCTTTTGCAGGAGGTCAAGGTGAATTGGGCAACGACTCCAAGCAGTCAGAAGAAAGACACATCCAGTAAGTTGGCTTTTATCTTGTAAACATTGTATCCTGCGTTAAGAGTGTAATTATAAATATTTATCTCTGAGTCATTTTTTTTTTTAATATTTTGAGTATGACTCATATTCAGTATGAGTCACTTCCTTTGTATTTTGATGCATTTTATGCAGCTGGATTTTTTTTTTAGTGTCAGGATGTTTTTTCTTTTTCTTTTTTAGATCATTTCCATGTTTTTGTGGGAGATCTGAGTCCTGAAATCACCACCGATGATATCAGAGCTGCATTTGCTCCCTTTGGGAAAATCTCGTAAGTATTAAGATGTTTCGTCCATTGTGTCACTACGGTTTATACAAAATCATTGGTATAATTATCTAATGATTCTTTAGACTAGTTTATCTATTATCAGCATACATTTTTTTAACTATACTTGGTAAAGAATGACACAGGCAGAGTTGAGAGAGAGAAGTAGCTGATTGCTTTTGCCATGTGTTGTAGGGCTGACATGAAATTTTTAGGGCAGATAAACTTAGTTTGTATGCGTGACTGCACAATCTGTAGAACCATCTCTGCAGGTCTTTCAGCATTGCATAAAAACACTAGAAAATCCACACATGTTCTTCAGTTCCCAAAACATTACAAAGGTTAGGTTTGTAGGACTTTTCAGGAAGTACTGTGTCTAGAGCCATGTTTTAAAGGTGTTTCCTAAAAAGATTATCTGCACCACTACACATTCCTGATTAAATTGAAGACATGGTAAGTAAATCTGAATGTTCACTTTTTAAACCAGTTCAATATTTGGTGTAAAATTGTTACAATAAAGCTGAACATTTTTCAGATTCTTTTTTTTTTTTTTTTTTTTAGCTGTTAGTGTTAGTTAATAGCACTCTGGTTATTTTACAGAAATGCTCATAGTATTGGACAGGAGCTTGAAGGCTAACAGCAAGGAACTGTGCACACTGGGAACTCAGATGTAGATTTTTTCTATTTACTCTTTACCCTTTTTATATTCATATACTGCAATATTTTTGTATTAACATTGAAGTAGTGTAGTTTTTTTAACAATCCTCCAATATTTCTTGAACTTGTAAAAGTGTTGTATTTTGTGGTTTGCCTAGTTGTTTTTGATAGTTTGATTCTCTTAAAATTCTGAAAATGTCAATTTTTCGAAATTTGCAGCTTCCCAAACTCCATATTGGTGGTAAAGAATTGACCAGGAAAAATAAAGAAATCTGTTAACAGGGCATGTATGCCGTTTAATTTCTTTTTTCCCACTTTTGATATTTCTGTATACCTCTGCTGTTAGGATTAGAGACAGCAAAAGAAATTAGGAATGCATGGTAAAAAAAAAAAAAAAAAAGAAAGAAATTGTTTGTAGTGGTTTTCTTATTTTTACTGTTATAACAGTGTGTAATGCCAGGAACACTATATAATGAAAATCTTGACTGAGCAGGAGCTATACAAAAGAGTATTGTAGGTTGCATGAACTTGTATTTTTAATAGCCTATCTATACAGTAGTGAGAAGATGCAGAGAACTGGTAGAGTAGTTCATTCGTTTCTTTAGGGTACTGTAAAAATGCTTCACAGTACTGTGTGTGTGTGTGTGTGTCTGTATGGTTCCTTTAATTTCTTTACCATCCTGGCCGATTGGACATGAACTGACATCTCTGGTCTGTCGTATTCTTTCAGGGATGCGCGTGTGGTGAAGGATATGACAACAGGGAAATCAAAGGGGTATGGATTTGTGTCCTTCTATAACAAACTGGTAAGGCTCCAGCTCAGGAACACACAGTGAAGGTTATTTCTATTTCTGTTTATTATATTTATTATGACCCATTTTCAGTTTAATTAAAATTTAAGCAATTATTTAGTAATGCCCATTGCATTGAAATGGTAATTAGCTACATTACCATTAGATCCTTTAGCCTCTTGATGCTTCAGTCTATTCTAATCTTATTAAAATTTAATAACAGAGTAAGGGCTTTAAATTGTAGCCAGGCAGTGATGAGAGGCTAGCAGTTTTTCCTATGACTTCTCTTCCTTCTTTATATTAAGAATGCATTGTGTAAGCTTGTTTTTATGTTACCGGTAGGATGCGGAGAATGCCATCGTTCACATGGGGGGCCAGTGGTTAGGAGGACGGCAGATTCGGACAAACTGGGCCACTCGGAAGCCCCCAGCCCCTAAGAATACTCAAGACAGTAAGTAAATCACAGTCACGTCTTCTGATTGTCAGAGTACTCAGTAAGTAGTGCCTGGTTCTGGAGGAGCCCGGTACTGTGTAGTTTGGTGTTTTCTTTGAGCGGTAATAAGAAGCAGAATTGATGGAATGAGGAAGTACTCACCAAGATAATATTTGTGGTAGTGGACTTTGAATAATTTTTCATTATGTCTTTTTTCTCATAATCAGTTTTGTTTTAATCAAGAATATATGTCAAAGTCTTTTGTCACCTGACCATAACACCTATGTATGAGCCTTTTCTAAACAGTTTCCACAAAGTTGAAAGCACAGACGTTGTCCATGATGTCCTTGTATGCTGTAGCGTTGAGAATGCCCTTAAGAGTAGTGGAACTAAAGGGCCCAAAGCTTTCATCATAACAGTGCCCCTGCACACAAAGCAAGGTCCATGAAAGCATGACTTGCTAAGATTGGTGTGGAATAACTCGAGTGACCTGCGCAGATCCCTGACTGCAGCTACACTGAACACCTTTGGGATAAACTGGAACTCGGACTGTGTGTCAGGCCTCCTCCGGCCACCTCGGTAATGCTTTTGTTGCTGAATGAGCAAATCCCCACAGCCATGCTCCAAAATCTAGTGGAAAGCCGTCGCAGAAGAGTGGAGGTTATTATAAGGGCAAAGGGATGTAATCTGGAATGGGATGTTTTAAAAATCACAAATTAGTGTGACTGGACAGTTGTCCGCAAATTTTTGGTCATGTAGCATATTTCTTGTTGGCCAGGTTTTAGAAATGGTTGAATTTACTCAATTTTAAGTAACTGATTTGTTTTGGAAAACCTTAGCCAGCCCAAAGCAGCTGAGATACGAGGATGTTGTGAACCAGTCAAGTCCTCAGAACTGCACTGTATACTGTGGTGGTATCCAATCAGGGCTCTCAGGTAAGACAGACGTGTTGTTACCACTGTTAAGACTAATATTTTGTGTAGTAGGTGTTAAATTAAATAAAATATTTATTTTAATTAAATATTGATCTTGTAATTTGCATTGTCCTCTGACAGACCATCTTATGCGACAAACATTTTCACCTTTTGGGCAAATAATGGAAATTAGAGTTTTCCCAGAAAAAGGCTATTCTTTTATCAGGTAGGTCCTCAGAGCAATTCTCTGTTTTCACTTCCCCATCCTTAAATGTAAATCATTTGTAGGCATTTTATGATATTAGAGACAGCTTATTAGGGAATTCAGCCATCATTACTGCAACAAATATACACCAGTTCTGTGTCCAGCATTATGTATATTGAATTGCATCCATAATATGGTAGTGTTATGTTACTTCCAGCAAATAACATGTAGCAAGTAAATACTGGGAAACTTTTTTTTTTTTTTAGTTAGGCTGCATTCCAGTCATATTCCAAGCTTTGATTTATGTAGCTACACTGCTTTTCCATTAGATGGCGCCAACAAAGCGATTAATGGAGTTGATGTTACTGGCTGCATTACACTTGGCAAGATTTACTTTGGGTGCTACATAACCAACCATAGACACGTTCCTGTAGCCTTTTGGCAAACACATGAGAGGAACTCATTTCACTAACCAGTAACTGCTTCATACAAACTTATAAAAAAAACAAGATTCTACAAATTCTTCACTCCAGTAAATATCTTATTTATCCAAATCACTAATTGTGTCCTGGTGTTAGTGTAGTCATCTATTAACTACATAGAAGTGTGGGCAGCCAGTCAGATTACAATGTTCAACGTTCTAACGTTTGTGGCCAGGAATGTGTACAACAGGCTGAAAGTATATGACTGGTAAAGCTGAGCCAATATATACAGCAAGGCCATGGACTGTATCTTCAATATTGGCCCCAGCCTTATACGCATGTATATCCTATAAGGTTTGTTTGCTTATTGTGTCTGTCTCTTTTATCCACAGGTTCTCTTCTCATGAAAGTGCTGCCCATGCCATTGTGTCCGTGAATGGAACAACCATTGAAAACCATACTGTTAAGTGCTACTGGGGCAAAGAGTCACCTGATATGGCAAAAACTGTCCAGCCTGTAACAGAACAAGTGTGCATCATTTTATAATTCTTTACTGTAATATTTTGAATTGGAAATGTTGGATACAATTTAAGCAGTTTAAATCTGACAAATAAGTTGAATAAAGAATAAAGCTTTTTTGCTGAAGGTTGCTCATTTCCAGCAGGTAGATTATGGACAGTGGGGCCACTGGAATCAGATGTATGGAAATCCTCAGCAGTACGGTCAGTACATGACAAATGGATGGCAAGTACCTTCCTATGGAATGTATGGACAGACATGGAATCAGCAGGGATTTGGAGTGGAGTAAGTTTGTTGAGTTTTGAGTCTTATTGTAAATGAGTATAGAAAATGCAGACCTTTTTTTGTAACCTCATCTGATAATGTTTTTTTTAAATACCTTCTCACTTTCTTCTTCCAGACAATCACAGTCTCCTGCCTGGGTGGGAGGTTTTGGGACTCAGCCCTCTCAGCCTCAGCCTGGCCCTGTGATGAACCAGGCTAACTTTGGCATGGCTGGCTACCAGACACAGTGATTGGTTCATCACTGTCCAATATCTGAGTCACTTTGTGGGAGCCCTCTGCCTCGTGTGAGGAGGGAATAGAGAGACTAATAGAAGTCATTGACTTTTCCCGGCAAACATTCAGAACTGACCTGAATCAGGGTTTAAGTGCAAAGAAGCAAATTTTGATTCTAGAACGCCTTCAGCAGGAAACTGAATTTATTTGCGAAATTTATTTTCATTGTTTTAATGGAGTCGGACATAATAAATTGTACATTTCCCCCCGTCCAGCTGTATTCAACAATGTATTTGCTTATTGCCAATTACAGGAAGTGCACAGGTACACTGCAGAATGCTGTTCATGATCTAAACACAATGCATTTTACTCTTTCATTTCTCCCCTTCCAAATAGCTGATGTGTTTACTTGTTAATCACACAATGGACTTCAAATTTTGTAGAAGCAAAACAAGCATTCTGACACAGTAAACACATGTAAGTAAAGGCACTTTTTGGGGTTCATTGGACCTGTGTCTTGTAAATGTTGAAGTGTAAATGAATTTCTATGTGCAGTTGTGTATATTTAATTCACATTAGCTCCTCATTTCTCTCAGAATTCTAGAGTTTGATACAGCGTGTATGATGTTATCTTTTTACTATGTTTTACCGACAGTGAAATCTCGTTCGCTTTAAAGAGAGGGTCACTCTGTCTGATTATGTAAATAACCTTTGATAACTGGGTATGGAAAGGGGTTTTCAGCGCATCCCTTCTTTCATTCTGGATGGGGCAGAAATTGCACTGCTCTTGGACACATGTCCATGTGGCTGATATGCTGAACTCACTCAGTGTTACAGAGAAGCCTTAATTTTCAGTCACACTTTTTTTTTTTCTCTCTCTCCAGTTGTACTGACTTGAGACCCTTGTAGAGAGCTGTATTGTTGATTTTAGACCCTACAGTAGATTTTCTCCATTTTGACAAATATGCGTGCCATTTTCTCTAGTAGCCAGACAAATGAGATTTGGGGGATTTTTTGGGGGGGACTTTGTAGATTTGAAATGCATGTTTCAAATCACATTTGTTGAGGTTGCTTCAGGAACCGAATGTAATAGGTAAAATGTTTGAATGCAGTCTAGCATTTGATAATTTTAAGTCTAAATGAGTCTCAATAAATGAACCATTGGACTAGGAATACAATAATGTATGTTTTTTATTTTGCGTTTAAAATAACATTTATATTGTACACTATTTTGTATAATTTTAGAGGTAAGTATACCTTTTAAGAAAAAAATTAATATTCTAAAACTTTAATCGCTGATAGTTTGCAGCTAATGTGTAACATCTGAAGTGTTCAAGCAATTTTACATTCACAATTCAAGATCAGCACATTATAAACAAGTTCAAATATGCCTACAGTTAATTATATGTAATGCATTAAAAGCTTTTTAATATGCTTATTTTTCCAAAGTTAACCATCAGTAATAGCAAAGCTACACAGTTTGCACACAAGATTATGATTTCAATATTATTTAAATCTGGTTTCACATTCTAGCCAAAAGGTAAAGCTGGTGTGGAAAATCTATGACTTAATGTGGTACCTATGCCTTTAATCTCATATAATTTGTGGTCTTTCTTAACGCCTTGGCCAAATGCCTTTTTTCTAAATCTACAGTCAAGGCAGACTTCTGAAAATTTATGGCTTATGCTCAAGGGTGCAGCAGTGGCTGTCATGTTCATTTGAAATTTCAACTCTTTCCAGACCCCCTAGTGCTGTCTCTTGAGCTGCCACACAGAAATGATTAAACTCACTTGCACATCTGTTACGAAGTGGTGAGGTTAGTAATTAGTTATAATTATCTAAATGAATGACGAGCACTCTGTTTCACAATACAAGGAATATACAGGACATAAAATACATCGTTTGTGATGTCCACACTGAAGTAAGTAACTGCGAGTTCTACAGGTTGATGTCTTCATGCCCCACTAATGAAATGTTTGCATAAAGGTACGAGTACAGGGTTCAATTACTAAAATGTCAAGTGTATTTCTAGAATAATATTTTCCATGGTCATATACCCAAAATTCATAGATGAGGAGAGTACGATTTTCTATAAAAGGTGTAGTTTTCCTAGTCTCTTAGTTTCCTAGCCATCAAGGTTGTAGGCATTGTCATGTTTGCGTAGTTCGTGTTCTCTGTGACAGTGGGCCAGTCTCTGTGATGATTAATTCCTTCATTTCTCGATTGAGCAGCCAGTGACCAAGATGAGAACTCACTCTGGGTTTACCATGACTTCACCTTCCAGATGTTTTCCCCTCTTGCTGTAATCAACACCAAGTAACAAACAAAACTATAACAAAAGTTATTTGGTTTTTGTTAATGGGTAGAATTATAGCAAGATGTCAAAACCTTTGTTTGCATAGAATAAAGTTTCGTGCGGAAAACTGCACAAAAAGGTTTAACCTGATCCTCACCTCATTTCTGGTTGCCAGGTGTTTTTCCATTGTGTTTGTTGTTTGCTTTGTCAGTGTTCGGCAATCCCAGTTTTTCCATGACCATGTCAATCTTGGATATTGTGATAGCCAGAGCACCTTCCAATTCAGCCACTTGTTTAACCAACCTAAATAAGAGCAGTAATGGCCTTTAGAACAGGTGCAGCATTAGTTTGTATTTTGTGACATTACAATAGAAAGAACACAATGATGGAATCCTGTCTGCGCACAGTGGTACAGCTAGCAGTGGGTGATGTAGCAAAATGGTCATCTCAGACATTTCTGAGCTACATGATAAGCATCACAATATATGTATAGGTTTGCTCACAAACTGGCAATACAGTACAGTAGTGTTACGTTTTAGAATCCTAAACTGTCTTATAATAAATTTATTGCTTATATTTAAAAGATTACTTGTAAAAAATAATGATGAGAAAAATGTAATTTAGTGAAATTAAATGACATTTTAACTTGACTGGTTCAAATGCATTTCTACACATATATATATATATATATATATATATATTAGGGGTGGAGCCGAACCCGAATACGGTATTCGGAAAGGCACAAATAAT
>JAQMCW010000037.1:10108634-10121353 GCA_030068335.1 Chrysichthys cranchii | reverse complement strand
ATTAGTCGTTAGTGGCAGCACTAATATATATATATATATATATATATATATATATATATATATACACACATACACACACACACACTTTTTCATTATCTGAATCTCTCGTCTCCATCTGTCTCTGTTCCTCGGGTTGAGTTCAAGCCGACAGAGTTTCACAGCAATTTTCTCGGATGTTTCCTGTATAAAATACAAATACACAAATCATTTATTTTAGCGGTTTTGGTTAGCTACATGTTTGCACACAACAAATACAAAAGGCTCTGTTTTGTAACCCAGCACAACATAACTAAGTCATGAACGATTAAGAAATGAATTAGTGATCTGCAGACTGGCATGCTGGGGTGCATGCTGCCCTGAAACATTAGATCAGATAAGATGAAATTTTCTCATCTCATCCACGGACATGCCTCATGATGTGACCAGGTAAGTTGCTGATAGATAACACACTGATCTTGTATCCAAGACACTAAATGCTTTGAAGAATGTCTTTCCTCTAATATTTATCAAAAAGGACAACTGAAGCTGGCAGACAGGTTACTAAGATGACTTTAGTATCGGATTGAGACCATATCAAACAGAGAATAACTGAAAGCAAAAGACCACTAGAATTAGACACAGTTTAGTTCAAATTTGAAGTAAAATGGACAGTTAACACAAACAAATAAATCTAATCTAAATTACACACCTGATGTTGATACAGATAGACATGACCAAAGCCACCGGTTCCCAATCTCTCTTTCATTACCCAAGCTCCACAGACTTGAGCATGTTTGAAAGGAGGCTTCTCCATCTATTCATAACACACACACACAAAAATCATCTTTTATTGATGAGAGAAAGCATACATTTCTGCCACAACAAGTGCCATTGTCTCTGACAACCTTTATCGCAAACCGATAAAAGATGGAACAGCTGCATATATCAGATACTACCGCTAATTTTAATAACATGCTTAGTTACATGTCAGCAGCAACAAAGTCAATATCACACCTGAGCTCTCACAACACATAATCCTTTCATATTTTAGGTTTAACGTCTCTGCTAGCCAGCCAACGTTAGCTAACAGGAGCTTACCCTTGCTAAGCTTAAGTTACCAGTCTGTGTTGCTAGCTTGATGAAACCAGCCGAATGTAATGTCGAGATTTGAAGAACTTATGAGTTGAAGGTGTTGTTTCATAGACAAAAACTACGATATCCATTTCATTTTGATTATTACAGCGAGTGCTTTGAAGGATAACTTGAGAAACAACTAGCTAGCTTAGATAGCTATACGTAAACAACTTGACGTTACGCCCCGCAACCAGTCAATTAGCAAAAACGCTAACTACAACTAGCGACCTAGCTAGCAAGGTCAGCTTCCCATGACACCATTTGTAAAAGAAAAGCCCTTTCAGGTGAAGATTAGTCAAACACTAGGTATAAATTAAAACGGAAAACAAAGAATGCTATACTACGCGCTACTGACAACCACACCACAAACAAGCTACCTAGCTAACGTTAGTATTCGGGTCGAAATCGAAACAATTGTAGTGCGCATGCGTAGTGTCAGTGTATTCGTTGGTTACCCTTGGATCTGATTTGGGACCAGTTTCCCTATGCAAGAGAACGTCTAATTGACTCACCGTACGAGAAACTAAACTGACGCCAGATCAGATCAGAAAGTACTGGGCTTGTTTGACGTGTGTGTTCATCAGTGTCAGAGTACAAGCAGAAAATCCGGGTCATTCCTGCGCCTTGCGTTTGTATGTCACTTGAACACATTATTGTATATTGGGTGTGTGTACGCCTGAACACCACTGAAGCTCAGTCATCTACTGGTAGAAATAAATGGCGCATTGTTTTGTGAAATCATGAAATTATTATTTTGTCATTCTCTTGTTCGCCCTGATACACTGACTGACACAATCCCCCTTCAACTAATCTTACCAAATTAATAACATAAATAGGCGTATATATACCTCGTATATACCTCATCATAGCAGCTGCTAGCTAATAAAATGTGATTAAACAAAGAAACCCAACGGAAGCGATATTTTGACACAGACCTTTCATGAGCCTTGTTAATATTATAATCTGTGCACAATAATAAAGCTCCGTTGTGTGTGTGTTGTGTGTTAACCTGCCACAAAGTGTTTGGAACTGTCGTGACAGTTTCTACAGGGTGTTCAAAATACATAACATGTTTGCTCAGTCCATGTTCATATAAATGGAATTCATATGTATTATCTAATCTAATGTGTTATCTAATTACGTTATAAAATCTCACAAGGACACTGGCTCTGGGAGAAAGAAATGACTATAGTATTAAATTAACTCATCTACCTCCAAGCTCATCTAGCAAACCCGTACCAGCCTCCACCTGTCAGTGGACCAGACACGTTCTGACTGACAGGAGACAGCAGGTGAGGCTGGGGAATCCAGCATCCGGACAGTCAGTACTGGTGCTCCCCAGGGATGTGTACTCTCCCCTCTGCTCTTCTAACTGTACACTAATGACCTAACCTCAGGTGACCCATCTGTTAAACTTCTCAACTTTGCAGGTGACACAACAGTCATTGGACTCGTCAGCGATGGTGACGAGTCTGCGCACAGATGGGAGGTTGAACAGCTGGAAGTTTGGTGTGGTCAGAACAACTTGGAGCTGAACACACTCAAAACAGTGGAGATGACGGTGAACTTCAGGAAGATCCTGGAAACAATGAGCCCCCTCACTCTACTCAACACCACCATGCCTGGTGTAGAAACCTTCAAGGTTCCTTGGATCCATAATCTCCCAGGACCTGAAGTGGACATCGAACATTGACTCCATCATCAAAAAGGCCCAAAAGTTGATGTACTTTCTATGCCAGCTCAAGAAGTTCAAACTGCCACAGGATCTTCTGATCCAATTCTTTTCTGCAGTAATCCAATCTGTCCTCTGCACATTCATCACCGTCTGGTGTGCATCAGCCACCAAACAGGACAGGGACAGACTACAATGGACAATCAGGACTGCAGAAAAAAATCATTGGAGCTGACCTGCCCTCCATTCAGGACTTACACTTGTGCAGGGTCAAATAAAGGGCAGGCAACATCGATGCAGACCCGTCACACCCTGGAAGTAATTTGCTTCATCCGAACCCATCTGTCAGGCACTACAGAGCACTGCACTCAAAGACTACCAGACACTTGAACAGCTTCTTTCCACAGGCCATCACCATGATGAATACCCAAAAACTGTAAAAACACACTATGCATGCTGTCCACATGTATATACTGAGAAACAATCATTATACGTTACTTCACTCCATATTTATATTTGTCTCCCTAGCACCTTGCATTTTGCACTATGCACTTTCCACACACATACTCATGTCCAATTTTTTTGAGGGCTTTGAAAATACATGATCAAATCATCTTGGCCATATGAAAATAACAAACTGTGTTAATCTAACTCCGTGCATTTATTTTAGGGTTGGGGGTTACCTGGCAGAAATGGCACCATGTTGTAGGCCTAACTCATTTTTCTAATCCTCCTTCCTTCCTTAGGAGTTGTATCGTCTGGTACAGAATGGTGATTATCCTTTAGAGTGTGTTCAGATTAAGATGAGTGTAGGCTCAAGTGGGTCTCCGTGGGGGAATAGTATAGGGTTCCTGGGTGGAGGCACTAAACAACAAACAAAATAGCAAAGCGGCCAATCAAGACTGCATTTGTACATGGAGTGTAAATTTGTGTGACACCCATGTGTAGGACTATAAGGTGTAGATCACACAGCAGTTGTTTTGATGGTAATATGAACGAGTATTATGTCTTAAAACATGCTTTAAAGTCTGTTTAAATTAGTTTTAACCTATCACATTGTTTCATAGGGATATGACTAGTAATGTATATTTAATGTACACAAAAATATACCCATAATCCTCTCATCATCTCATCAAACTCTTTGCTCTATTTATTTATTCACTTAACCAAACACAAGATGCTTTATTTCCCGCTGTGGAAAGTGTTTAACTTCATGTTTGGTCAGAGTACTTAAGAAGGATTACCGGTACTTCTTTTTATTCAAGAAGATGCTAAGAAGCCAAATTTTGTAATATGTCAAAGAAGTGGTGCAATTGTGGGACAACAACAAATTCTTATTAATACCTGTTGAAGTTGTAATGTTTCTGATGCATTTGTGGTGCTTTTCTGGTGAATTTTGAAGCATCCTTGCAGGTCACAAAATCAGTGAACTCTTAGATTAATGAAATTTTGTCTTCCTGTGTATTTTGTTCAGTCTTCACTTATCTGTACATGTACACACAACTTCTGATATTTCGTAGTGTACAGGAAGTCTGTTCTGACAGGATGACGACAGATTGCTTCACTGAGCTAAAATGAATAGACTCACAGCATGACCTAACATAATGTACATATAAAACATTACAAAATGCTGTGTACTGTATATGTCATGTAGGTCAGTTACTAATAAGGACTAAAGAAAAATATTTAAAACTCTCTTATAAGGTCATCATTTCAGACCTACAAGCTCTTTGGCTACTTACAATGATCACACAAAATCATGATAAAAACATAATAAGGAAAAAATGTTGCTGCTTTATTGTATCATGTACATAATTAATTAATTAATTTAATTATTTCGAAAAATAATTAATAATATACATAGAAAACTGTTGTCACTACTTTTTATGACATATCTATAGAAATCAGTGCTTTTACATGTCATAATACATTTGACCTTTAAATTGATGCATTTGAGCTAATTCTTCTTTATATGGCTTGGTATTAAAATCTTAAATAACAAATAGGATACAGTAAATTAAAAACCAAACAAAACAAAAAAATCTTTAAACTCAAACTTGGAGCGTTTCTGATATGCTGAATGGGAAATACTACAAGCACGTACATATTTCCAGTGAAAACACAATGATGTCATGATTTCTCATACCTGAAATCCCCACATCTCCATGTTTCCATAAGCAGCAATGCAGCTCGATGGAATCAATACTTAGTGCTCTTTATATAAATCTAGATTGACCAAAGTAGACAGAAAGACAGTAAAGAGTGAGTTAAATATTGTAAGTGTGACTAATTAGCCAATCATGTTGCAACAGCATTATGTAGGTCAAGAGATTCTGTTAATTTTCACATGAAACACCAGAATGAGGAACTATGTGATCTATGTGACTTTAACCACGGCATGGTTGTTGGTGTCAGAAGGGCTGGTTCCAGTACTTCAGAAACTGCTGCTCCCCTAGGATTTTCACGCAACAGGCTCAAGATTTTAAGCTGAATCGTGTGAAAAACTAAAAATATTGAGTGAGCGACAGTTCTGTGGGTGGAAATACCTTGTTTACAAGAGGAAAAAGGTTAGATCGTGTCAAGCTGTCTGCACGGATGTAGTAACTCATATAATCACTCTTTTCAACCGTAATGAGCAGGAAAGGATTTCAGCTTGCACGGAGCACCAAAGCTTATGGAGCATAAGCTAAAATCAGTTCCACTCATGTCAGGCAAGAACAGGAATCTAAGGCTATTATGGACAGAGGTTCGTCAAAACTGGACAACTGAAGATTAGGAAAAAAATCACCTGGTCTTTTTCCGGTCTCAGTTGTACCCAGTGTCACAGAATAAATATATTTAGGATTACCCAGAATATACACATAGGATTGGGCTTGGTGTTTTTAATGTAAAGCATGTTGTGGCAAGTATTTGTCTTGTTGTCTTTATGTATAATTCACTGAGCTTATAAAATTGTGCCATATGAGATGGAGAACCAAGCAACAAAAAAAGTCACTATTAGTAAATATATTAATTATACCATATAAGGAACCTTTCTTCCTGCACTTTTTTTTAGCACTATGAAAGGAGGAAGTGTCATGATTCACACATCATGAATCATCGCTTATCATTCTCAGAATATCACATAGACATCAGTGAGTCTTCTAAGGTCCAGCCCCTCACAGCCAATCCCATGCTCTGAGCCCAATATAAAGTCTGATACCCACAATCAAGAAAGCAGTAGCATTAGAGGGAACATCTAGTTTCCACTGACAGGTCAAAGAGCAAAAAGAACAATAGGGTCCAGCTGTGAGAAAATCTCAGAAATTGATTTAAGGTAAGCACTGCTTTTATACTTTAACTCTTTTTAACTCACCTTCAAACTTTTATTTCCTGCAAATGTTTTCCTATTGTACAAACCTACAGCAAAGACTGGCACTGAGATTCCTTAAATAATTGTTTGAAACAGTATATTACTGCAATACTAATACATGTCTAGAATATCCATCTCAGAGAAAACATTTGAAAGGTTTAACATGACTAAAAAATACAACGAGCTTCGAAGCGAAACAGGGTTTACTCAACACTTTTCAAGGAAAAAGTTGTTTGGGTGCATGACCTGAATTTATAAATGCACAAACTTATATTTTTATTTATCTTACTTATGTATGCATGTATGCATGTATCTATGTATTTTACTATCTATTTATCCATCTGTCTCTCTGTCTATCTGTCTATCTATCTTTAAAGCATGTTCTCTGTTCTTCTGTAAAACATTTTCAGTGTAAAACATTATGGTTGCAGTTGTTCTTACATATGGTTTCATGTGTATGTGTGTGTTTCAGGGACTCCATATAAGGCAGGCAATTGTTTGTGGTCAAGATGTGGTTGCTGATCACATTATTACTGACGTGTTCACTTCACGAAGTTGCTGAGGTGCAGAGAAAAAAAAAAAGCAGAACTATTCACTCATGTTTCCAAAATTAAGGAACTAATTTTGTCGTACTTTGTGACATTGACTTTTTTCTGTCTGGTTTCCTTCCTTCCTCCTTCAGTCATCTCAAGTAAAATACTGGCCATGGATGAAGAATGACAATGAACCAGTAAAAGAGATTAAACAGCAAAGTAAGTCCGCAAACTCACTATCGTAATATCATGATCATAAACTCCAGGTAATACAACCAGAATTAGACTGAGTGAGGTACGTTTTCACCATCCTGAATGGCATTCTCATTCTCTTCTCTAACAGATGACCAGTGTCTGGCTCAGGGCAGCAATGGGAATGACTACAGAGGAACTATCTCTGTAACAGCCAAGGGATACAACTGCCTCTACTGGGACCGAACCCAGCATATAGGAAGGCAAGCTGTTTCTCAAGGACTTGGATCACACAATTACTGCAGGTATAGATCTCAGGATCATTTATTAAAAAAAAAAGTTACCATAAAGTGCCTTTACCATCATTTGAATGTGCATACAAAAAAAGATAAAAAAAAATAAAATCGGGTAATGAAATGAAAATGTTAGGTAAGCTATTGTTTATGGTCACTGTGCGTGGGAACTAGAAGGGTGAAATCCTTCTTCCCTAAAATAATAATAAGATTGCTCTATCAGTCTGTGAGTCATGTGTTGAATAACAAGTTCCTAAATTTGCACTTGGTGGTGACTTCAAATTGTCTGTGACTTTTTTGCAGAAATCCAGATAACAGAAGTGGGCCATGGTGTTGGGTTAGGAAACGCACCAGGATAGCTCGCCAATTCTGTGATATTCCACAGTGTGAAACAAAGACAAGTGAGTTTAATGAAAGTGTCCTCATTGTTATTGTCATTATAAATGTCATTGCTGTCATATTTTTGTAAATAAAACACTAATACAGAATATACCAAATAATTAATTCACTATTACTTCCCTTTATATCTTTTTATATGAAATTATCCTACCCAGACTCTCAAGTTCAGGACACTGGTAAGATATTTTTAAATGAATCAAATTTTTTAAATTTCTCAAGTTACATTTCAAACTATACTGCCTCAGTGTTCTTCATGTAAGTGCCATGTTTTAATGTTTCAGAAATGACATGTGGCGAACGGACCCCAGAACAGAATTTTAAGATTATAGGTGGATCAAGGGCTTCAATAGAGTCTCAGCCTTGGCTGGCATCTATCTTTAAAGATGACAAGTTTATCTGTGCAGGCACACTCATTGCACCGTGCTGGGTCCTTAGCGCAGCCCACTGCTTCCCTCTTGAGTATGTGATGCATTTCAAATCAAACATAATATTTATTTGATGTTCACTAGTATGAAATGCAGTCATGTCTCATTGTTTTCTTGATTCCAACAGCAAAAGAACAAGAAATAACTATTATTCGGTCTATTTGGGAAAGGACGCTACCAATCAAACTGATCCAGAAAAAGAGCAGAAGTTCAAAGTAGACACACTTGTACTTCATCAGCACTTTAATGAAGAGGATTTCAACAATGACATAGGTATGCATTAAACCAAATAATAAAGGTTCAGACAAGACACACACACACACACACACACACACACACACACACACACACACACACACACACACACTAACATACTGAACACCACGAATTTTCTTTTCTATGACTTATATACCAAAATCTGCCTGCTCATCTGATTCCATAGAGCATGTGATTTTACTTGTGTTAATGCTGTTTGTTTGCTCAGCTCTGTTGAAGATTGTGGACAGCAATGGACATTGTGCACAGAAGACACCCTCAGTGAGGACAGCGTGTCTTCCCCCAGCTCACCACATGATACCCTATGGATCCTTCTGCCATATTGCAGGCTATGGCCATGAGAGAAATGGTAAGTCAGATCATAGTCGATCTATACCATAACTATATTATTTTAAATGTTTACATATAAACAGCGAACCCTTTTTCTAAGACTATGAGCATTCTTAGTGATATGACACATAGTGAACAGTGCTTACCAAGTACCTTTGGAAATTATCTTTACGCATGTCTACACTGTGGGTTTTGGCCCCTCTGTGCTCTCAGACTGCTCTGTGTAATCTTTGGGAAGCCATGAAGTGAATGTTCTGAGCGTATTAGTGACATCAAGACAGACACAAATTCTTTTGGTGCTATACTGGTTCGATTTGCAGACATATAGTTTGAATATGTGGAATTTCTTTGTGTAGATTTGATTATAGATACATAATTGGACGAATAATGTTTCTGCTGTCCTATAGTATGAAATTGCACTATGATCACTGTTGTTGTTTTTTTTCTTGCTCAAGATGAAATTCCTGGTACCTTCAGATATTCCATCTACATGAAGGAGACTCAGGTTAAGATTATCTCCCCAAGTGTTTGTGCAAGTGAAGATTACTATGGAAAGAAAGTCACTGAAAACCAGTTCTGTGCAGCCAGTCCCAGTTGGACAGAGGACACTTGTCAGGTATGATACCAATAGACAGGTTTTTGTGCAATGTAATCACAGAGGTGCATGTGCAACTAAGTGGAAAGCATGAAAGCAGTAAAGCAGAGATGACTAGAAGTTGTTCTACAGTAAAGAAATTCCAAGGGGTTTGCATGCCTTTTTTTAAAGTACGGCAGAAAAACAATACAGAGTACAGAAGTAAGTGCATCTAAGGATTTGTATGCATGCAGATTTTCCTTGGTGTAAACACTAGGCTAGCAAGCATGACAATGTTGCTGGCCACTTGGACATATTTAAAATACATTCATAGGGATCTGGGATTGACTTCTCACCATTACTGAGAACTAAGGCCTCCAGTGTATTCTGTGTCAGCCATTTCCTTTCTGTCCCAGACCAAAATGTCTACATGTCTTATACTGTATGGATACAGTAGTCATCTATTTCAGATGTGGAAGGTCATAAAATAGCTTTTTTGTAAGCATTTTTACTTTGACTTGGTTAGCAAATTAGTGGAGCGATTTTACATGGACCTGATGACTACACTCATAGTCAACTATTTTGAGCTGATGTTTTAAATTTTATTATCGAGTCAACAAGGACTTACAATCAATCCAAAATATACATTTTATATACAACAGCTGACTACCAAACCTGTGACCAGCTACCAAAGTAGTTTTGCCCTCTGAATGCGTGCACACCTAGTAATGGTTGTACACAAGAAACCCATCTATTACTCCTACATCCTTTTCATTCTTTTTATATTAATGTATAAAAATACTATTCTAAAATACTGTGTAACATTCTACTTCTTATTGTAAAGTTACTCTTCTCACTGTGTTACCTCCATTTTTACTCTTGACAGGGAGACTCAGGAGGCCCTCTGTTATATGAAGCGAATGGCCGAATGTTTCTCTTTGGTGTCGTCAGCTGGGGAGACGGTTGTGCGAAAGAATTTAAACCAGGTGTCTACACAAAAGTCACCCACTATAACAACTGGATTGCGGAACATACAGACCTGCCCAACTTCACCAAAGGCATCATGTACCCACGGAAAGATTAGGCATGTTACATGATGTAACATATAATGTTTAAGATGCACATATAATGCAAATCAGAGTTTGGCATGCACAATCCAGCCTCTGGAGAAAACATGCCAATCTGTGATCATCACTGTCTAAATCTAATCTGTTGTTGTGTTTTAATATCAGCTAAATGATTAGTACTGTATTAGCTAAATGAAAAGGATGAATAGTATTCTTATTCATTAGAAAGGCCTCCAGGAACAATGAAATAGCACTTTTTACCTTTGACAAAAATGGTATGATGTCATTGAACCATTTGCAACATGCATCCATAATATATATTGCATTTATAGTTTTGTAATTTATAATCTAATTAATTTATTATCACATTTTGTTCTGTTTTATGGCACCAAAGATCATAGGAAGCAATTGCTCTTTTGTTTTTATAATTTATAAGTAACAAATGAAGTTTCGATACGTACTTGTTTTATATATAAGCTTTATTTAATGAAGAATCTCACATGAAAGATACAATGTGGTATAATCGAATGAAGAAATGCTTGGGGGTTTTTTTCCTTTTAGTTTCATACTGGTCTTCACATATAAAGGTTTTATTTTAAAATATTTATATTGCATTTGTATTACATTTATAAATAAATATATTTTATAAAGTGGCGGAGAGTCTTTCTTTATTCTATTGTTTCAAAGTTGGCGAAACTTTACAAAGCCATACGATACCTGGTCATTTGCCATTAGTACAGTGCTTCACATAAGTATTCAGCACTCTTCATGTTTTGCTACAGATCTGGTCTGGTCTGGGAATTGACCAGGATTTAAAATTCTTGGTTTGAAACACTCCACTGTAGCATTGATAGTATGCTTACTGTTGTTCTAGTGTTGAAGTTGGACCACATCAGTCTTGTGTCTTTTGCTGAAAGGAACCAGTTTTCAACTAAGGTCTAAAAATGTTAGATATGTTCAAATGAGAAGCATGCCACCAGCATGATGCTACCACCACCGTGGTTCACTGTGGGGATGGAATTCTCAGGGTCCCTTTTAATGTAGATAGAAGGTAAGTAGTAAACAACCACTAATAGGGTTATCCCATGCTGATGAGCAAATTACTCTTGTGTCAGCAAGATGTCATAATATTTGGCAATAACTTTAAATTATAATAGGAATACATTGAAGGACCTCATGCAGTGCGTTTATATCATATTTTTTGAGTGATTATGTGAAGACCTAGGTGTAAGTTAATGATTTACATGTTAAAGGTATGATGCATATTACGGTAATCATACATATTTCATTCATTTAGATTAACCCAGAGTATGTTCTGTCCAATAGTTATCCAGTCATGTGGTTAAAAACAAACCAATTTGGGTTGATTTTTAAGCTAGCCACTTTATAGTGGAAGGTGTCCCGCAGGGATCTATTTTTGACACTTATCTTTTCAGAATTTACATACTTCCAGCTTGTCGAAATGTGTGCTCTCTTGGCTTTAATTTTCAACACTTAGAGACATGACACACATTTTCTTTGATTTTTAGCTTTCTCACACTTAAATTAGATAAAGACAAACATGTGTTCCAAATAATAAATACACCAGTATGTGAATAAAAATGAATGAATAAATGTTGCCCTATTGTATCCGGCTTGACAACTCCATCCTCTCTGCAAGCTGTTGTTTAGCATAATTATGCAAATTTTTCTGTGTACCTTTTCATTATGTCATATGCTTTACTGTATTACCCTGCATATCTCTGTACGCCCTGTGCTCTGTAGCTTCTGCTCTGTTTTGTCCTTTTCTGCTGTAATATGTTGGTATGTTTGTTTTCTTTTGTTATCCTAATGCCCATTGAGACTCCTGTTCCAACATGTTCCTCGGTGTTCTTCACTGAGTATCTTAGTGACCTTGCCCATGTAATTATTATAATCATTACCATTATTGTTGTAGTGAATGTGGCATAATTTGATAGAGAAGAACTACAAGAAGACCTTCACTGAATTAATCCAGCATTCTGACATATTCGCAGGATTCAGACAGCTGCATGTGGCAGTCATGGCTTGATACTGGCTTGAAAAAGATTTCTCAGCTCTAAATCCAAAGGGAAATAGTTTCCTAGAAAACATCACAGATTCCGATAAACTGTGTTATGACCAAGACTGATACTGTGGCAGCTGCAGATGTTTTGCTTAAAAAATGATGGGTCTGATTTGGTGGGAAAGCTAACTGTTAATCATTCAAGCATCCTATGAGTCTAGACCATATTATGAACTTTAGGAAAAACCGTGGGTGAAAATGTGGAAGTGGTAACAGTGGCAGTAACCTGATCAGCTACACACAATTTCATTCATTTCTTCCCCAATCCATTCTTTCCTAACTGTATTTCCTATTATGATGAAATAGAGGCAACAAATGCTACACTCCCTCAAACTAAAATTTTTTTTTAAATAAACATTGAAATTTGAATGGAAAACAAATACGTCTCAGTATTCTATTTTAGGTAGAAA
>JAQMCW010000037.1:10070330-10080907 GCA_030068335.1 Chrysichthys cranchii | reverse complement strand
TCTTTTTGAATTGCTAATAGAAAGGTCATCCCAAAAACCTGCACCCACACCGGCCCTCCATGGCTCGGCTTGCCCACCCCTGCATGGGTGCTATTCAGTTGTCTACGTTTACAGAGGTATTCACAGAAATGAATATTTGTTGGCTTTCAAATGAAGCTGATATAATGTTTAAGCTGACCACATCAACAGCTTAAAGAAAAATCACGTGAAGTGAGAAAAGCTGGAATATTTTGAAGTGCATGTTGTATCAGACCAGGGTGCACAATTGTAGCATCCCTTTGCCTCATGTGTATCTGGACTCAGCATAAAATGTGTGTATAGGGTTTCCCTTAACTGCGGCAGAGGGTCCCGTGGGATTCAGGCCCAGGCTGACACATTTGGCACCATAAACACAAGCTGGCTCAGATCTCATCAATCAGCAGGCACGTGGTTGGTGGCAAGGAATGTGCACTTCTCTATATATAGGCTTTGTGGTGGCCACTGATACTTGTCTCACATAGGGAGATGCATGAGTAAATAAGGAGCTCCACCTCCACGCTACACTGATGAGAGGCTTTTCCATACTTGTGCACACGTCATCACTGCCCTCATGCCCTTTTTATGAGGCCAGAAATTGAGACCCGCAGTCTATTAATACAGCACTACCTATGAAAGAGAATATTCAAATGAGAACATTAATATATTTCTGGGAAATTTCTTCTTCTGGTTTAATTGTTTCACTTTTTCCTTTACAGTGTAGGAGTGATTAGTTGTTGATGTTTCGTTTCCAGCAGATCCTGAATCATGAAAAAGTCATTAGAGAAGCACAAATAGCTCCCAGTGTTCCCAGGGTGATTGCTTTCTTGCAAGTCTTTTGCAGTGGATGACTTCCTGAACTTTTACTTATTCCCAGCACATATGTTATGAGCCCCTTTGTTTTCCACATTGCTGACACTTTAAGTGGCTCATCATTTTATATTAATGCGTACGTGCAGGAGGGCACCTGGAAGACCTTATAGATAATGTCAAAGGCTAAGATGGGAGAAAACATGGGCAATGGACAGAACATTATAACCCTGGAAAAACAGGAAATAAGCCCACATTACCTGCCACCTATATTGGAGTTTGTTTTTTTTCCAGTCCAGCAGAGGGCCCTATGCTGTGACAATACAAGGTACAAGGTGCTGTCCCAAATTAGAGCATATGCTTCAGGGACAGCATTCATGATTGAGATTTTCAAAAAATGTGATGGATTCGTCTGCTTGTGCTCTGTGTATTTTGACCACAAAAGGTACTTTTTCTGATCTCCATTCCTGTGGCCATATCCTTTCACATGTTCATTAGCCAGATTTACTCAGTATTTCTCAGACACGTTTAAGCCCCCACTCAAGGGAAAGAACACTGAGCGACTGCCAGCTTCGAAACAAGGACATGGGTCAGCAGCTGACTATGCCCTTGAATTGCATATGCCAGCAGCCAATCTTCTGTGAGAACATGCTCTACTTGTGATGTTTCAACAAGGGTTCAATCCAATCCATTCCTGACATAGCAGGTTAAGACTATTCCCCAGACTTTAAAGAAATCAGATAACGGTAGATCAAGAAGTTCCACATTCCAGTCAAGTTTCCATGAACACCCATGATGGGGCACCAGCTCACAGGAATCTACACTAGCATGCACTTAACTGTTGCCTGAAGTAGGGTGGTAGGGTGGACAAGTGGATCTTTAATGCTGCCACTTCAATAAAAGGCAATAGAATTGTGTTTTAATTCCAGATCTATTGTTTGCATGAATGCTGTGCCATGTGCATACTTGTCTTTCTAAGAAGTGAACCATATAAAATTGCCACAATGGTTTTACTTTTACCTTAGTACTGTATATTCTGACTCAATGGGACATGTATACAATATGCTAGAATCTGGTTAACCACCTTCAAATTACAGCCCAACCAATCCTGCTTAAATTAGGGTGTTATTATTATTATTATTATTATTATTATTATTAATAATAATAATAATAATAATAATAATAATAATAATAATAGGGAATATAATTTGGGGTATGAAGTCCATTATCTCTTGGGATAACAATGAATTCCAGTCAAATTTCAGAGAAAGGAACAGTTTTTCTCCCCTAACCCTATCCCTGACCCTGTTTGTCCATACCTTTTGCGGCAATTAGAACGGACAGCCATATGTGATCACAATTATTCCACCTGAGTCCTGGGACCTCTTGTCTGCTTCCTCACTGATCATGCGATTGCTGTATTGATCAAGTGCCTGGTGCTCTACTCCCAAGGTTCTGCACATCCTAAATCCTAGGCTATAGACAAGACTCAAGCCAATGTCCATTTTCTCCTTAACCAAAACTGCTACAGGATCTTTATTTCTGGAGAAGAAGGTTGGGAGCCATGGATTGACTACTGAGAACTCAATAACGTCACTGAGTATGGTGGTCTTGTTATATTTGTACTTTCAGCCCTAAAACAATTCAAAGGATTGCCATTTTATTCATATAGATAGCAATCAGAGTTTAAAAGGAGCACAAATGGAAAACTGCTCTGAACACCAGCAGGGAGTCTTATGCATATATAGTCATGCATATATGGCCCAGTTATTGCCCTTTGGGGTTGTTAGCGCTTTCCAGTAACTTGGCATTTTGCCAATTTGGTATAGCGTTCATCTGTGATAGTAATGCTGTTCCCAATTACCATCCTCGGCTTTCTACATTGCCTACACTGTTGCACGTTACCTGCCTCCCATAGTCGAGCCATTTTCTTTATTTTCTCACAGTACCCAATTAACCCCGTTAGCTTAAAATACATCTACCTTCTACTTTTTGTTGTTTTTTGGATTTATATTTTGGTACTTATAAATTAACCTCCATACGCCGGGCATTCTATAGAAATAAAACTGGGTATCTGCTCTGATTATTCACTCATATTGTGATTGGTGACTCTAAATTGCCCTGTTACTCAAGATGGAATTAATGAACTTTGATACAGAATGAATAATGTATAGGCCTAATTCATAAATGCCTGATATACTGCCACTGAGAGACAACACTTTTACCAAATAACTGTTCAATTTCCTTTTGATCTCTGAAAATGGGGGACTATAGAGATTACAATATAATATAATATTTATGATTTTTGCTGCTTAACCAAATATAAATAAATACCTTTATCTGAAAGGTAACATCCTGTACTTTTAATTACATTGTACGGGAGAATATTGCCAGAAAAGAAACTGTACCAATATACATACTAATCTCACCAGAGCTCTCATAGGCATAGGTTGTTGATTTAGATTTCATTGTTGATTTGTTGTAAATTATAATGGCGCAACCCCCCCCGCACCCCCTTTTCTCGCTCTCTCTCTCTTTCTCCGACTGCCAGGGTGGAAAATGCCTGTGCCAAGCTGGTCGAAGCAGCTCGGATGCTGAGGACAGATCCGTATTCCGTTCCTGCTCGAGACTACCTTATCGATGGCTCCCGCGGCATCCTCTCAGGCACATCGGACCTGCTACTTACCTTTGACGAGGCAGAGGTACAAGTTCTCTGTCCAGTGGTGTTTATGTCCATGAACAGCAGTCTATTTGTTATCACGTTGATAGTTATACATTTTATTGTTATTAAGAACTGGTTTGAAGACATTTAATAATAATGCAATCAACTGAATGTCCCATGCTTGAATGGCCATTACTGACGGATTTGTAAAACTCTACCCAGTCAGTTGAGAAGTCTTCAGTGTGAAACCTTTTAAAACAGACCTGATCCTAAATACTTCAAAGCAACCTCCATTAAATGATTGACATCTTTATCATCAATTAGCACTATTAATTGTTTATTTTCATGCTCGACCCTTTACTTCTAACCCATTTAATTATTATGTTGCTTTAAATCTGACTCTTTGATTTAGGCTTTTTGTGTCCCCATAAGGTTGAACAGGAAATGTACTGTTTTACTTCTCTCTGTATTATCCTAATCCTCCCAGCGTTCCAGCGTAGCAGAATTTACCCTGAGCACATGATCCCAGGCACACATTGAGTGCACATTGTTTCTTTTATCAGCATAGATTACTTTAGAAGTAGGAGCTCAGCTCATCACAGGACTATTTATCACAAGGCAGAAAGAATAAGTGACTGAACTCCCCAGCCCTGCAGCGCTGCTCGGAATACGTTGCGTACTGTGTTTATTTTTCAAAAGCAGAGATCAAGTTGAATCGTGCTTTTTAGCAGTTACTTTTTCTTTTATCTTGAAAGAGAGAGAGATATGTTAATTACCCATAACACTTTGATTCTGTGAAGCCCAGGACAAATTCTTATACATGTATATGTATGTGTAAGAACTTTTATGACCTTTATCAATCTTCGGTTCGATAAGAGAATGTGATGTGGTCGGGTAAATGAGAAAAATGAGCTGTAGTCTGTGTGCGGGAGGGGTGGCATTCTCTCTCCCCTGTCAATCATGGTGACACGAGCTAATTGTGGACGCCTGTAAGCTCATGTGTGTGCAAGATGTGCAAAAGATGGCACTTTCCTCTGAGTGTGTTACACTGCCGTGTGACGCAGCACGAACAGTGGTGTGAATAGATGCGTCTGGTTGGCTTCACTTGTCTTAGGAGAAGCAAATTTTACCCTTCATCCTCCCCGGTTAGTCGCTGGTGGGTGGGAATCCAGAGATGACCAAATTGGGTAGAAATATGGGGGAGAAAATGCCGTGACATTTTAAACTCCTTCTACAAATGTTAAATAAACTTCTCCACGCAGAAAGCTTTTCCTTATCTGTGATTTGATAATCTTGATTGAATGACCGCAACAACAAGTTTTTAAGTCCATTTATCAGTCTTACCATGTGGAACATCTGTCATAAATCTTCTTCTGACCAATCAGACACCACACTGTGGTATAATGATGTGTCACACATCTATGAAAGGTACAAGATCAATTCCAAAATGTCCGATTTCATTCCACTGGCCTGTTCGGATTGTGAAACATCGGCCCAACACGTATCATGTGATTTTCAGGGATGTGCATAATAATTGATGAATGTTTCCCTTTCAGGTGCGTAAGATCATCCGTGTCTGTAAGGGCATCTTGGAGTACTTGACAGTAGCAGAAGTGGTGGAGAGCATGGAGGACTTGGTCACATACACTAAAAACCTGGGTCCAGGTGCTTTGCATTCATCTGGCTATTGTTTTGTTGATGTTACAACAGAGGTGTCAGACTCTGATCATGAGGCAGTGCAAAGTTCTAGTAATCCTAACTTAACACACCTGACTAAGCTTTTACTAAATTGAGGGAAAATATAATGTCTCTATAAGCTGACTCTCCAGGATTGGAGTCTTTTTTTCCAGTGTTAGAAGGTGACCAGGTCAGCTATAGATGACCCCTGCTTTCATCTATGTGCTGATTAACAAAGCTCCCCTTACTAGGGATGACAAAGATGGCAAAGATGATTGATGAACGGCAGCAGGAGCTGACACATCAGGAGCACCGCATGATGCTGGTCAACTCCATGAACACGGTGAAGGAGCTGCTGCCTGTGCTCATATCAGGTATGGGTGAGAATGAGCTGAGCCAGCAGCCACATGCTGCGTCTCCTCCTGTTGATATAACAGTGGTGATAATTGTAGTAAATACGCTGCAGAAGCCTAGCAAGCCTAGTTGGACTCTTTCTAGCTTTAGTTTTGTCTAAAAAGCTGAGAGCCATTACATTAGTCATCCTGGTCTGAAAAAGGGACAAAAACAAGTAAAACTCGATGACTATGGTGTCAACAGGAATTCTACCTCTGACAACATGTTTATACCCAAGATACCCTTAAATATATACAAGAATATGTATAATATTTTAGTAGAGTATAGTGGGGTACACTATATAGAATACAGTAGATTATAATTATAAAATAGAGAATATAGTAGTGCAAGGCAGTGAGGGCTAATATGTAGAATATAATAATACAGTATAGCAGGGTATATTATATAAAACTTTAAGTACAGTATACTGGGGTAAAGTATGCAGAATATAGGACAGTATTCTTACTGGGTTATAGAGTATACAATGGTAATACAGGAAAATAGGATATGGTTTGTGGAATGGAGTGATACAGTACAGTGCGTTATAGAATAGAATATAGAGAGTTATTCAATAGAACAAAGTATAGTGGGTTATGTTATATAGAATACATAAGAACAGAATATTAAGGTCTAGAATGTATAATATAGTAATATGAGATACAGTATGTAAAATATATACTATGTAAAATAGAATAAAGTACAGTGACGTAAAACAAATTTTATATATATATATACACTGTGTGTGTGTGTGTGTGTGTGTATATATATATATATACAGTATATGTGTGTGTGTGTGTATACAGGAAGGAAGCTACGTATTGAAGAAAAACTTTTTCTTTTCTTTTCAAGGCCTTATTTGACCTTGTTATGACCTGGGCCCTGTTTAAATCAATTCTAAGATCTACACAGTTCATCTGCTGCTCGCAGTCATTATTCCATGTAAATCGTACAAACTTTCAACCTCTCCTTCTTGAGATATCGTGCTAATCAGAATCTTAGATGGGGGCACAGATGGACAGATGCAGAGATGACCCGAAAACATATCTCAGCTGGTAGTGGAGGGAAAAAGAAAGCTTGCATGATGAATTGCAATCCAATTCAATTCTCATCAAAGACGTTTCTGAAACACTTAATCAAGCCGTTCATTTATTGAAGCACTTCAGTTTAACTACAGTTTAAATGCACTATTCTAGCAATCAGAGAAATTAAGGTACTTGAGTTGCCATGGTTTATGTCACCTAATTTGGGTCTTTATTGGGAGTCCATTAAATGAAAAAGGAAAATAAAATGTGAAAAGCATGCAGGATTAAATTGGGCGTTATATAACGGATGCAGTTGGTCCAAAGCCTCTCACTTTACCTACACAAGCACACACTGCAATTTCATGGCTGTAGTTTTCTGTAAATAAATTATACAATCATGGGATCTTTCCCAGTGTGTGACACAATCATGACCCACAGGGGAAAACCCTGAACTACTTCCTCATGCTGTTCATTTATAGCTAGCCAACATGGGAGTTTTATCACAGACGAAACATTTTATTCACACCCGCCTGTGAAACTCACAGTTTGAATATGTCTAAACTGATATTTTTGGAAGACATTTTTCAACCATTTCTGTCATGGGCTGTTATGCGTTAGATTTTAATTCAAAAAGCGGTTGGGGTGCATGTTCCCACTTTATGGAGGATGGAAAGTAATCATGTGATGAGGAAGGATTTGATTGTTAACTTTCCAGGCTTGCAACTGATTACACCTCTCCACCAACCAATCACCTGTTCACCTGAAAGCCAGCTGACACACAGCACCATAGTTAGTTTCCAGGAGCAACACAAAAGACAGAGGATCAGAGGGTCCCTGCAGTCCATGTGTACTCTCTGTGTCTCTGTGTTGTTTTTTCAAAGTAGTCATGATTTACTTTGATGACAGCTTTGCACACTATTGGCATTACCGTAACCAGCTTCATGAGGTAGTCACCTGGATGGCTTTTTAAATACTAGCTCTGCCTTGTCAAAAGTTAATTAGTGCAATTTTTTGAGACCATCAGCTGTGCTGTGTTGAGGTACACTGTAAAAAATTACCGTATATTTTTATGGTTATTTACCAGCGGCTTGGGTTGTCAGTAAACAACTGTAAAACATATTTACAGTAAAGTACTGTAATATCTTACATAGTTTAAAATGACACATTGCATTTTTTCAATGCAAGATACAACGGAGCTGAAGGGTCTTATTCAAGGACCCAAGCAGAGTAGGTTCAGTGCTGCAATTTGAACATATGACCAGTTTACCTGCTACACAATGCGCTAACCACTGAGTCGCCACAACTTGCTTAAGCACTTCGCATTGATACAACACAAACAAAAGTTGATTCAGTGCAAGCTTGTTGCAGTGTTGGGTCAACGGTTAAGGTGTTGCATGCAGTTCAGAAGGTTGGATGTTCTAATCCCAGAACTAGCATGGTTGGAAAAATCCTTATCCTTCAGCTCAGTTGTATCCTCCATCAGCCAAGTGAGCTGTGCTGACTTATGTGTTGTTTATTTCTAACATTAAGATATTACAGTACTTTACTGTAAATATGTATTGCAGTTGTTTAGCGTAAATTTTACTGTACTTTATTGGTAACCCAAGCTGCCGGTAAATTACCGTAAAAACCGATGGTAATTTTTTACAGTGTAGTGTTGGTGTCCAAAGTTTGGACACATCTACTAATACATAGATTTTTCTTTGACATATGACATAATACATATGGAATTATATAGTAAATAGTATATATATAGTGAACAAAAAAGTGTTTAAAAAAACCCCACAAATTTGTTCCATATTTTTGAGTCTTTAAAGACGTCAGTGTTTACCTTGATGACAGCATTGCACACTGTTGGTATCACCTTAACCAGCTTCATGAGTTAGTCACCTACAATGCTTTTCATTTAACATCTGTGCGTGGTCAAAAACTCATTAGTGGAATTTCTTGAGATGATCAGTGGTGTGGTGTCGAGGTAGTGTTGGTGTACCGTAAACAGCTCTATTCCCCAATGTACGAATCCATATTATGCCAAGAACAGCTCAACAATGTAAACAGAAATGACAGTCCATCATTACTTTAAGACAGGAACTGCCTTTTAAGTAATAAAAATAAGAAAAATGATTGAATTAGAAGGTGTGGCCAAGCTTTTGACTGGTACCTGTATAAGTATGAATCAGACCGAGAACAATGCATTGTTTGTGTGGTTTTCCAGCTGTAAAAATCTTTGTGACCACCAAGTGTGCCAAGAGCCATGGCGTAGAGGAAGCCCTGAAGAACAGGAACTACACCTTTGAGAAGATGAGTGCTGAGATCAACGAGATCATCCGAGTGCTGCAGCTGACTTCCTGGGATGAAGATGCCTGGGCAAACAAAGTATTTGCTCTTCAATTTCAATTTAATGCTATTCTCCCTTTACTCTAGAGAAACAGCTGTATGAATGTACAATCAAAAGCACAAGCTGCTCACCATCATTCTTTTTTTTTTAATTGTTCTCTCACACGTTTACTTCCAACCTACTGTTTATAAAGATTTAGCAAATGCGTGCGAGGATTTCCCAGAATAAACATGGTCATAATTAATATGTATTTAATTACCAGGCATATTCCACACTGTCTTCACAGTTAGGGTTAGAATGCTGCAGCGATCTGATAAATGACAGTGTAGGAAAAGTATTTTCTAAGCACCATTTTTTAATCACAGCCAGATGATAACAGCCAGTCATTGTTGCATTGTAAAAATGCTTGGTGATTAGTTATGGTCAACAGATCACAACCAAAATGCGAAGTGAGTAAGTGAATATACAGCTTTGCCTCCCAATCTGTCTTTGACTGTCCCTTCTTTTCACTTGTACACGGACATCTCAAAAGTAAATAGACGTTCATTTTGTTTGATCTATGTGGACACCACCTGGTGCTTCAAACGAGTTAATATAATAGTATTTTTCATTTCAGATTACAGAATATTAATTGTTTATTGCAACTAACCATGCCGCGATCACCAGGAGCAAAAGAGTTGTGTGATTTTCAAAGAGGGCGTATTGTGGGTCAGTCTGAGGGTGGACTTAGCCAGCGTATGATTGCACAAAACCTTGGGATTCCTCTTCTCACGGTCAACAGAGCGATCGTACAATTCAAAAGCAAAGGAATGAAAATCAACAGCATCCCGCTCAGGTCAACCTGGACCCTCTGACAGGTGTCTTCAGACTGTCAAGCAGATTGTTGAAAAAAATCCCCGTTGTAAGGCCGCTGATGTTTCAGAGCAACTGCAAGTGAGTCGGAGTACTTCTGTGAGGGATCTCCATCGACTTGGCTACTATAGCAGAGCAGCTAGGAGGACGTTTCTCGAAAGAAAGTTTTCACAAATTATGGTGTCTATTTACTTTTGAGATGTCTGTGTACATTCAGTCTTCTTCATCCACATTTAGTACTCGAGAAACTTCCTGAAGCATGTTCTAGTCACTTGTGCCACCTCTGATTTTCTGTTCCCCCTGATGTAACGGCTTTAAACACTGGCCTTTCTTTCTTTTTATTCTCTTTTTTCTATCCTCTTCCATTCTTTTTCTCCTTGTAGAAGGTAAGGCTTCCTCTTCCCCACTGCGTGATGTTCTAGCATGCAGCAAACGAGACTTCATGCACTTGCATACTCTGTATGTGTGTGTTTGCCGTATATGTGTAAAACGGGACATGCGATTGTATTGTAAGAATCAAACCAGAATCGGCATCCTTTATGTTGGTGTTCTGCAGTGTTTCATGACTGTCTTCGTCACACGCTGTCTGCTGCCGTCTCTCATCGAGTCTCACTTTGTTAACCTGTCTCTTTTTTTAATTTGTCTTGCAACTTGTGGTTGTCCTGTTCTCCGTCTCTGTGAGATTCTTACACCATCTTTATTCTTTATTCCTCATTCGTCTTCTTCCGCTCAATCCTGGTCAGGGTCGCGGGGGGAAGCTGGCGCCAATCCCAGCTGACATTGGGTGAGAGGCAGGATACGCCCTGGG
>JAQMCW010000037.1:10052475-10070230 GCA_030068335.1 Chrysichthys cranchii | reverse complement strand
TGCCGAACCCGGGGCTCGAACCCAGGACCTTCTTGCTGTGAGGCGACAGTGCTAACCACTCAGCCACCGTGCCGCCCTCTTACACCATCTGTGCTGCTTTAAATGAATGCTGTTTTTTTCTGATAAACCTGCCAACCTGTTTGCTCTCACTTGAGCTACAGCAGTTGAGGCACTCCACTTGTATGACTCCCTGGAGCTAGAATATTAAGTTTTACTGTTTATACATTATGCATACACAGTTATCATGACATGCTCCAACTCTGTGCTCAAAAATGTGTTTTTAGTCATCCAGAGTAATGTCATTTTCACTTGTGGTTTTCTGTTTAAACCTTCCAGCTTAGTAGTATTCTTGCCGTATTAACTTGGCTGATTACGTTTTCTCTTTGACCTGAGACTGGTCTCGGATCAGCCTCATGAATGAAGAGTTGATGAGGTTTCCTGAGGACACACATTCGCATACACAGAAAGGCACACAGAAAAATGAGGGAGAATGCCAGGAAAGACCGTGTCCATATTTTTATTTAAGGCTCAGTACGTAACCGTATTTTTTTGATAGGGAATCGTAAGTGGCTGAAATGAGACATTGGTGCATTTTTTAAAAAATGAGTTAAAATATACAAGCAAGGCAACGGCCATGATCATTAACTTCACACACCTTTACAAGTTGCAGCTATTTTTTATTAAAAAAAACCCTCCACCAGTTGTCATACTTTTACATAATAATTGAGCAAAATCATGTTATTTCATGGAATTTACTTAAAAACACATTTGGCATGCATGATGACGAGTGTATATTAGGCATAGTGTCGATATACATAATCAGAGTATACGTATGAAACGTCAGGTAATTTAATAGAATCTATACCAATATCATTTCTTGTTCATTTCCTAGCACACATTCCTAGTCCTCATTACTGATGGATAAACACGTGACTCTTATCTATCCATCATCGCTGTAAGAGAATCGCATTGCTGATTCAGTGAGTGGGCGTTCAAAGAGTCCTGTGATCACATCATAATCTTTGATCAGGTGCCCTCTTCTGAATGTCACGGTGTTCAGCTTGGTATCTTGTAGACGTGGCCGGTGTGTGTGTGTGTGTGTGTGTGTGTGTATATATATATATATATATATATATATATATATATATATACCTTGTTTTTAATACATTGTGTCCCCACTATGTGATATAAACTTATTTTTACACTTACATTTTTTCTGTCCACACAAGGGAAAACTCAATTTGACAAAAATCTGTAAAAAAAAAAAAAAAAATCACAAAACTGAAATAGCCAAAAGTCATGTGTTTTGTTTGGTTACTTGTGGTTAAGGTTAGAGTTAGGTAAGGGTTAGGGCTGTCATAGTTAGAGTTAGGGTTAGGGGTATGCCTATAGAAATGAATGGGAGGTCCCCACAAAGACTAACATGTGTGTGTGTGAGTGAGTATAATGTGCTAGTGATAGTCACACATGAAACACACCACAGCATAGCGTGACACACAGTGAAATTCTTTCCCTGCATTTGACCCATTCACCGAGTGAAGCAGGGGGCAGCCAAACAGTGTAGCGCCCGAGGAGCAGTGCTTGGGGACAGTATCTTGCTCAGGGTACTTTGTCAGTCCTGAGCCTTGAACCCACAACCTTCCGACTGAAGGGCAAGTGCCCTGACCACTAGGCTACCACTGCCCTCATACATGCAGAGGTGTTGCGCATCGGATTGGCTTCTAAAGCAAGACTTGTGCTCACGAGCTCCTTAACCGCATTAGCATCTCCCCTGTTTGTAGTGTGTGCTGTAATGTGCATGCTCGAGGCTGTGTTCAGTGAAGCCATGTGTGATACTAATGCTTAAGGCACTGAACCTTCTCATTCTTGCAGTTCCTGAATGCAGCCTGAGTCTACGCTAACTTCTTATAATCATGCAGGCAAACGGAAATGAGTCATCAGCTTACAATTAAAGTGATCTCATCACTCTGTGGGTTTGAATGCAGCTGTTATTGGATACACGGAAATAAGGCACAGGAGATGAACAGGCAGTTGGATTTGACTCTTGCTGAATGGAGACACATCTGCGTGGCTTATACGTTCTCACTTTACTTTCAAATTTGCCAGATTTGGCATTGTCATACAGCCCACGTTCTGGCTCATGGTGCTGTGCTTTTTACAGTCTGTGATTAATTAAGAACGCATCCCCTTCTGGTGTATACGTCCAAAATGATTTAGCGCCATGTGTATTTTGCACACTGAGCGGAAAAAAAATATCCTAGCTCGCTCCGGCTTGCTGGTGCTTCACACCTTTCCTCTTTGTCAACCCAAATTTGACTGCTTCCTGTGAAGTCGCTGCACGTCCCTGAGCGTGCTAACGGTTCAGACTGTTCCATGCAGCAGAGAGCCACAGACACACAGGTGGAGGCAGTGAGCCAGACAAGCTTGAAATTTCCTCTAAATGTGTGAGTGGGTGGAGTAAAGTGTGGGGTGATGATTATGTGATCCGCTTCACCTGTGTGTAGAAGTGTATGTAGGTGTGGGCCACCAAGAACCACAAAGTCCCACCTCTCCTTTTTTTGTGAAACGTCCGCAAAGCACTTCAATTTCTAATAATAATAACGTCATTAATTGCTAAAATACTGAGATTTTTGCCTTTCTTTCCTTCACTCTTTCCTCGCCTTTTTCTCTCTGAAGGACACAGAAGCGATGAAAAGATCGCTGGCACTGATTGACTCGAAGATGAATCAGGCTAAAGCCTGGCTCAAAGACCCTAATGGCCTACCAGGTACGTGAGCAGGCCAACACAAAAGAGACTCTCTGCTAGAGCGTGAACAGATTGACCTTGGGGATTATGTAATATGTGTTGCATAAGTATTCACCCCTCTTGAACCTTTCCACATTTTGGAGCGTTACAACCTGGAACTGAAATGGACAAAACTGGAATTATACACAGTATAACACAGATCTAGATATTTAAAAACAAATTGGTTTACTAATGAAAACGAAAAAGTGATGATTGCAAATATTCACTCTTATTGTGTGAAACTCAAATCCTAAAGTAGTTCTGGTATATTACATAAGCTGTTTATTAAATACAGATCCGCATTTAAATCTCTCTAATAACTTCAGTACAGACGGTAAAAATTCTAGACGGTCAGTCTAATAAATGTATTGTTTTCCCTGTGTTATGGAGAACAGCGTGTAGTGTTAGGTGTTAGCCTGTATGTACACTGAGTCGTGTGTGTGTGTGTCTGTGTGTGTGTGTGTGTAGGGACAGCAGGTGAGCATGCTCTACGTCAGATTCTGGATGAAGCTGGGAAAGTGGGAGAGCTGTGTGCCGGGAAGGAGAGGCGGGAGATCCTGGGAACGGCCAAGACTTTGGGACAGATGACCGATCAGGTGTCGGATGTGCGAGCCAGGTACAGGCCTTCACTGGATTCAGAGGAGAGCGAAACCTCAAATGAATGCCTACACTGTATTTATAGTAAACATAGTACATCTTTTTATGTATGCCAGGGTTTGTAATTATATTTCAATACATGGGGACATCTTTGGCTTTCCTGTAGTCAGCCATTTGGCTGTGTATGTGAGCGCTGTTGTTGTCAAAAGTGTAACTAGGAAGGGAGAGCTGACGCTGGATTACAGAGTTGAGAAAGGAATGGTGTTTGTGAAGTTTGAGGCACAGGACGTGAAAACAATAGCCCTGAGATTATAAGCATTGAGCTGGCTTTATTACAGCGGCTGAACTGAAGTACATTAGAGCCTGAGCCCTGGCTAATCAGCCAGTGATTCAGCCCACTGCCTCCACCCAGCAACGGGTTAGACCAAAAAAGCAAGGAAAGGCACTTTTTTACACATTTTAGCCACTTTCATTTTCGACCTATAGTCAGAATGTGAGATTTCACTCTTGCAATAATCACATAGTCACGTAACGTTTGATAATATGCTCATATTGAACATGCTTTCAACACGCTTAGTACCTATGTCCTTTATCTAGCAGTAAAGCAGGACTTCCCTGGAGTCTAGGTTCTCACAAGGTTTTTTCCACATGTTGTCTCAGGGAGTTTTCCCTTGCCACTTTTGCCTCTGCCTTGTTCTTTTGGGATTTCTATAAAGCAGGGGTCACCAACATGGTTCCCTCGGGCACCAGGTCGTCCGCAAAGAACCACATGAGTCGCCCGCGGACCTGTTCTAAAAACAGCTCACCATAGCGCCACTCACCAGCGAGCTGCATCTAATTTTTTGTTGCTATTTTTTAATGACACTTGCACTGGTGTGAATTTGAAAATGACAATTAAAGGTAAATTGAGCAAATTTGTTATTTCAGAAGTGTGTGTCGAACTGGTAGCCCTTCGCATTAATTGGTTCCTAAGAAGTAGCTCTTAGCTTCAAAAAGGTTGGTGACCCCTGCTATAAAGCCTCTTTATGGCCATGAGTATTTTTAAGAGTGCTGCATAAAGAACTTTTGTATTGAACTCTGTTTGGGAAGTTTTATTTCCTTGTGTGACTATTACTTCATTAACAATATATTCCGTATTATTGTGTATCGGGTGTAAAATGTATCTTATGTATTGGGATTTTGCAGAGGTCAGGGAGCTACGCCCATGGGCATGCAAAGGGCTCAGCAGGTGGCACAGGGTTTGGATATCCTTGTGGGGAAAGTGGAGAATGCGGCTCGCAAACTGGAGGCCCTGAGCAATGCTAAGCTGGCTATTGCTAAGAGGATAGATGCTGCTCAGGTAAGATTGGTTCCCAGCAACACACAGTTACACGTTCATACACCACTTCTTCTTCTTCTTGTGCCCTAGTAATGCAGTAGGTAGCTTTTATACCTCACAGCTCTCTGCATGTCCTCTTGTGTTTGCTTTGGCTTCTAAAGTTTTCCTTCAGCTCCCAAAAAAATAATGAAAAAAAAAAAAAAAGATAAACTTTGGCGAAAAATAAATGATGGCTTCTATGACTAGCAAGTATTCAGGAGGTGGAAGACAGAAAGCAGGAGCCAAGATTTATGCCTGACATCTCGTATCAAAAGACAGAAAAACAGCATGAGTTCCTAACCATATAAATGCAGATGATTATATAACATCCTACGTGCTGAATAACAATATGACTAGAAAAACTGTGTCAATATACAGCACACACACACACACACACACACACTCATGCACAGGAGAGACAGACAAAGGATGCAGCTGCAGTTCAGTACTTTTACTACGCACAAGCAGGCAGACAAATCCAAGTCAGCAAGCAGAGTTCAAGGTCAAAACAGGTACAGGGTCGGTCGAGCAGCAGACAGGTCAGACACTGATCAGAAACCAAGGAACTAGACTAGGGATCAAAAACCCACAACATTATACATAATAATATGCAGAGCTTGGCAAGAACAGACTAGTACACAGTGCTCAGCGTTACTGCCTCGCAAAGTGAGTGCACAAAAAGAGGCTTGTTATAGTCTTTAGTGTAGCGTGTAATAAAAGGCAGGTGTGTACGGTTATTAGGAGGGTCAGCTGGAGAGACTGAGGGTTTGAAGTGGGTGCTGGGAACTGAAGTTTGTGCCGACCATGCCATGAGGGATCCTAGGGAACGGAGTCATGCTGGGACACCCAGAAGGAGATGTGCGACTTTAGATAAATACTCACGCAGATAAGGAGATCAGATAGATATGACTTCTGCTTTTATCTTTCACACATCAGTGTGTGTAACTTCCTGTTCACTAAAAAACTCAACGATTCACTATCCATTAAGTTCTTCAGATATCAAAGTGTTGTAGGTCTGGACATGCCTATTTGCCACAATATGGAGTTTAATGATCTAAATCATTAGATTGGTGGCTATAAAATTGGTAGAGTGGTCGCTCAGGGGGTTAAGATGGTGGCCTGAAGGTTGGGAGTTCAAATCCAAGCACCACCAAGCTGCCACTGCTGGGTCCTTGAGCAAGGCCCTTAACGTGCAATTGCTCAGTTGTATAAATAAAATAAATGTAAGTCGCTCCGGATAAGAGCGTCTGCCAAATTACAATAATGTAATGTAAATAATTATATATTAGTATATGTTTATTTATTCTGCAGTATTTATGAATCATTTTCATGTTCTTCAGATCACAGTATCAGCTTCATATCACTTCATGCTAAATTCTTATACAGTTTTCTTTCTTTTTTGTCTGGCATGCTTGTTCCTAAGTCTCAGCTTATTGCAGCCTACTTAAAGCAGTTTTTCCATTCAGTGATGTATGTAATATAATTCAATATAATTTATATTGAAACAAACAACATTTTATATATATATATATATATATAAAATTCTTTTTGTGCTTGAAACGGAAATTACGTATGACCACAGAACATATTACACGTGCGTATGACCGGAAACAGCGTCACTAGCACTTGCATTTAATCACTTCGTTTGTGGACGCCATTTTTATATCATCTTTATGAATTGTTATTATTTGTGTGGGAGTTATTTTACCGATATTGAAAAGAAGTAAACACCTATTTGGGAAATAATTATTTAAGAAAACTTTGATCTAAAGATATAAAATTCTTTTCACGTTTGAAACGGAAATGACGCATGACCGCTATTTGTTGAAAAATAAAATTGGTAATTAACAAACATTTTATAAACACTGCATTTTATTTTTTTCCCCTGCACTCAGGGAGCGAAGCCACTGGGGAATCAGCTAGTGTGTGTGTGTGTGTGTGTGTGTGTGTGTGTGTGTGTGTGTATATATATATATATATATGTATGTGTGTGTGTATATGTGTGTGTGTGTGTGTATATATATATATATGTTTAAGTATAAGGTTATGCAATGTTGGTCACCCAATGATGCATCCCGGAGTTTCAAATGGCCTTTGTATTTAGAAAATCTTTTTTGTTATGTCATTATGTACTTTTCGACACGTAATCCTAATAGTACACCTGCTTTTTTAATCGTGGTGTAATGTCAAACCTCTTGCTAGATGTGAAGATACAGAGGCGCAGTGTTGATCCACCTTTTCTGTGTAGCTTGGTGTTGTGTGAGCACTCTGTTTGTGCAGAGCTGGCTGGCTGATCCTCATGGAGGTCCTGAAGGAGAGGAAAATATCAGAGCTCTGTTAGCCGAAGCCAAGCGCATCGCTGACCTGTGTGAGGACCCAAAAGAGAGGGATGACATTCTGCGATCTGTTAGTGAGATCGCTGGCCTCACCGCCAAACTGGCTGAACTTCGCAGACAGTACGTTATCCAGAGGAGATGCATACAAAGCATACAAATGCTGAGTCGATGATGATGCCAGGCAGTGATTTGCAAAATACTGTAGAGTCATGTGACCGTGACATGATCTTGATATTATAGTCAGTTTTTTAAAGTACAGTATATAATATTTAGTATGTTTCTTTAATACTGATTTGAGATATACTCAGGTGATGTCACTTGTGTGATACCTTTAGGTGTTTTGTGTTAGTTTGGACAGAGCGTATAGGTTTAATTACTGGACCTTTTTACTCAGCAAATACATATCTCTGTTTGATCACCTCGGGTTTATCAGAAGTGTCTGATCTGAGCCGTATTAATCTATTGCTCAGGGGTAAAGGTGACACTCCTGAAGCCAGATTGCTGGCTAAACAGATCGGCACAGCTCTGCAGAACCTGCAGGCCAAGACCAACCGTGCCGTAGCCAACATGCGGCCAGCCAAAGCTGCTGTGACCCTCGAAGGCAAGATGGAGCAGGCTCAGCGTTGGATCAACAACCCCAATGTGGATGACCGTGGAGTGGGTGAGCTCTCTTATCCTAGCTTATAACATGAACAAATGAATTGTGAATGAATACGCAAGTGAAACAGTTAATCGACATCAATCTGTAAATGGGGAAGGGGAAATGGGGAACTCCTAGTTAAGTTATCTACCTCAGCTTGATGAGTTGGAAGTTGAGGAGGTGTTAGCTTTGACTTTTATGGGTTGGGGTTTGAGAAGAATGAGTCAAAGAAAAACCACGAGTTGTATCTGTTTTCCAAGTTAAAGCAGTGGTAAGAAAAAAATGCTAATGTTAGACCATACTCTCTCTCAAACTGATGCATGTTAGCATCAACCCACCACATTCCCTAACCTATGCTACATTTTTTTTAAAAATTGTTTTCTTTCTTCCTGCTAGGATTTAAAGTAAAAAATGTAAAACAATACCATAATTTCATCTAAGTTGAATCTAAAATGCAGCATGTCGTGCCGAACGTGGTATTTCTAACATGATCACACTCAAAGGAAGGTTATTTGATTGCTTTTATTTGCTAGGATTAAACAAATTTGCTAATACTCCAGTAGTAATGATTATTGTGATGGAACTTTAATATTAGCAAACGCCTGCCTTTTTTACAAAGCCTGTTTTGGTATAAATGAATCGGGACCAATCGGAGGCCGTATAGTGGTACTTTGGTAAATGTGTGTGCGCGTGTCTAATGATGGGCCAGCTGTGCTAAAATGAAAGAGGCTGCTCGTATGGGACTGTTTACAAACCCTAAAGGACGACACAGCTGTATCAAGTGACATATACATCTGTGTGTAACCAAGACTGATCACCGTGTCCCTGGCCTACTGCTGGCCATAAAAATGAATAGATGATAATGAATATTTATCACTTTAAGTCTTACTGGGTGCACATTTAGTTTACAATACCTCAACTCACAAACAGCTTTCTTAGGTCCAGTTTACAGCAAATCACATTATCGTGTCAGCCGCTTAGCATGTAAACCCGGGCGTAATGTTTATACGAATCCTGTGCTGACACCGTCAAAAGAATGAATTAGCTTTTGTTGTTACTTTAAAAAAAAACAAAAAAAAAAAAACTTTGATTGTTTGAATTTTACCTCCATGGAGCATGTTACCATGGTAACTTGGGTATGTGTAAGTGAGCGTGGTTTTAATTTCGCCGCGAGGTTGACCGTCTATATTTAAGCCTTTACATTCCAGAGACGGTGTTTTGGAATTGGATGTTTGCGACTCCTACTGAGCCTTGAAGTGTCTAATGTCCAGCCTGTATACCCGTGCCTCATTTTTTTGTCTGTATCTCTTCATGTCTGAATTCCCGTCTGTCTGTCGCTGTCTCACTGTGTTTAGGTCAGGCTGCTATCCGTGGGCTGATAGCAGAAGGTCGTAGGCTGGCTAACTCTCTGCCAGGACCGTACAGGCAGGAGCTGCTGGCCAAGTGTGAGCGTGCGGAGCAGCTGATGCTGCAGCTATGTGACCTGGCTGCTCGGGGAGAGGGAGAAAGTCCTCAGGGTCGTGCCGTAGCTGCTCAGCTCCTTGACGCTCTTAAAGTAAGAAAAACAAGGACAGCCTTGCCCTTTAACCCTGAGTGAAAAGAAGCTGGAGTTGTCATGTGCTACATGATAGGAAAATCTGCTGTGCGATACAGTACAGTAAAGCTGGTCACAATCTGTACCGCGGTAGTCAGGAATCAATGGAAACACGTTGAGCAATCTGTCAAGCTGAATACGTTGAACAGAATCCCCAAGAACACAGTACAGCGGCTGAGGAAGCGTGTAGAGCGTAAGGATCATGTTTGAACCCATATAAATAAATAATACGAATTGAGGCCTATGTGGATTTACTTTCACTGGTTTCGGAATTTTTACACAACCTGTGCGTTACAGGAAATCTGGTCACAATTTACAGCTCTGCAGAAACGCTGGTCACTAGCGGAGCGCTCTGAATGCCTGATCTGACTCAGTTCACTCAGTCTTCTTCATCTGTAGAGCACTTTTAACAATAGACATTGACAGAAAGCAGCTTTACAGAAGTCCGCCTGTACATTTAGATCCCTAATGAGCCAGCCTGGGACCACAGTAGCGAGGAAATCTCCTTGTGTGCGACTGAGCAGCGCCATCTTCTGGCACCTTTGACACTGTTCTTACCTATTTACTGTATTTTTATTATCAAATTACCCCTAGTACCTAGTCTCATTTTTGAATCATTTGCTTTGACTACATTTACACTGTGTCGTATTTTATACATAACTGACATATTTCATTTCAAACATTATTCTGTTTTCAGGATTTGAAAGCAAAGATGCAGGAGGCGATGACTCAGGAGGTTTCCGATGTATTTAGTGATACTACGACTCCCATCAAGCTTCTGGCCGTGGCAGCTACGGCTCCACCCGAGGCCCCCAACCGGGACGAGGTGATTGAAACGCACATTAACTACACAGACCTACGGCACTGAAGAGTTGACTTATTTTATTATTATTAGTCAGTGGGTTCGCGGCACGGTGGCTAAGTGGTTAGCACTGTCACCTCACAGCGAGAAGGTCCTGGGTTCGAGCCCCGGGTTTGGCACGGGTGCCTTTCTGTGTGGAGTTTCCATGTTCTCCCCGTGTCCGCGTGGATTTCCTCCAGGTACTCCGGTTTCTTCCCACTGTCCAAAGACATGCGGATTGGCTACCCTAAATTGCCCATAGATGTGGATGTGTGCGCGTGTGAGAGCATGAACCCGAGTCCCGAGTGAGGGGAGGGGAGGGTTGGGTGTGGGGTTAGCGACCTCACCCTGTAGAATGTGCTTGGCTACAGCAATGGCACCCTATGTGCCATACGGCACGCACAGGACCGAAGAGAAGAGAAGAGTCAGTGGTGGGTGGTTACAAATTGTCACATCATGCATAATGTTTTTCTTTCTTGCTTCCTTGCACAGGTCTTCGACGAAAGAGCGGCTAACTTTGAGAACCACGCTAACAGACTGGGGGCCACAGCAGAGAAAGCTGCTGCTGTTGGAACAGCCAATAAGAGCACAGTGGAAGGGATCCAGGCCACAGTGAAGTCAGCCAGGGAGTTAACACCTCAGGTATGTGTTAAGGGTCACCTCTGGGACAGTATGTGTGTGTACTTGTGTGTGCGCATGTGTATATGTGACCATTACATTCTGCTCCTGTGTATATTGGCAAGAGGGACAGATTTGATATTTGACCATCGGCCAAGACAGAGCCTTAGGATTTCGTACATAGCTGATCAGGTCTCTTTATGTAACATGAGTCATGTTTACAGACCCATTTATACACCCAGTTGCTACACTCACTGGCCAATTTAACAGGTTAACCTAGCATATAGGTGCATATTGCGAGTGTCCAGTTGCATGAATCCTCAATGGCGGTGGCCCATCTGTCACTGTCCACCCTGTCTTCTAATGGAAAAGGATCAACATAGGGCCAGATATTACTTCTCAGCAAAGCAGTGGCACTGTGTGTCCTACTAGGGGCATGCTTTAAACATTGTACTGATGCAAGTGTATCTGACAAAGTAAGAGCAATCATTGTGGGTTGTTTCTTATTATTCTCTAATAATAGGGACTTAGGTTGACGCACAGTTTTAGTTGTATGTGATGTTTATGGTGAGACTGGACTTTTCTTTGGACTTTTTTACTGTCCCACACAGGTTACTTCTGCCGCGCGTATTCTGCTCAAGAACCCTGGCAACCAGGCAGCATACGAACATTTCGAGACCATGAAAAACCAGTGGATTGACAATATTGAAAAAATGACTGGTATGCAGAGCGTTTGCTTAGTTTACACACATTATGCACTACTTACAGTTTAATATACACTCTCGGTTAAAGATAGGACTAAACTGTACTGTTCCTTGTTGCTGGGGGTTACTCTTATCATGTGTATGTTTAATATGCATCTTTCAGGTGGAAATCTGGAAACGTTGCACCTTTCTGACCACCGTGATGATGAGAGAGGGACTGTAATTAGTTTTTAGAGTAAAGCTTTAAATGTGCACTAGTACCAACTTTCCACCAGCATGAACTATGTGCTAGGTCTGGGCTGGTGTTAGTGCTGGATCAGAGCTCTTCCATGGGCTGACAAAAGAGCCACATCGTTACGTTTCCCTGAACATCTGTATACGTCTCCACTTTCTTCACAGCTGCTTTGATTTCGCGTCTATACTGAAGCTCTGTTTTTTATTCTTCTTCTTTGGATTATCAGACTAGATGCTAGGCCGGCTCTGGTCTTCTGAAAAAACAGTGGTCACAAAGTGGTGACGCTTTTAACAAGTTTTATCTTAAAGCTAATTAAAGGTACACAGCATGCACTTCCCAAGTAAAGGACACATATTAAAAGTACAAAATGTGTCTCGATGGTGGTACCTCACATGCAACAAGGAAAAATACAGTTTGGTAGCTTTATTTCTCAGAGTGTATAGTGTACTAGGGCTGGGCAGTATGATGATTATAATATCAACATCACAATAAATTATGTCACAGCATATGTTTCTGAGATATTGTGTACATCATGCTATCTTTTTAATAAAATGTTCATTTATTTTAAATCATTATAAACTGAATGGTAGCCACTGATGTGAAAAAAAAAATCTTTAAACTTTTTTTGTACTATACTGTGTATATGTGTATATATATATATATATATATCATTTTTTATAGGCAAAAAAGTATATATTTTTTATATATGAAAAAGGGAAATTCATGTATTTTGGTCTTTTTGGATTATTTATATACAGTATTGTAAGCTAACCTATCCTGTGTATTGTCGTTCACCTCATGTAAGAATTGTAATTTTGTATTTTTGTTATATACTCCACCACTGTAATTCACTAGACAGACTTCCTGGATTTATGAATAAATAAATTCATGTGCTCTGCGTTGTATATTAAAGTGCCTTCCCTCTCCGCTGTGGCAGGTTTGGTAGATGAGGCGATTGACACTAAATCCCTCCTGGATGCCTCAGAAGAAGCCATCAAAAAAGACATTGATAAGTGCCGTGTGGCTATGGCGAACGTTCAGCCCCAGATGCTGGTAGCTGGAGCCACTAGCATCGCCAGGCGGGCTAACCGGATACTCCTGGTGGCTAAGAGAGAAGTGGAGAACTCTGAAGACCCTAAATTCAGAGAGATGGTGAAAGCAGCCTCAGATGAATTGAGCAAAACAATTTCGCCCATGGTTATGAATGCCAAGGCTGTAGCAGGAAACATCCAGCATCCAGGTGAAGTGGACAGGTCTTCCTTTTACAAGCTTTATGGAGTATGTTTGAACTGCTCGTGGTTTCTAACTCAAATAAAAATGTCCTGTTTCTCCTGAGCAGGTCTTCAAAAAAGCTTTCTGGACTCAGCGTACAGGATTCTGTCTGCTGTTGGGAAAGTCCGAGAAGCCTTCCAGCCTCAGGAACCTGACTTCCCTCCTCCTCCTCCAGACCTGGATCAGCTGCATGTTAGTGCTGCAGCTTTGCCACATCCTCTCCCTAGTCATTTAATAAGGCATGGTGGTTTTTTTTTGTTTGTTTTAATGTTGCAGAATGCTCAAACGGCACTTGTCTTGTGTGTCAGGTGAATGATGAACAGGCTCCTCCTAAACCACCACTCCCAGAGGGAGAAGTTCCTCCCCCCAGGCCTCCTCCTCCTGAGGAGAAGGACGAGGAGTTCCCCGAACAGAAGGCCGGGGAGATGGTGAGTGAGCCGATGATGGTGGCCGCCAGGCAGCTGCACGATGAAGCCCGCAAGTGGTCTAGCAAGGTGAGCCCAATGTGTGTCATCTTTAAAGCATGCCTGTGGTTTCTGTTTGGTTTTCAACCTCATCAAGTGCTGCTTTGAGGAAAATACAAAATGTTTCATGTTAAAGTCCTGCCCATACCCGAAAGGGACGCCGACCTGTCCGAAAAGTTTCAAACTGATACAGAGACGCACTGTCGGATCAAACGGAAGTCCGTTCTTTATTTTAGCTCTAACCCTGAAATTTGGAAAATCTTCCAGATGATTCCAATTTCAGTGAAGACATGGAAACTGTCATCCAGAAAAGGGGTTTGCATGCCTTTAATGAACACATTAATGTCTAACTGTTTGTTACCATAATAACCGTTTATTTCCAGCTTTGGGAAGGAAATAATTCCAGCTTTGGGCCATTTTTTTTTAAATTAAATTAAATTAAATTTATACATTTGTATTTATCTAGTTTGAATATGTAATCCTCACTGGACAAACGAAGAGTCCATACTGTTAGTACTTGAGTATTTGAGCTGACATCTCGACAAAAAAGAGCTGATGTGCATGAATCTTTATTCAGCAATATAAAAGTAAGAGATAAGTGTACGTTAGATTTTTTGTTTGTTTGTTTGTTTGTTTGTTTGGTTTACTTCTGCTCCTATTTCCTCTGTCTCGTTAAGGCGCGACTGAGCTGAGAATCTGTAAACGTTCAAATGCCAAGGGCTAAGCGGTGTCGCTATATTAGATATTATACTGGAATTTTGTTGGAGGTTTAAAAATGTCATGAATGCTTCAGGATAAATCTTCTTCCCCAGGTGCAGAATTGCTTTTGTATTTGCAATGACTGTAATTTTGGCTACTAGTGGCGAAAGTCCAGTTTTGCACCATGCCGCCGCTACTTGGGACAGTCTTCAGTGCAAGAGGACGCATGTCCAATATCTGGTAGCTGGAGAAAAGAAGATAAAAAAAGGAGATATTAATCTATTAGAATGTTTTTAGATCCGTCAACCTCTTTTTTCTTCTTTTTTTTTCATATTTTAAATCTCATTTATTTCACTTATGTACAATAGAGTATTTAGAATCTAAATATGTTCAATTTGCCTTAGTTGTTTGGTTTTTACCAAAAAAAAATAAATAATAAAAGGAGCGGAAAGGCAAACGTAACGGAATTCTTTTATTCTTTGGACGTTCTGCAGAAAGCGACACAAAGTCCAGTTTTTCTACACGAGAAAACCCTGAGTGCTTCAGCCTGATTTAAGAGCAATTTGTGTGCAGTAACATTCCTGCTAGCTTGTCCAACAGAACCACAATGCTGCCATTGCCTTCCTGTCCCTAAACCCCATGTCTCCCTCTCTTGTCCTCCTTTCTCCTCTCCAGTTCAGTAGATGCTCCATTCAGTGCTTCTCATACTAACTCTCTCCTCCTTTCTCCACACTGCTACCCCTCTTTCCCTCCTCCTCCTCCTCCTCTCCCTCCTCCTCCCTCCCCCAGCCCGAAGCGCCAGACGAGCGTTTTCTGACCGCTGCGGCGGACGTAGATATAGACGATGAGGACGAGTTCACAGACAACGAGGACGATTACGAGCCCGAGCTGCTCTTAATGCCCTCCAATCAGCCCGTTAACCAGCCCATTCTGGCTGCTGCCCAGTCCTTGCACCAGGAAGCTCGCAAGTGGTCCAGTAAGGTACTTGTGCTTCCGGGCCCCGAGGGGCTGCAGCATCTCTTCTGCATCCAGATGTGACTGTGGGAATATTCAAACCAGCTGCTGCTGTTGCATCACATTTGGGTCCAGTGTCATTTTTACTGCTGCTCAGGTTGCCTATGACAGTTCTATGAATGGCGAGTTTGTTGTGCATTTCTTTGATAAACTGATACTGGCTTCACAAGTCCATCGCTGCTCTTTTTTTGTTTTGCTTGTCACGCCTCTGGACTGGTTTGACAGAGGAGCCGTTCACTCAGTCTGCGCTGTCAGTCATTCAGCTTTCGCCAGTGTGTGAAGCCAACGATGACAGTTTCCCAATGACTTCAGGGTCACACTGCAATGAAGTCATGACACCTGCCTGTTCTTTTCACTTGCTTTTATTCTAACCAACTAATGGAACACACTGCCACATGTATTAACTCAACAAGGTCTTGTGCACGTCTCGAACTCCTTCTTCAGTCATCAAAATGTTGGTTTTGAAGACAAATGTTAGCATGAGTGTCGGGTTTGGAGTCTCCAGCTGGGAACAGACTGATGCCCTTGTCCCTTTTCATAAACTGTAATAAGGTTATGTATGATTATTAGGTTTATGTTACTAATTTCCTATAAGGCATGATGCAAGAATGGAATTGCAATGGATGACTCTGTGATTAACACTTTGGTCTGTCTAACCCTTTTGTGAACACAGCACTGCAGCATTAAGGTATACGATAAATTAAAAACACCATGTTATTCCACAGAATTGAAATATGACAGAATATTACCTTTGTAATTCTGTACAAAAATGTGTAACTTGATACATTATATGGTTTTAAGTCTATGACCCATTTGGTTGTATATTATCTAATCAGATTTTCCACTCAGGTTGCATGATCCTGCCAGACTCGTGCCTTTTGTAGAAATCCGTCTTGCCTGGGTCTCGTTTCTCCTCAGGGTAATGATATTATTGCAGCAGCTAAGCGCATGGCCTTGCTGATGGCCGAGATGTCACGTCTGGTGCGCGGAGGCAGTGGCAACAAGCGCGCACTGATCCAGTGTGCTAAAGACATCGCCAAGGCCTCTGACGAGGTAACACGGCTGGCTAAAGAGGTGGCTAAGCAGTGTACTGACAAACGCATTCGCACCAACCTACTGCAGGTCAGTGGGGACTCGCCTTTTCGGCCTTATCATTATATCATTATAATCCTCATTATTTACAGAACACAATCAAGTTTCAAAGGGGACTTGCCACATATCGTTCAATAAGTTGTATAGTATTCCCTGAGATGCTTTTGTAAAGTTTGCAAGTTTTTTTTTCATCATATGAAATCCCTATAGGACAAGACAGGCTGATTTTGCGGCTGTGCCTTTAAATATTAAATAGGTTAATAGCTTCGCTCTGATTGGCTATCATCTGTAAACCAGAACCCTGTCAGCCACACCCAGTGAATTGTTTTGCTGTGGTCTTTTATGATGACATCCAGATTCTTGTGTGAATATGCACATATTACACATACCCCGTGTCCGTTTGGGTTTCCTCCGGGAACTCCGGTTTCCTCCCACAGTCTAAACACACGCACTGCGGGAATTAGGCTAATTGGCTACTCTAAATTGCCCGTAGGTGTGAATGTGAGTGGGAATGGTTGTCTGTCTCTGTGTATTGGCCTTGCGGTGGGTTGGCGACCTGCCCAGGGTGTACCCCGCCTCTTGCCCAAAGTCAGCTGGGATTGGCTCCAGGTTCCCTTCACGACCCTGAACGGGATTAAGTGGCAGAAGATGAGCGAGTGAGTTACTTATGGATATGGATTGAACACCATCATAAATCCAGTAGAGTTTATGAGAAACATGGCTACCATTTAAGCAAACGATTCGTTACATGTCTGGATGTCTGCTAGTTTCTTGATGAGCAAGTGTTTCAGCATTCAGAAGCACTTTGACATTGTTATTCCTCAGTCCCACGCACACTGACTATATGTGTTTTGCGGATCAGGTGTGTGAGCGGATCCCTACCATCAGCACTCAGTTGAAGATTCTGTCCACGGTGAAGGCCACCATGCTGGGACGCACTAACATCAGCGAGGAAGAATCGGAGCAGGTGAGCGTTAAGCAGACAGCGCTTCATTAATAAAGTATTCCTTCAGCTGCATTGAGTAAAACTGATCGTGTGCTTGTGCTCCATGAAGGCTACCGAGATGCTGGTCCACAATGCACAGAACCTGATGCAGTCAGTGAAGGAGACGGTGAGAGAGGCCGAGGCAGCCTCCATTAAAATCCGTACAGACGCAGGCTTCACTCTCCGCTGGGTCAGGAAGACCCCCTGGTACCAGTAAAAGCACCGGTTCCTTCCTTCATGTTCTTAGTTTTGCCTTTTAGAACACTAAACTCTAGTGGCCTAAGGGGGTGTGAAACTGAAAGGACACGTTACGCTGATGGACACTGATCATAAACGTTATGAGTTCATGCCTCACTCTTTGCTTTGTGAAGGAATTTTATTTTTCTTTGGTTCTTAAGGTTTGCTCTTGTCCCTTTATCTCTCCCTATGTTTAAAAAGGTAGGACTATATAGGCTGAAGATTTTTTAAATATATATTTTTGGTATGTTGGGTTTCCAGAATTGATCGAAATTTCAGGTATAT
>JAQMCW010000037.1:10033249-10046129 GCA_030068335.1 Chrysichthys cranchii | reverse complement strand
CCCAGGAAACTAATGAAAATAAAATATCTAGAAATTTCAGAAAGATTATTATTGTTTCGCTGCCCGGTACCAAAAGAGCCACGGACCGGTACCGGTCCGCGGCCCAGGGGTTGGGGACCCCTGATCTACTACACCTACACTACAGTGCTGAAAGATATGGGTTTTACTAATGTCTGTGTTTTACCCCAGGGCTTATTGACCTGTCTCCTTACACTTGTAAATAAAAAACAACCGATGAAATGTATTTTTTTCAACCTGAATTTTAGGAAAAAAACAAACAAAAACAAACCACAGCACATTTCTATTTGCATTATGGCTTCAGTGCTTCACCTTGGTGACCGGGTCATAGGTGTATGTGCCCTGAGTTGCTGTGAGATTGGCACTGAGGACCACTTTTGGCATGTGTATTATGACTCCCAGACACTCAACCATCTTCCCCATGGTCTGCTTAGGACCCACGGTGATGTCCAGCCTTCCAGAGGATCCAGTTTCAAAGAATGCAATATTCTGCCTCACGTATACTGGAATTGCTACCAAACTATGACAGAAAACGTCAACCATTTAAGTTCATTTTCCATGACGGCTGATTTTGATTATGATCACGAGGTGTGAGAACAGTTCTTACTTTTGTGCAGTCACGTGATAAGACATAAGTCGGAAGTTTCCGTCGGGGGGGATGAAGGAGAGGACTCTCTCGGACTCCCATCTCTTGAAGCGAACACACGGGTGGAAGCTCACGTCGTCCAGGAGTCTGGGGTTCTGCAGGGGAAAAACGTACACAATTACAAGTCCTGCTTCCTACCAATACAGGACAGAGCCATAAAGCACAGGAAGTAATACATGAGCAGGGGTGGACAAATGACATTTATTAGCTGATCCACCAGGCACTCAGACGCTCTAGTGTGCTGGTCAGTACCCACTATCGGTTGCCTGGAAACCTAATTGACTAATGTAATGTAATAACGTGTGGTGCGCTAGTGAAGGTCATTAATCTAGGCTCAGGGAAACAAACAGGTTCTGAATTTGCAGGAGGTGCACGACCGTGTAGCCACATCATTATCCTCTTCTGAGAAAGATCATGAAGTAGCACAGTGTTTGTTCGCACAACCTTAACAAAAAGTCAGTAGCAAGTTTTATTATTCTGGTCTCACCTCATTTCATCAAGTGAAAACGTTATTCAAATCTCACAAGTGTCAATTTTCTCATGATGGTTGTATCATGGCTTTGTGCTGCACTTTATTTTTATGATCATGTTTCTGAAATGTCTGTCTGCCCATCTGTAGACACTAAATAATCCACTTAGTAAAAAAACCCTACCATCAGCCATATTACTCATTGGTTGATGTGTATAGTGCAGCAGGTGGTGGGAACACATGAAAACTTTTGCAAAAGTTGTTAGGAAGATTCCCAGGTCCTTGCCTATTTGGGCAAAAACAAATAATAATAATAATAATAATAATAATAATAATAATAATAAAACTTCTGAATAGCTCTGATGTGAAATCTGCACTGCTGATTTGTCCAGCACTGCATGGGATGGTATTAGGCATCATCTAATTCCATTCTGTAATTCTCTGTAGCTGTACCTTGACAGGTATAAAGCACAGCACTCACCACAAATGAAAGTGTAAGATCGGGCATTCCTGAGAGTTTCACACAGGCATCAATCACTCCCTGGATTTCTGCAAACACTGTTGTGCCTGAAAGTAAAGGAAAGAAAAATAAATAAATAAATAAATAAATAAATAAATAAATAAATAACTAAAGGACGCTACACATAAACCCACTGCACTCTTGATACATGATATTTACAAAAATGACATCACTGATCATATTAAAATTCAGGGTAATTCTTCTGAAGTGCAAAATGGAACTAATTATACCAGATTTATCCAGGATGGCATCGACTTCTTCCACCACATCAAAGTAGGCCTCATTGTTGGTATATTTCACAGCTGCCCTCCTCCATGGGATAGTGGACAGTTGTCCAGTAGGCAGAGTCTCACCGACATTACTACTGCCTAACAGGAATACAGATGCACATGAGAACATATTAGAGGAACATTCACTACCAAATGGTTGACAGCACATTTCAGCACAATAACAGAGACCCTGTGTTCACACTAGCAAGCCACTCGTATCACTTCCAATTCGCAAGCCAAACAATAGCTCCTTTTACACGGCCATTGCACCTTTATTCCAGTTCTGAATAAAACATACAAACACAGAAGGGGGTGGGGGTCCACTGTTGCTCCGCCTCTGTTCCAGCAGCAGAGGTAGAGATAGAAGGCCGTGCAGGCATAGTGGGCTGATCTGATGACATATTATGTTTGCTGTGGTATAAAATGTGCACAGTTAGCAGAAGCACCTCCCTCAGTACACCCACTGTTATAGATTTGAAAGCAACTCCAGGAAGCTTTGGGATATTCATATTTCTGACTCGCATGTTATAGGTAACACTAAATGCAGAAGCTCTGTTGAGCTTCACGGAACACTGGCATGCTAACAAAAACAAACACTGAGACGGCTTTATGTTTTTGTACACAACCAAAGCTGGTATAATAAGGGCTTGTCTTAACGATAATCTAGCGAGATCCGCGTTTAAAAAGGGCTCGTAAATGGAAATGAAATGTCAGACCACGTGCAGTAGAATACGAGTGTTCTCGTATTCTTATGAGAAATCTCACCGTCTTTGTCTATTATTGCACAGTCTTACAATGTATGCACTTGTATGCACACATGCACTATATGTAGTCCTGTGTTGTGCATGTTTTTGGTAAATCCATGTTGTCTTGGAGCAACGTTTTTACAATATACTGTATCACCCACATATAAATGAAATGACAATAAATCCACTTGACTTTAGGGAATCCTATGAGGCAGTTGTTTGTATTTCTCACTTTACCCTCTCATACCTAATTTGCATACAATGGAGAATATCTCTTCAAATGTCCCTGGTCACGATGCTCTCTCCACTGAAACTGCAACTCCAGGTTACTTACACACACACACACACACACAATGAAAGGTCATCTGCTGCTTCGTTGCTTGCTAGTGTGAACCTACTGTAAAGCTTGAGGAACTGATCACATTCGCCACCAGAAAGTGAATGTGCAGGGCTGAAGCTTGGGTTTACTCAGCTCACCTAAGTGAGAATTTTCCAATTCCTACAAACATCACTGACGTAGACTGAATTTACACATTAAAGTAAGGACATTTTTGGAAAACGTCTGTTTTGAGCCTGAATATAGTGAAAGAAAAACTCACTCTGTTACAAAAGACACATTTTTCTTTTTAAATAATGAACCTACCTGTGATGCTGTTGACCACAGAGCGCAAAATGTTGGGAGGTTTAATAAGTTCTTTTAGGATGTTAGATTCCGTGGCCAGAGGGAAGCCATTATCCAGCATTTCTTCAAGGAGCTCATACACGATTACAACGTTGTCCTTAATAGTACTTTCTGAGCATTCCCCGAAATAATCCTGCAAAAAGGTTTAGCAACATTAACAAGCTGTATTTACACAGACTGCTGTACAGAAATTATTAGATAGCTTTTAACTGCAGATAACTGGGTCGTACCTGAAACGTCTCAGCAACGCGATGAAGAAACTCGATAACAAAGAGTGGGGGGACCTCTGCCTGGATGACGGAAACGAAAAAGATTTTCACGCGGTAGATATTAATGAGGTAGTGATGAGGTGTGCAGAGCACAGGAGGCACGTTATCCGGTTCCCCCGCCTTCTCTCGAGCTTCAAAGAAGTAATCGCAGACAGAGCGGCTTATCACACTTTTCCAGTGCTTTTCCAGGAAGATGTCGCCAGTGTTGTTAATCAAGAACAAGCTGTGAATCATGTTGCGCGCTGTGGGAATGAAAAGAGTGAAGGTCATATTATGGATGCTACTGTGTTCACTTGCACCGGGATGCTGATGAGATAGATGTTTGAAGAATTGACCAATTTATACAATAACAACAGGCTAAAATATGTGTGGCTCTCATAAAACAAACACACACATACAAGTAAATAATTAAAAACCCCTTCGATTTGCCACAATGTAAGACATTTGCACAATTTGAAGGCTTTATTATTTTTCCCAATGCATTGCGGAATATGTGATTTAAGGTTTGACGACAGGCCGCAGGGTGGCCCAGCGCGTAGCGTTGCCTCCGTACAGCTCCAGAGTCCCTGGTTCAAGCCTGAGCTCAGTCTGTACAGTGGTTCCCTGTGTCTGAGCGAGTTTCCTCCTGGTTCTCCAGTTTCCTCCGAGGAATTCTATTCGATTAACCCCTAGGTGTGAATGAGTGTGCTCAAGCATGCTGTATATTCCTGCCTCACGCCAAGTATTCCTGGGAGCCTATGTAACCCTGACCAGGATAAAGCAGTGAATGCAGATGGAGGAATGAATGAATGAATGAATGAATGAATGTTATAGGATTTTTTCCAGGATTTCAGAATTTTAGGAACCTTGTACACGGAAAAGACACCTAATGAACCTGGGACGTTAATATGATGGGAACTTCTTTAAGTAATGGACCTCACACATTATTTACATTAGTCTATAAACCAATGAAGGGGAAAAAGAAAAGCTGTAACATTAGATGTTTACTCAGCTTCAGACAATCCCTCACTAATGAAGTGTCCAGGAGCCTGCACCTGCACCGAGTTACCCCTAGTAAACAAGCAAACAACAAACATCTCAAGTCCCAAAACTCTGGGCACGAACAGCCGTCTCAGCTCCACACGGTTGTACGGTAAACCCACCTTACGTCTCCTATTAACATGCTATTAATATTCGAACCCCACACATAGGAGTTAAACAGAAACAGCTGCAAGCAGATGTTCATCTAGGATTTAACCAGCTCACTACACCGGCTCGAGCCCAAAGTTGTGTTTGTTAGTGCTATGCGCTACTTTCGTGACCGTTCCCCTGTTACTAATTAAGTGCGTTACGTTATACAAAACAAAAAAAAAGCCGTGCACAAACAAACGAATTTCACAAATAGAGAAATTAAAACATATTCATATAAAGTTACCCTTTCCCCCCGAGACGTCTTGAAGAGAGAGTAAAGTAAAGTACCAGGAAAAGTCTTCGTTGGCAATATGGAAGTAGTTACAGTCCTCGAAAGCTGGTCTAACGGACTGCCTACAAAAGTGCCGTTTCGAAATGACTGTAAAACCCTAAGGTAATAGAAAGCTTACATAAACATGTGTATCAAGCACACGCGCTGGGGTATATTTAAACTTAAACTTGAGGTTTTATCAAATCTGTCTAGTTTAGCAAAAGTATAGTAAATTTCTCTAGCGGTTTCTGGTCCGGCATTTATAAGGGCAGCTAAACGTGAATGCTGAGCTACGTCTGGCTCGTCACTGTGAGTCCTAAACTGACTTCCTAGTCTCAAATAGTGCACTGCGTAGAGTGAAGAATGGTTTATTTCGTACCCTGCGTAGGGCTACTATGTAGGGGTCACGGGGGGATTTAGGAGGCGGCTCCTTTCACCGCGCTTTCTACCACTGTTTCCCATTCAGATTTGTTCAAGCAAGGTGGTAGGGACGGTGTTTATTATTTTAGTGTATAGTTTATTAAGCCATGGCTACAGAAGAGCCTAGAAGCAAGAAAATCAAACTTGAGGAAAAGACGCTCTGGTGAGTTCAGTGTTGACATTTCGCTGTGCTGTGGAGGGTTTTTATACAGTTAAAGTGTCATGCGGCGACTGGAAGCCTGTAGGAAATCATGTGCACTTCAATTATTGTCTCTCTCGTCCTGAAGTCACATTGGGGTCAGGATGTTGGGGTTTGTCTCTCTCTGAACAATGACACTGTAGATTTCCGCTGTTTTTCTGGTATTTAGGTGCTACTCAGTTTCTGCAACAAGTAGTAGAGCTCTGTATTTCTAAAAGTAATGCTGCTGTGCTGTTGCACCGAGCTCTTCTGTCCATGTGTCCAGTTGACACTAGTAACGGTAGTTGATCTACTACCAGTTATAACCCTGCTGACACGGTTCGTGTCAAGTCCAGAGTACAAATCAAGCTCCAGAGTCTCACTTCGTGTATTGTTGCGTAGTGTCTGTGCACGTGCGCAGGTCTGGACGCAGTCCAAGGTTCAGTGTTTGCCTGTCCTCTGTTGAACACTATGGACGTTCAGTGTCACGGTGTCCTGAGAGTTGGCTAGCTGTGAGGACTGACAGATGTTTACAGGCCAACAAAGCAGACCGCACACAGAGCTATATATACACACACACACACTCTTATAGTAGTGTCCGCTAACCGACCACATGGCTGTTGGTAGTTCTGCTCTATGGGATGTACATCCATTCAAGCTTAGAGGCATAATATTCAGTGTCGCGAAAAAGTAACCTACACATCAGATTACTAAAAAGAAATACACAAAACCGTGTTTGTGAAAGCTCTACGTCCAGAAAGAAAAACTTCCTCCATGTGTGTACCGGCTGCAAAGAGCAGCACGAGGACTGTGAACGAGTGCGTCGCTGAAGTGGATAATTACCATCGCCCCTCCCCCTTTTTTCCTACTCCGCCAAACCGCTGCAGAAGCACGAGTAAATATTTACATGACCACGCCCCCTGCTGACTCAGCCAGTCAGCTGCGGGGGAAAAGAACGCGCTCTTTATTGGAGTGCGGAAAGAAAATCCCCACAGCCCCGCCCCTTCTCGGCTTAGCCAATCAGCTGCAGAAGCCGTTGTCTTGGCTGCATTTATTGATAGACTGCACACACTGCTAGTAAAGGTGGTGTATGCTTAAAACGACATATTTTGGTAAAATCGCCTTCATTAATAGATCAGCAACATGGCCAGGTAAGTGTGTCTTCTATTGTAAGACATTTGACAGAAAGCCTTTTAATGCACACTGTTTTAACCTGCTTAAAGTATCTAGTGTTGCATTAGCTTTTCAGAGGGACTTGGGTCAGGGCTGTTTCTATAGATGATTTCCATAGTTATTTCAGTTCAGATTATTTACTGTCACTGATTGTTATTGTTTTTGTCCAAGTGTCTCTGTGAAATGTAAAACTGCAATAAATAAATAAATAAATAAATAAATAAATAAATAAATAAGTCCTACACTTGTCATGCAGTGTTGTTTAATAAACATAAACCATACTGATGATTTTTTTTTTTTTTTTTTTATAGAAAACATTAAAAAAAAAAAAATTGTGTGTGAGCCCACTACTACTCCAAAATCTCCCACAGAGACATCTGTGTTAATCAGAAACTTTCCCAGGAAGGTTTTCCTTTTTTTTTTTTTTTTTTTTTCCCGGTTGAACCATTTCATTTAATTTCAGAGTCCAGCTAGCTATTAAGTGAAACCGTGACGGTCTGTAGATGCCTTGGCGTTTCGTGATGTCCTTTTGTTGATCTTCGAAAGGTTTATTCATTCATAAGCTCGTTGTCTAGACATTCATTTCTGAAAGACATAGTTTGCATGCTCTTGCCATACTTATCGATTTTTCACCAGCCTGAAATTCTGCATTTCGTTCTGCTCTGTGTGTCCAGGGTACTCCTGCACAATTTCACAATCCGTCCGAATGGAAAAAAAACTGTGGTCTTTGACCTACTGTTTTCACTGACTGTCTACTTGCTGTCTGACCAAGTGATTCTCTAACCGTTCGGCATCGGGCGTTTACCCTTCATATGGGGCATTATGTTAACACACTCATTCTTTGAGCATCATGGACTGAAAAGGTCATAACAAAAGACCTAACTATACAGTTTGAAATTTGCCTTAGTTTTTGTTCGTTATTATCTCTTCGTGCACATGTGCAACTGAACACAGCATTAGTGTGCTTCCTGGCAGGCTTAAAGCTTGCTGAAAAACTCTGTGTCTCAGTGTTTTTCTGCTTCTGTAGCTGTGTGCAGTTTCATGCCTGACTGAATGTTGCATCTGTGTCCACTGCACATTTCTGCGGGGTGAGGTCCCAAAAGATATCATTTTGAGGGCAAACACTCAGAAGTCCTATTTACTGGTTAAATGCTCCTGGGGTAGATATTTAAATAGGTTAAATAAAGTCATGGGGGTGGAAGAAACGACTGAACGTCTGTTCTAATCCTGTGTGTTCATGTGACCGTGCATTGTTTAGGAGTCTAAGTAAAGTCATATGCTTGTTTGTGTCGTTGCAGTCAGAACTCTCTCTTTGGCATGGGAAATCCCCTTCTGGACATTTGTGCCGTGGTGGACAAGGATTTTCTTGACAAGTAAGTCACGTGTTTCGGTGGAGAGTGAAAGGATGGCACCGGCCCCACCTCCACGCTGAAAGCTGCAAGCTTGCACTTGGCATCTCATGAGAAGGCTTAATTCTCCAACATTAATAATGCAAATAATAATTAGAATTATTATTAATAATAATACAGCCATGCATGTGAGAAATAAAGGATTAATTAAAAAAAACCCCCAAACGATTAGCCTAGTATCTAAAAGATCTAATTCAGAGCATGAATCCATTTTATTTCCAGTGAGTGCCAGATATCGAGACATGCACAAATACCCAAAGCAGAAAGAACCTGCCTGACACACTTTTCACTGACTCATCTGCATATTACTGAGCAACATCCATTTTTTTATTTATTTAAGTCTTAGGGAGTATCGAATTTCGTTTGCTTGACTCGACTAAACTGTTTCTTTAAGGAGGTGGCATGTGTAGGCACCCTGTGGGCAAGATAAATCCTCCTGTGCTGACACGTAGGCCAGTTCACACGCCTGCCGTTCCAGTGCCAGTCATAAAACAATGCCTCTCGCTGCTCGCTGTTCACCCATTGCGTTACATAACCTTTAAAACACTTGGGAAGTGCTGGTTTCCAGTGGTAGTTTCAGGACTAGGGAGGATGCTGTGCAAATGTGTTTTGAAGAAATCTTCATCTGCTATAAGCGAAAGGTTTCATACTACAGTGCATGCAGCTCGCAAAGGACAAATGCTTCAGCACATGATGTATTCTTTAAGCATGCTTTGTTTACGCAGCCTCATTTATTACATTTGTGTGTAACTGTTTTCAAACTGTTTACAAAAGTTTCATTTGTTCTGGTTTTCTTCGTACCGACGTGTGTATGTTGATATATGGCAGGTAATCACGTGTAAATTACCATCTCATTCCCAACACAGCTGATTTATATTTGGTGATGCCCGCACGATAATAAAACTGTTATCATTTTTTCAAATGTATTTTATTTATTTGTATATATTTTTTCTTTTTATCATTTTTATTAAGTGCTTTTACTATGTAAATTTAAGGCGGCTCTGAGTCCAAGATGTTCAGTACTCGTAATGGTGTTCCGTTGTTGTCTGTATGTGACAAGAAGTTTGAGACAACTCTCTGAAAGGGAACATTGCCGAAAACTCACTCATTCATCTTCTACCACTTGATCTGGTTCAGGGTCACGGGGGGGATGCTAGGGCCGATCCCAGCTGACTTCAGGTGAGAGGCGGGGTTACAACCTGGGTAGGTCGCCAATCCACCACAGGGCCGACACACAGAGACAGACAGCCATCCATACTCACGTTCACACTTGCAGGCAATTTGCAGTAGTCAATCAGCCGTGTCTTTGGACTGTGGGAGGAAACCGGTGTACCCAGAGGAAACCCACACGGACACAGGGAGAATATGCAAACTCCACACAGAAAGACGCCCAAGTCGACCCCAGGGATCGAACCCAGGACCTTCTTGGTGTGAGGCGACAGTGCTAACCACATCGCAGAAAACTGAAAACGGTAAACACGTAGACTAAATGGCATTAAATGTTGCCACTAAGCCACCGTAACACAAACTCGTACACAATGCAGCCTTCTTTTATACGGTGCCATTACTATACGTTTAACTGAATGACCAGTGTAATTTTTCTTAATTTCTGGATTTTTTTTTTTGTATTGCTTTCAGTCAGGTCTTTCATTTGAAACGACCGTGTTTCACAAAATATGCAGTAGAAATAAATAAGCTCTTTGATCTCGACAGCGCGTATGTACATCTTGTACGCACGGATCTTGGCATCCACGTGTATATAAAATTGCAGTAATTCATTCCAGTCGTACAGTTGGAAGCAGGATAATCCGTGTGTTCGTTAGTGAGTCGTCTTGTATGTAAATTTAAAAACCCGGTCACTTTCTGACCGTTTTCTGAACTAACTGGATTCTCATGGCTTCGTAATTTTTTTTTTCAAGTGATTTTACTAATAAATTACGTTGTATTCTGCTCGATTAATCAGACCCAGACGTATAAATGACCTGCTTTCCCCATGAAATGCTTCCTCTCCCCTGGATTAGGGCATTTATTTCCAGGAATCACTGATGAGTGTTGCATAATGTTTCTTTATATACTTATAAATGATCAAATCATTTAGAAATGTATAGCGAAACCCATTATGAAATCGGAGATGGACCTTAACGTGTTGTAGGTCCTCGTGTTTGTTTTTATTGTTAGCATTCAGCAGTTAGAAATGCAAACTGCAAGGACAAGAAACTTTAATTTACTCAACAAAAAAAAATCAGTAGAGTAAAGTTGAGACTATGGATCAGTAAACAGTTTAAAGAATCAGAGTCCAGTTATAGGGACGCACGTTGCAGGGGATTAGATAACTAGGCTGACTACATAAACCCACAGGCTATGAGCAAATCCTTAATTTACAAGTAGGAGACGTTCTTTAAGTGGTTCTTCTTTGCGTAAGACTTTCAAAACGTTGAGTCATGAGCTAGGTCTTGATTAGCACTGGTTTGTGTTTGGCTTCTCTCTGTGAGCGCGAGGAAGTTCATTGCGTTAGTGTCTTGTATCCAGGGAAGTGGAGCTGCTTGAGCAATCCGTCCGCGTGACTGTAACTCTTCTGCTGAACTGACAGGACCAGCATGTAGGCTTTTAATCTTTTGAATTGTAAGTAGGCATTCATGCTTTAAACTTGCATTAATGGTCATGGAAAATGGAGTGTGGAGCAGAGGGAAACGTTTCTTCTGTTTGCATGGATTTAGAAGAGGGTGCACCGTGAGAGGCGTGTATGTATATTGGTGTATTGCGTTTAGGGCTGGGTATCGTTGGTGATTTCCTGAATCAATCCGATTCCGATTCACAAGGTCATGTTCCGATTCGATTCGAAATCAATTTATTTAGAGATTTCTTTGTGTTTTTCCTCAGTAATGCTTAAGGCACGTTGAGAATTTGAACCCAGTTTAACCCCGAATGCCTTCTCCAGTGCGGTTTGATTCGCTCCTGACGTTTTAGCTGAATCTATGTCAGTGTGGTGCCTGGATAAGTGGTTTCGGAGATTTGTGGTATTTCCACAATATTTTACCTTGATATGGCACAGTTTGCAGATTGCTTTTGTTTTATCCAGTTCCCCTCTATCCTCATAAGTTTTAAAACCGAAGTGTTGCCAAACATTAGCCTTTAAGCGAGACGGTGACTTCAGCAGAGCAGCTTCAGCGATGGCGATGGTTTGGTTTCGGTTTCGCCAGTCTCACGTTTTTATAGTTCTCCTTGCGCAGTGGCGAGAATAAAGTAGTGCATACAGGAAAAGCTCGACCTGCGAAGTTTTGAATCGATATCGTATTTTTCGAACGAAAATCAATATTGGTTGGTCAATCGATCTTTTGAACCCAGGCCTAATTGCATTGCACTGACCGATATTTAGCACCATGTCGTGGTTTGTTAATGTTGCTCCCATGTAAACACCTAACAGTTTGAGGTTACCAGTTTTAATCTGAGATCTTGTATGTGCAGCGCGGCAGGGTGGTGCAGTGGTTAACACTGTCGCCTCACAGCAGGAAGGTTCTGGGTTCAAACCTGTCAGCTGACTGGGGCCTTTTTCTTCATGTGTGCTTGGTTTCATGCAGGTCAAGTCAACTGGCTCCTTTTCCCATAGGTGTGAATGTGAATGTGCACGGTTGTTTGATCATGTGCTAGAGAGTGAGCTGCACGTTGGATTGGCTCCAGGTTCCCCCACGACCCTGAGGATAAACGGTATAGATGTTGGATGGATGTACTGCATCTATAATGTGTCTTCTCTTAATCTTTAGTAGTAAAAATAATCAAAACTCCAAAGAAAGCCGTATCCACTGTTTTGTCCATTTATGACCCCGGTTTTAGTGGGAACTGTGAAAATCTGTAAATCTCTATACGTTATCTCGTGTATCCTTGAAAATCTTGTCGGTTGATGCAGCACGTGTTGAGGTTTTGTCATTATGACGTACGTGTCGATTACATTTATAAAGCACAATAACTTGAGGGTAAACGCATTATGCTACATGGTAGGTTTTAAAAGTAAAGTATTTATTATGTAAATGTATTTATTATGATGTATTATAATGACATTACACAACATATAATTCATATTCTAATTATTTTAAAATATTTAAAATAAAATGTTTCCTTCTGTCGGTTTCTAGATGTTTATTCATATCTCCAATTAGAAGAATATTGGTGACCAGTTTCTCAAAATATGGGATGATGTGCCAGATTTTGTAGTAAAAATTTTTTTTTTTTTTTTTTTAAATAAATTTTTTTTTGTATGAAATTTTGGAATTTTCCTTGATTTTTCTCCTCAACTTAGCCAATTCCAAGGCTAGGATCTGGATATAAACTCATGACCTCCGATTGCTTTTCTGTTGATTTTGTCAACTTAGGAGCCATACATGGCATTTTCTTGACCAAAAAAAAAAAACCAAAGCACACCTTCCTGTAAGTCTTATTAGTGGTGTGGTGTGGAATGAAAATCTTACCTTTTAATAACAGTCATGTTTGAGCAGCTTAAAGTTTAATCATTGTCTTGTTCAGCTTGCGTCTTAAGAGGGAAACGTTAGGAGTGATACTCATGATGTTTTGGAGATATTGTGATGACCTCGTGTAAGAGTCAGCATGAGCCCAAGATTAGCTCAGAACTCTTTCATTTTTATATT
>JAQMCW010000037.1:10007745-10030620 GCA_030068335.1 Chrysichthys cranchii | reverse complement strand
GGTCCCCCCCCCCCCCCCCCCCCCCCACTGAAATGAATTTTTTAGCAAAAGCAAACATGATCTTGACACACTGGATCGTCAATTTATTTTTTTATTTATTTATTTTTAAACTATGTGGGAGCTGAGATTCACTTTTATGTTCTTTTCCGCAGTGTGAGTTTTGCTACACCCACTTCAAAAAACCAACCACATGCCAAAAGTAATGTTGAAAGAACATGAAACGATCAAGAATGTGTGTTGGGTTAACTGTTGGGTTTTTCCTCAGCTGTCTAAACTGCACTCATGTAGTGTACACAGCAAACAGCCCGGCAGAGGAATATCATCATATTTGTTTTGTTTTTTTAAATAATACAATCTGGAAAACTGACGACTCCTTTTTTGTTTTTTTGTTTTGTTTTTTTTCCTTTCTCTCTCCTCCTTTTTCTTTTTTCGTAGTACCAGACATGATTAACTTTTCCTCTGCTGATGGGGGAAGCTGTCAGATCTTGTTGTCATATTCAGGGTTCATGTTAGGCTACATGGCATTCTCTGGATGGCTGTGAATTATTTTACACTGACCATCATAGATCACCAGATCATCCCTGTACGTTTCCCCGAGGAGGTGAGCCAAAGGGCTTTGTCTTTATGTTCGCTTTGAAGAGCACACCAGAGTCTCGTCTCATCTGTCTCGCCGTATCTCCCTCGCTAACATCCCTAGCAGGGTTAGGAGGAGATGTATGTAGACTTCCGAATAGTCTGAATGTTTTGTGCGAGAAGAAGGTATAGCGTAGCACGGAGTAACCCTTTGACCTAGGAGAAGTTCAGACCGTGTCGACCTAGGCCTTCAGGGCGCTGCGTGTGTGTATCCGAAGATCAGAGCAAACTGTGATATGACTCTTGCACCAGGATTACACCTTGATAAAGATCTGTGTGTGTGTTCAGCCAGATCTGGGACTGATAACGGTGGCTGTTGGCTTCAGGGTAAGACGGTGTCTCCGTGGCGCCAGATATCATCTGTGAAGAGGCTCCACCACAACTGCGCTGCCCCTTCGAAGCGGGCTTATTTGCCCGTTTCTTTGTTAATATTAGCAAAGCTAATGAACGGATCCGGGTTGACAGATTACCAAGGAAACGGAACACATGGGCCGCTTGTGTGACATCACGGGATAATTAGGCCTCGGAGCGCGCCCGTGTCTACACCAGCACTGATTTGCATTTTAATATGTTGTTAGCATAGGTGAAGGTTTATCTCCTCTTGATTAGATTCCAGTGATGTAATTACAAAGCCGAGTTTTAGTTCTCAGAAAGGGCACCGTGCATAAACATCAATATGATTACCAGTAATTGTTTCAAAACAAATAAGCAGCCGAGTAATCAGTCATCGCGCTGCCTCCGAATTGTTTTGGCGCGCTGCTTCGGCAGAGGCACATCTCACTCAGCTCATTTTAACATCTCAATTTAAATTGGCTTTCCACTCGTCGGAGTAAAGAATATTTTAAAGACGAGTGGCGTCGACTCAAAGGTAATCAGTGCTTTTAATGATCTTATTTGTGTGTGAGTGGCTCAGCAGACATTTACTTAAGAGGCATTGAGAAAGCTGAGGCGATGCTTTTCAAAAGCTCTCCCCTGGCAGTCAAATCCATCCATTTAGGAACGAGGAATTATTATTGACTTTTCCCCTCTCTTTCTCCTTAAACAAGAAAAGATAACAGATTCAACCTTGGGAGAGCAGCGCAGTGGAAGCTCGGCGAGCAGAATAAGTAATGGCGCCGTCGTCTAGCCGGGACGTGCCTCGCCGTGAAATGGGCTATTGATTTCAAACAGATAAACTGTGTTCTCTTTGTGTGAAGAAATTACCGAACAATTTAATTAGGAGGGGATAAACAACAATATTTATCGCCCGCCGGTCCTGAAAAAGAATAGCCTCCTTCTCTATCCTGGCTGCCTCCTCGCCTAGCGTTTCTCCTGTCCAGCAGAAGGTTTAGCCAACTCCACCCAGGAGAGACGCTATCGATCAGGCCACTAATTCCTCTCGTTTGGCAGTCTTCCTTCACCAGATGACTCTGTTGAAGCAGGGATTGACGGCCTCCGTTTAATTCGGTGTCATCCTGCATTGTTTGAGCTGGTCCCAGTGCTTCTGTTTACCGTTTGTCTAAATGGAGCATTTGGTGCCAATCAAAGTGAATGCTTGCTTCTGACACGTTGGCAACGGATCTCCGCTTAAGTGGGGCTTCACAGCTACATTTGCGAGCATTTTTCAATGATTTCCTCTCTGAATGTTGAAGATTTTCATGGTTGTTGTGCGAGTTGGGAACACTGTCAGACACGCATACCTGTTTACATTTACGGCATTTGGCAGATACACTCTTAACCAGAAGTGGTTGGATGTCTGCGTCAAAAGCAAATCCTTATCCTAGTGCCTAGTGCAGGCTGTCTTAAAGATAAGATACAAGACGATCAGGCACACGGTGGAAAGACGATACCACCGACGCATTCGTTTGGGTGTTTTTGGAATATTTGTGCCTTTTAATCTGTCTTTGTGGACTTGACAACAAGGGGAAGTTCATTCCACCACCAGGGTCCCCCTCAAAGGGAAGAGTTTTGATGCTTGTCCTTTTGTTGCGTGTCTAGATGTGTGGCAGGTCAAGCTGAGCTGTACTTGTGCCTCAGTGTGCTTGAGGTATGATCTGGGATTTGCTGGTGTGCTTCTGGATTTCTGTTTTTGATACATAGGCAAGTGTCAGTGTTTTAAATCAAATGCCGCCATCTTCGGGAAGCCGGCGGGTGATCTCCACTGCTGTGGAGTGACATGGGTGAGCTTTGAAGATAATTCTGGAGGAGATGCAAGCACTTAATAGCAGAAGCAGGAAGACCAGCCGGACCTCAGCCAAGTCGCAAAGATCAAGATGACGGTCCCAGCCTGGAGCTTTGGAGGGAACTGGGGTGTATTCCCACCTTGAACCCAGAATCCCCAGGATAGGCTTTGGATCCAGCGTGACCCTGACCAGAATGATAAATGAATGAATGAATCTTGGACATAAGCTTCTTTTGCAAACGTCTAGTCCGGTTCCGGCCAGACATGCATCAGACGTGTCTGAGTTGACGGAGACTCCAGGGCAGCCCCCGGACCTGCTGGAGAGATTATATCTCGCAGTTGGCTCAGGAACATAAGGGGATCCCCCAGGAGGAGCTGGAATTTATGGCTCGGAGTAGGAGAAGTCTCGATTGGTGATCTCATCCTGCTACCACTGTATCTCCCTAATAAAAATGACACTTATTCTGAAAATGGGCTTTACTGCATTCCTCTGAGGTCTTCAAATCCAGACCCTCCTATTGTAAGGACATGGGATTGTACAGTAAGCTGAGTCCCTGGTGGACAGCATGTAATGTCCTTAAGTCATGACTTCCTTTGTGCGCCATCCTGGGGGATCACAGTGTGGCTTGTGGAAGCATCATTTGCGTTTAAGCATGCTTCGGGACGGATAACGATCTCCTCTGCTTTTCTGGCCGGTAGATATGTCGGGACAGCTGTGAAGAAGAGGGCGGATTTGCGTGCATGTTCTCTGTGCTAAATGATTAAATGGTTAAAAGAGCTCTCGAGTGTAGCGGAGCCACATGATCCCCTGGGTCTCCAAGAGGGGGAAGAGGTCCTGAGGCAGCTGCTGCTTTTGGGCAGGGACTCCTTAAGCCCTCTGAGAACGGGGCCCCCTGTGCTCTTAGGTGCTGAAAAGCAGTTATTCAAGACCAAATCCTGTGTGTGTGTGTGTGTGTGTGTGTGTGTGTGTGTGTGTGTGTGTGTGTGTGTGTGAGTGTGAGAGATCCTAACCCATTGGGGTCCCCCTTGTGTGAAATGCACACTGCGGCTCCACAGATTCTCTGTGTAGACGACTGGGAGCAGGTGTCCCAGAGAGCTTTATTAACCCACTCTCCACGTCTTCCCCGTCCGTGTGGTGGATTTTGGGCCCCATGGGTACGAGCGTCTCACGTGTAGGCCACAGACACTCAGTCTGTCCCTGACTGATTCAGACATAAAGAGAGATCAGTGTGTCTGTGTCCACTGTGACGGCAACATTCTTGGCCAGGCCCGGCTTAATGCCGCTGTTTCATGCCTTTTTATAACTTGATTTGGAGCGAGAGCACTCGACGTGCTTGCCTCTTACCTCCATGTTCTACTCCCTGCTTACTTTTTTTTTTTTTTTTCTTTCCATCCTCCTTGTTTGCTTTTCCTACGTCAGGGCTGCGTTCCTTTCTCTCCACCACATTTGGTGCTTGAGGCTCAGCTGTTCTTGATTGCTCTATTAGACCCAGAAATAAATGCGCATGAATGTAAGTAGAAGATCAGAGAGCTTTCAGGGCAAAGGGGGTAATCATGTATATGGAGGCAGTTTGATGAGGTGTTGAGCACATAGTTAGGAGGGTATAATGTATAATAAGCTGCCTTACTTTTTTTGTGGGAAGTAGCTTGCTTTCTTTCCAACAAACAGTGATTTGGATTAAAGTGAGAACCTGAGAATGGAGGTGTTAAACAACCAAAAGACAAAGAAGCTGTGTGTGTGTGAGAGAGAGGGAGAGAGAGAGGGAGAGAGAAAGAAAGAGTGGTGGAAAGTTCCAGCAGCATTGCGATTATCACTGAGCAGAGGCCTCCCTCCAGTGGAAAGTGCTTTGTGCAGGTTGATGTGAAGGCTGGCACTTGGGCCAGGAAAAGGGAATAGTGATGGAGAGACATTATTCGGGCCTGCAGTTTGCAGGTTTATTTTTAGAGACTGGCATTTAAAGCTGGGACACTCGGTTCTGCCTGCCTGTTAATGACTCACGTTGAGGGGGGATGGGAGGGAGGGGGAAGAAGAAGGCCACGGCTCAGGCGGCAACAGCAGCAGCGCCAACAGTAACAGCAGCTCTGCTCTCTGGTCTGTGCTCTGTTCTGTCCCACAGCACCGGGCTCAGCCTGGCACCTCCGCCAGCTTCTTACCTCCCTGTGATTTATGGCATGCACTTTTGTCTTCTCCGTGCTAAACTCGCCAGCCTTCGACTGCTGCACTGTGGGGTTTTTTTTTTTGTGTGTGTGTATGTGTGCACTGTTGTTTTTTTTGTTTTTTTTTTTGCCTTTTTAATGGCACAGAACAAAATCATTTATTTATTTATTCATTTATCTATCTATCTATTTATGTTTTACATTTTAAAAAGGCGTCTCTTTTAAATCCTAAACATACACGTGCGACCTTTTGAGCCTAAATCCTGAACTAGATTTATAGCAGGTCTGTGTAATTCGCTTGTTTATTAACAGGCTAACGATGGCGTGCACCCCCCCCCACCCCCACCTCCCATCCCCGACCACCTTGTTTCTATTAAAAACCTAGACCTTGGCGGATGAATGGCTGCTTTGTAGATCTGAACTGAGGAGATGCTTGTAAATTGTACATTTCCTCTCGGTTCCCATGTTTATGTGGAGTTTACATGACGGCTACATTAGTAACGTCTTGCGCTCTCGCCACCTGGTGCTGTATGTGCGTCTCCAAATAAACGAGCCCATCTATTTGACTCCGTAAACTCAGACGACCCGTCTGGAAGCTCAACGTTCAACGTTCAGGTTCTCTTGACCTCTAATCACATTTCTCTTTTAATCTCTGTGTAGTGTGCAAAGATAGGACCGTACGCATGCCCGCGTGCTCTCTGCGATTGCCGCCTCTACTGTATTTCGGAGGTTTTCTCGTCAGAGATGGTGGAATTACGTGATTCGCCGTCAAGAAAACGAGTCGGTTATACGTCGATAGCTCTAACAGACGCCGTGGAAACCTTTAGAGGAAATCCCAGAACTGTAAAGACGTACTCTCAGCCCCTGCGGAGCTCAGCACAGGCATGATTGGACGAGCTGAACGTACTTCTGACTGTCTGACAGCTGTCACTTCACCTGACATGTTAAACACACATGTGGGAATATTTCTCTCTCTCACGCAGGATTTTCAAATAGGCCTGTCTGATTTGAATTGGATTTGTTTGTGCCCCACCACATTTCTGTTTTTTTTTTTTTTTTGTTTGTTTTGTTTTTTCCCCTTTGGTAGAACGTGGAGCTTGCTGGCTTTGTGTAGTGAACTGCAGCGGCTCTTCAAGGCTGTAAATGTGGGCAGGATGCCCTCCGAGTAAACTTGGTCAAGTGTTTAGTTTTTAATGATGTGTTCTTGGAACTTGGATGTAAATACACCCCCCCCCTCCCCAAACCCACGCTTCCCAAGCTGTAAAATGTCTTTGTTTGTCTACAGATTTGTTTGTTCATCGATTTTGAAAGTTTTTTTTTTTTTTTTTTTCCGGGCTCTTTTTTAACTTTTTTTTTTCCCCTCCTTGCACTGAGCAGCACATTTTATCATATTACCATTAAATTATGGTCGTCTTATTCTTTGCAGAGACAAATGATCAGGATTATGTTGTCAGACACTGAGCACACTTTGAGGGGGATGAAATATTCTGCCAGAAGGTTGGACTCCTCGTCTAATCTAAAGCTTTCTCTGCTGATTTTATCAAACTAACCCAAATGAAAACAAACTTCATTTAAAAATGACAATAAAATTAGCAGCGTATTCATTTGAATTAGTCTTAAACAAAAGGTCAATTCAGCTATTTTCTTTTTTTTCCCCCTTTTTTTTTTTTTTTAAATGTGGCCCATAAACAAGAGTATCTGAACGAGTCTGTTATTAATGTGTTACCTCCAGGCTTCCAAATGTCTTCAGAACAAAATCACATCACATCTCTCATGTTTTCTTTCAGTCTACGAATTATTTATAACGTGACGTAGCGTTGGCTGTAGTATGCAGTGCATAACCCAGTGTACAAATGATTTGACAAATTATTTTAGGAGTATAATATGAGCAGTGATCACAATGCAATTGTTTCCTTAATCCACCACTTGGTCAACTCTTAGAGTAAAATTCAATAGATTTGGCTTTTTGGTGTATATAAGGAATATAAAAGTCTATATACTACCTTTAAAATGGCAAGTTTTTGTGATGTAAAAAAAAAAAAAAAGAAACTAAGTTGAACCACATCAGATTTAAATTTTTTTTTTTTTTGACCTTCATTATGAAATTTCAACATATTACAATCACATGACGATCTATCCAAACAATGCACAGCTTTTGCAAGTATGCACACCTTTTTATAATTGGAAATGCAGAAGTGTATGTTCTGAATAAACTATCAAATCAAAACTCTACCAAAAGTCACCAATTCAAATTTGTGTTAAATATCAGTTAGTGTATACCTGCCTTCAATTACAGTGACTCTTTATACCCAAATAAAGAGTTATAAAACACAAGAAGCTTACAGAAAAATTTCTAAGGCATTGAACACTGTACCATGGAACACTGTAAAGACCATCTAATAACCTTAGTAGAGAAAATATGGCACGACACTGACATCACGAAGAACATGCTGTCCCTCGCAAATTTGTGAAGACCAGGTGAAAAACAGTCAGCGAAACTGCCAAGAGGTCTACAGCAACATTATAAGAATTGCAGCAATTTCCAGTGAGTACTGGCTGTTCCCCGCGTATGACAACAATCTCCAAAATTCATCATATGTCTCAGCTATGGGTAGGGGTTTTTAAAATGAATAAATAAATGATGCATAAAATTTCCTGAAATCACGTTGAATAGTGTGTTATGGACTGATGGCTAGAACGTTCAACTTTTCAGCCACAATACCAAAAGATGTATTTGGCACAAAACACAGCAAATCACCAGATGAATAGCGTCCGCGTGGTAAAGCACGGAGATGGCGGCATCATGCTTTGGGGCTGCTTTTCTTCAGCTGGAACAGCGGCTTTAATCAGAGTGGAGGGAATAATGGATCAATTCTAATTACTAATCAGTTTTGGCACAAAAATGTAAAGCTCCTGCTAAAACACTTGACATGAAGATCAATTGTACCTTCTGATGCATGATGGCATGAAAATGACCCGAAGTCCAGCACCAAATCAATGAAGGAATGGCTTCACCAAAACAAGATCAAGGTTTTGCAGTGGCCCTGCCAGAGTCCAGTTGGATAAGTCAGAATTTCAAAAAGCCAAATGAAAAATCTGTGGCGTGACCTGAAGAGGACTGGGCACAGGAGATGCCCAGCCAATTTGAGAGGGTTTAGAATGTTTTTTTGCAACAAGAATGGCGAATACTGCGGAGTCAAGATGTGCCAAACCGATCTATTCTTACCAGAAAAAATAAAATCTAAAGGTGCTTCAATATACATTTTCCCCCTAAATCGGTTCTTGTTATTTTTCCCTTTCATTTTTAGGTTGCAATTTCACAATATAGGTAGAATACGAATATGAATACGAAAGCGTTAAAAGAAAAAAGAAAAGGTTCTGACATGATGCATCATGGTTTAATTTATTTACATCACTGAAACCTGCCATTATAAAAAGCGTGTGTAGACCTTTTATATTCACTGTTTACATATGTATTCATTGTTTAAATCCGACAGATTTGTCAAATGAGGCTTGTTATTCTTTCTTTCTTATCATTTGTTATTCTTTCCCGGAATGACGGGCAGCTCTTCATGATTCTTGGTCTAAAAAGTTATTAATCTTGTTTTTGGCATGAGTCGACCTGCAAATGTTGATCCAGCTTTGAAGCAGTTTTAAATTCAATAGCCTCTTGTCTGCGTCAACATGTCCGTTTTAATGATCCAAACAGAACTGTTAGGTAGAAGAGCCCTGTAAAGTTACTATTCAATTAAAGGAAGCCAGTGTGAATGTATGCGGCGACGCTTTGGTGTATTGTTGCCACCTCACAGATTCGGGATCTTCGATTCGATCCTGAGCTCGGGTTCCTGAGCATGTGGCGCTTTCACATGTCCTTCTTGTGTCCACTTGGGTTTTCTCTGGATCCTGCTTCCTTCCAGAAGCGTGCCAGTGGGTAGATTGGTGTCACTTAATTGCCCCTAGGTGTCAACGTGTGTAGGCACGGTGCCCTGTGACGCACTGGTGTCCCATCCTGCCTCACACACTGCTTCCCGTAGAAGCTCTGGATCTACTTCGACCCTAATCAGAAATGACGATACAGGCTCTGGGCAGTGGTAGCTCAGTGGTTAAGAAGTTGGTCTATTGATCGGAAGGTCATGAGATCAAATCCCAGCACTGACAAGCTACCGCTGCTGGACCCGTGAGCAAGGCCCTTAACCTCCACCTTCATATGTAAGTCTCTCTGGGTGAGAGCATATTTTTCACGGCATAAATGTAGAATCGGCTAAAGTGTTGATCCTGCGGGTTAACAACTGAGCAGGGCTCGAGCGCGAGATGCAAAATGATGTATTTTTTTGTTCAGAACAAAACGGTTTATTTCTGTCTTAAACCTTTTCAAACATTTTGTACCGTTTGCATACAAGCCATGTTGACATTAAGCAGTAATGGCGGTCGGGCACCTGTAGTTATGCAGCAGTGTATCTGTTATGCTCAAAGGCTCTATTCAGCCGTTGTGTATGGGTAAGTTCATTTGGCATCAGGAGGGGGGAAAAAGTCTCTTCTTGGCTAGAGAATCCGTGCAGTAGAATTGGGGGGATGGAGCAAGCAAATAACAATGAGGCACACATGCACCCATGCGTGCGTCTCATTTTTTAACTTCTGCTTATCCACTCAGTATTCCAGTTGAAGGGACAAAGCAGACCATTTGAAATGGATCCACGGTGTTGTGAAATGTTGCCTAGACCAGTTGGTTTGGCTGAATCCCAAACTGCATAACAGGGCCGGGAGTGGTATGTCAAAACAGTACGCTGCTAGATACTAGTAGAGTTTTGACATGCTAATCTGGATAGGAACATGATTTTGCTTTTGGGACACGGTGTTTACGGAGGCGCCTGGTCTTTAGGATGTGTTTTGACTAGGAATATAGGCTACTGCCATCTCTTGGTATGGAGAGTTGCTTCTGTTCACACAGGAGTGGATCGTACGTGCAAGCTGGCAGTCAGCTGGAGGGTTTATTTTTGTTTTGTTTTGTTTTCTTCCTTCTCCCCCTTGACGTGTTAAACAGCGGAGTTGAAGCTGCAGGAGCTGTTTCGAAGTTGCCCTCATGTTTGCCACTGTTTATTTGATGTGGGCTTGGTGTGTCAACCCACTAAGAGCAGCTCCATCAATCTGTGCGAAGGGATTGCGAATCCAAACCGAGGCTGCCGTAGTGTTTGCCTTATTTTCTTATTTATTCAAAGACTCGTTCTGTCCGCAAATTTAAAATGGATATCTTCTGTATAGTGACCTTAGTATGAAGTTTTGGTATTCCAGCTAGCAAAGTACATTACGAATATAATTTACATTTTACAGCTCGACACCGCTTACACTTTGCGATGACTTCAAATTTAGATGATTGCAATCCTGAGGCCATTAGAAAGTCAACTTCTGAACCGTGAACCCAGATACAACCTTATTATTCCCCTTAACTGTAATGCTGCCTCTTTCCTATTGAGCAATCTCTTAATCTTAATCTTAAATAAATGGGAATAAATTCAGCAGGGTAAGCTATTTTGAGTCTGATATGATCATATAGGCTTTTTATTACATTACATTAATTTTCAGAACCCATTCTTAACCCTGGAGCACCACTGGGGACATATTTGACCCTAACTTTTATTTCCCCCTTATATTCAACCCACTCATTGGTTGGTGGACGTTAGTGGACGTCCCAGGAGGTCTCATAAGGACCATTTCATAATATGTAGGAGGAAAGGGTTCATTTAAAACAACACCAGTTTTTGGGTTCACTGAGGCTGTATCATCATTTTAACCAAAGCGGATATTTTGCCATCATGACAAGGTGGTCTGGGTTTTCCAGGGTTAAAGACCTAGAGTACAAGTTACTTCTGTTTTATAAAACATCACATTTGATTATTTAACACTTCAAACGCATTTGTATACACTGTTAACTTACTGTAGCTGTTTCTGTGCACAAACCACTCAAACACGACTTGCAAAGTCTGCTGGCGGCCCTTCAGTCGCCAGATTCGCTGGAAAGTTCTGGTTATTGAGCACATTGAGCTAACGTCAGGAATGTTTAATGCTAAGCTTAGCTGATGTTAGCCACAGTGTTAGCTTTTCTGCTGCGCTTAAGACTTTCTAATGAGCCTGTATGTTCATACGTTGTAAAACCAGCAAATATAGTACTGTACCTGTCCGGGACGCTTGCGTTTTATTACTCGCAGGGAACACATGGAGAACATCAACGCCGGAGAATTTCTAAAACTCCTCCAGTTTACCATACTGAGGATTCACGTCTGTTCTTTTATGTCAGAAAAGAAATGAAGTGTCGATGTTGACCGGCGTGTCGATCTGTTCATCCTGGGTGATGATTTGCTGGCAGATAAAAAAATTTTTTTTTTAATTACGTATCTGTGAATGTAATATTCCCCCAAAAATAGACACCACAGGAGAATAATGTATTCTTCAGCTTACATGGTTAAGTCACTTTGCCAGATGTACCAGACGTAATCCTGATCTCACTGTACACCCAACATCCCTTTTCTGTCCACAGATATCTTTTTAATAGCCATTCTAAATCCCGTACTCGATATCAAGATCCCGAGCCAAAGTACACTTTTATTCCGAATCCAGTTGCTGATCCACCTGAACCATGTAATGAAGGGCCGCGCAGCACTCGGTTACCTGGCTAAGGTGCGTTTAGAGCTGGAACAGTGTAAACATGTGGACTGGCCGAGGGTCTCTTAGGACTGATTAAGCCTGATTAAGATTAAGGAGCTGGGGTTAAATAGTTGACTCATGACTGAGCGATTATACTAGGGTTAGCGGTTAGTGTACAGGGTCTGTTGGCACGGAGCTGTCGGTTAGTGTTTTGCTTACTTCTCTCATTAGAAGATCTATCCAACGTGTTAAAGGAGCAGACCTGATTTTCTTATACTACTTCTTTCTTTCGGGTCCGGTTCCATTGACCAAAAAAAAAAAAAACCCCACAGCGCACCAATATTATTGGATAGGTCCATGAATTTCTGTTTTTAATTAGCTGATTTCTTGGGTTTAAAAGAGCCATCTGATACAATTCAGTCCTGACCTACTTTAATGGAGAACACAAAAGAACACTTAATGGTACTACTTTTCTCGTCTGCATCTACATGTGTGCAAACAAAAGTCATTATCATCATAAATAACAGAGCCTGGAAAAAAAGGGGGGGGGGTGTTGAGAGTGTTCTGCCATTCTGAAATGACACTCTATTCTCATCTTGCTTTAATATATCTAACTACAAGCACATGCGGAAAACATTCCCCTCTTTTATCAATCTGACATTTAAGTGCATTCTTTTCAACCCTTGTAACATTTGTGGTGAGGCATTTCAAAGGGAGAAGGCTGACATTCCTCACTGTGCCCTCTTTTTTTTTTCTTCTTCTTCTTCTTCTTTTTTTTCCCCCTACTTGATGGTTTTCAGCCCATAACTTGGCCCCTGCGCTCATTTAGCGCTAAACGTTTCGCCGGCGCTGCGCTCTCTGTGCACATGCACTCTTGCTGTCCGAATTTACGAGCTGCTCCACGCAATCTTTTGACTCTAATAATTCTCGCTGCCCACCCAAGCCTCTAGTTTCTCAGCATGAAAAGTGTGAAGGCATCGTGTTTCCGTTTAGTCATCCCTAATGAGTCAAGGCTGAGATGGACTCCTGATCCAATGGGCTCGTGTGGACGCCTCGGTTGTTTGATCGCACGCCACCGCTGCTCTGCTGCCCGCTTTTGTTTTTGCCTGTCTGTATGGCTGTCTTTACTATTATGATTGTGTTTTTCGTGGTCGGAGTGAAACGTGGGCCGAGTATGGCAGTTCGGCAGCGGGAGGAACGTTCGCCAGCGGCCATCGCCGAACGGCGCCTGCTTCTCCCTGCAGACTCACTGTTTGTTTGTTTCGCTTGCCAGTGCAGTCACATCAGCTGCTCCTAGTCGTCCTACTGTACTGTTAATAAAACCCACATCAGTACTGAGCAGTGATGTTTTTATTTCCCGCAGTGCAGTGGACTGCTCACAGCACGAGTTAGTGAGTAAACACGTGTGCTGTCTGCCTCTGAAATCGACTGGGTGTACTTACTTCGGAGCATGTGGGTGGCTCTCTGGGTGTGTTCCTTACCAAGCAGAAGTGATGGGTCACGCTAATACGAGTAAGATGTAATCTCCAGTTGAACACAGTACAAATTGCAGAAGGTTCTTTCGTGTGTGTGTGGTTGTGGTTTGATTGTAGCTTCAGTCCAACATGCTGTGGTCTACTGGTTGTTGTGTCTTGAGCTGAGGAAGTGTGTGTGTGGGTGGATGTGTGTGCTGTTCCCACGCTTTGTAGTGCATAAGCATGATCTCTCAGATAGGGGGTGCTCTGAGCCTCTTCAGTGCCTGCGCTCTAGAAGTTAATTTAATTACACTCCCCTAGCACTTCTGTTAATACAGGGCATGAGTCAGGAGTCTGCATTAATGTTTCTATTCAGATGCAGGTTTTTCGCTCGCCTCCAACCCCCATAAGCATTCGGCTACGGTCGTACGAGGAAGACCCGCGCGATTTCGCGATGCACCCCATCAGCTGCAAAGTTCAGAGTGCATCGAGCCGCGCAACGCCGTCTTGAGGAGCCCCGACACGCCGAGCATCCCCAGCACGAGCCTCTTGTCGCTAAGCGTGCAGCGTTGGTGTTGCTGAAGGAAGTACTTAAATGTGTACTTGTGTGCGATCTGTCCTCGCTAAAGCAGGCCCCCCTGCTGCTCGCATCCTGCACACACCCCCACCCCCCCACCCCGAGGCTCATTCTGAAGTGTTGCTTGACGGGCTTTTCCTCCCTGACAGTGTTGCTGGGGGAGTGACAGAAGTGCTGCGAGGCAGGGGTGACCTGTTCACTGTGCTACAGCAGCTCTGCACTAATAGGACCTGAACATCTGATCGCTTTCATCAGGCCCCTGCGCTTTACATTTTTATTTATTTATTTATTTTACATTTCTCTCGTAGGAATGCTTGTACACCTGCTCGTTCATGCAGTTATCCAAGCCGCCAGTCATGTGGCAGCAGCTCAGCGTGGCTAGATAAAACCATCTAGATACAGATCAAGGTTAATGTTCGTGAAAAATGCGACTTCGACTGAGACCTGGTGCCAGACAGGCTGGTTTGAGTAATTTAGAAACTGCTAATCTCCCGGGATTTTTATTAGTAGCAGGCTTTAGACAGAGTTTAGACAGAACGGTGCGAGAAACCGTAAATCAGGTGTGATCTGTACAGAAATGACGAACTCTTGAATTTGTTTTCGACTTCCATTCATGGTGCAGATCAGTGAGAGGAGCAGTTTGAACGTTCAGCTCATCCCTGGTGATTCTACTGCATACACGTTGCAGGAAAGCTGTCTTAACACATGCTCGAAGTCATCATTCTTGTATTTTTTTATTTTTTTTTCCCCTGTAATGATGCCCAGATAGCATGCTGTTCAGCACCGCGTGTGTGCACGCTACGTGCAGAAGTACAGTACACATGCACATATTTAGGTGGCTTGCTGCCCTCCGGCACAAGGCTACAAGTCCTCTATTTCCTGTTTACAATGTATGAGGTTTCCTGTTCTCAGTGTCTCTCCGCTGGTTGATATTGTGGTTTTGCAGAGATGCTCTGGACAGGCCCTGTGCAGAAATGAAACACTGATCTTTGTTGATCTTGTGCAATAACTTAATGCGGTTAGATTTTGCTGGCTGGGTATCTTTTCATCGAGTCATTATTTTTCTTTCTTCCTTTGCCATAGGTTTGAAGAAGTAGTCAAGAAGTTTAAAGTGGAGTACCACGCTGGCGGCGCCACCCAGAACTCGGTGAAAATTGCTCAGGTTTGTCTTTTATGCTGTTAAAAAATTACGCCCAGCGTGCATCATTCTAACTCGCCCTTGCATCACTGCGTCGAACTGCCTCCGAGAGTTGGTCCGGCGCCCACTGCAGTTTCTCGAATAAAACGGGAACCCAAGTTCCACGTCCCACAGCTTTGTTGATCTAACTCGGTGACTAGAATCTGTCTGAGGCAATCTACAGCCATTATCTTATTGAGGCAACATGTGTGGTTAGTGATTACTGACAGCCCTTTTACTTCAAAATAGAAGCTTTCGGGAGTCATTCCTGAGAATGTAATGATGGGAAGCGTTCGAGTATTAGCCCTAGTACATGATAAATTGATTTTAAGGTGTAAGGTGTAGTTAAGTCACCTATTTAAATCCTCAGCGAGGCCATCACATTAACTGCAGAAGCCTGAAAACTCTCCGAGCTCATTCAGCATGAAGTTCATCTCCATGTAAAGGCTTTTTCAGAGTAATGACTGAAATGATTTCATTTCCCTGGGGACCCATCGGTGCTGTTCTAGCACAAAGAAGAAGAAGGAGAAGAAGAGCATGAACTGAGTTAAGATGGTACTTGGGGCGCCGGATTGGCTTTGTTTGGTTCCTTAACACGGGGGACCACCTCTCCTGTCTTTCACGTTATTCCAAGTGACTGATCAACTGTACACTGAGCTCTTCTTAGCTCTCTTTCAATCCAAGCGTTCAGTGTTGCTGAGGAGAAACGTTTCCCTGGCATCCTTGAGACGCTGACTCGGATCCAAAGCCAGTGATGAATTGCAACTCGGAGCCATTTACTCCCAATGTACGCCTGGTCCTGTGACGAGACGATCGTAGTTTGGGCACTAGCCAGAGAGTGCAACTGCACTTTCATTACTTTATTGCTTGAATCCTTACTCTTGTTAAGCACATTTATTATGAGCAGACGTGGGCTCGTCAAAGGACGGACAGGACCGATTCCTCATTTAAGCTGCTCTTGCTCCAGCGTTCATTTGCCTAAGTGGATTTAGATTAAATGAGCTTGTGATTGTACCTGTCTTGTCAGACACAGTATCAGTCACTGAAGCTGATTAGAGCAATGCTTTGGACAAAATGCTGACCATTCTGCTCCAGAATGGCACAACACCGAAGTCCTTTCATGGTGAGATTGCACGTGTGAATCCCCACGGTGCCACAGCCGTCCACGCCTGGAAGAAAAGGGTGCAAAATTAGCCGCGCACCGCGAGTGGGAGGAACGGCATGCTCTCTCTACCCTGACAGTCACAGTGATGCGAGCTAATTGTGTGCATCTGTAAGGTCATGTATGGGGATGAGGCCAGATGTTGATTTCTTTCAAGTATGTTGTGTTGTCATGTGACTGACCTGTCGTGGTGGAAGCAAGCGTGGTAGCCTTCACTCTCCCTTGTTGGTTGCTGTCGTAACCTGGTTGGTTACTACACTGTGTAGTCAAGAGTATATGGACATCTGACCCACACACTCGTATGAGGGCCTTTCCCAAACAAAGCTGGAAGCAGACAGTTGTCCAGAATGTCTTAGTATGCTGTAGCTTTACAATTTCCTGTCACTGGAACTGAGAGGACCAAAACCGTTCCAGCATGACCGTGTGTCTGTGCACAAAAACGAGGTCCATGAAGACATGGGTTACCATGGTTGGTGCTGAAAGATTGAGGTGTCCTGTTCAGACCCCTGACCTCAACCCCACTGAACACCTTTGGGATAAACCGGAACACTGTGTGCTCTCCAGACCTCTTCGCTCGGCATCAGTGCCCGACCTCACTAATGCTCTAATTGCTGAATGAGCAAACCCCTGCAGCCACGCTCCAGAATCTAGGGGAAAACCTTCCCAGAAGAGGAGGAGGTTATTCTAAGAAAGAAACGGGAATACATCTGGAATGAGATGTTCGAAAAGCACATGTGGGTACGATGGTCAGGTGTCCACAAACTTTTGACCGTATCCTGTGTTGTATAGGAAAGAGCTGGCTGGTGGGTGAAAACTGGATAGAAAATGGGGGGGGCTATTTTGGAAAAAATGCTGATCATTTAGAGGTTTGCACTGAGGTACAGAATGTTGAGCAACAGTTTAATCAGGCAACCAAGTACGAGAACTCTGCAGCACCCGGAAAGCCAGGAGCAGCATAACCTGTGTGTGTGTCCACGTTGTAGAAAATGAGCGCTTTTAAACCTGACGATATGTGCTCCCGTCTGAGCACACATCAAAGCGCCGAGTGAAGATGAGGTGTTCAATCAGAGCCTTCGGGCACAACCAGGCAGGAGGAGAGGACGTGCGTTCTGCGTTCTGCTACCTGCTCGAGATGGGCGATTTTTGCAGCTCCTCTTTCCTACAGTAAACTCCCTGAACACCAGTTTATTTTATGTACATAATCCAACTGTTCAAATATTAAAGGTCTGCAGAAGTAGTTAAATGATGTAAAGACGAACATTGCTGTTTTTAGTTGGAGCTTTTACTCCTGAACTTTCCACATTATGTTGTCACTGGGTTGGGTTTGAGTTGCTGAGGTTTGCATTGAGCCCATTGTTGAACTAAAAAATAACCAGGCTAGTGCGTGTAAACAGAAACCCGAGAAAAACTTTGAAAGTAAAAAACTAAAAAACGCCCCCTCTGGCTATGCTTCACAGACCCCTGGGTGTTCCTGGACCTAACTCGAGAAGTACTGCTCTAAAGAACTCGACAGAGGGGCACACAGGAAGCCCCCAAATCTCATAAAGCAGAGTACTCCTGTCCTGGACATTTTAGCGTGATCTCTGCAGTAACGTGTCCTCGTCCACCCGGGTGGGGCTTCGTAGTTAGCAGATTAGTTGCATTCGATGTGTTCAAGCAAACCATGGAAGACGCGCGTGCTTCAGGACCAGGGTTATGAATTGCTGGGTTAAGCCATTTCATCTTATAACCCACGCTTGTTCCCGGCTGCGCTCGCTGCAGAAAAGCCTTGGATTTTATTAGAATTTTATTAATGGCAGAGCTTTAAAGATTTCCATGTTGCCCTTTGATGTGTCTGAATCGGTAAGTCCATGTGTGAGAGAGATGTAGTACTATTCTGACGTTGCCCCCTTATGCCCTCGAGGGCCATAGCAGATGAAGGCTCCCACCTGCCAGGAGGAACGTTCTCCCATTCTCTTTAAGCAGTGCAGCAAAGGGAACACAAGCACCGTTCTGGAGTCCTGAACATCAAAGCGTGGACAGTGAATTGCCAAGCACCCTTCGACCAGCTCTGTTACGTGTGCACATACTCTACACACCCCTAGTGGGCCCTTCAAACAGTTGAGTGTGAAAACGGAGGCCTACTGATACCTGGCACCAGAAAGCACTGAATATATGTGAAGCAGTCTCAAGAAAGCTCATGTCATTTCTCTATTAGGATTTATCTCTCTTTTTTTTTCTCCGTTCTTAAAGGAGTACACCAGCGATTCAACCTTGTCTTTATCTGTACCATGTGTGCCATTGCCACAAACAACGTTTTGACACGGGCTTCCATTAAAAGTGAGCTGCTGATTAATGACTTTCTGTTCTTTTCTCCTAAGGGCACTTGTTAGCGCAGTCAATAAACGTTTATTTGAAACACATAAAACGTGTTTTTTTTTTTTTTTTTTTTTTCCTCCGTGTAGAATGCCTTCATAAATTCTACAGTCAAGTATTTGGAAATTATGCTCCATGTTATTTAAGAGGTCCTTTTAGAGATGGTACTACTTTTGGAGATGAAATAATTTGTGCTTAGGCATTGCCAAGGGAAACGCCGTAGTGCACCCATGCTGACGAATTTAATAAACCTACCTAATAGCTTTGGTATGAATTTCTCTCGTGTTTTTCATCTTAAACCTTTTATTAGTAGAATATAAAGGGTTGTACATTTGAGTTTGCGTTATAGAGTTGGGTATTTTAAGTGCTTGGAGTTTAAAAACTGCCCTTAGAGGTCCGTCATACGTGGGTTTTATGATATTTAAGATATTTACGTTAACATCAGACCTTATTTAGGGTAGTCGCATATAAGATGAATGAGGAATTGAACCTGATTAACCATGCTGTTACAAAAAAATAAATAAGTAATCCATGATGTGGTGGTGGTGGTGGTGGTGGTGTGGATTATTTTCCAACAGCAGCACATTGCTCTGGTCGTTATTCCTTATATATCATAGCAATGTGATGAGGATTAAACTTTTAACCGCATTAATGAACAGCGCAATTCTTTTTAACTGCTTATAGTTGCGGTGTATGTTATGCAACGAGACAAGTTGGTTCCTATTAGCATGGTATCACTTTACAACGCTGTTGGAGCAGCTATAAGCCGTCGTTCACTCACCGGTCTCTCTCTTTTTTTCCTGTTTCTTGAAGTTAATAAGCCCCAAAAAACAGAGCTTGTCATGTTATAGAGTAGCCTGAAAGCACAAGGTCTTCTGTCTTAAAAACTTGCTGACCCTTACAAGGCACTGACACCCAGGACTCCTTCCATAAGTGTTAAATAAACGTCTCATGACTGACAACTTCACCATATCGGTAGTTTGTTGTTTTTGGGTTGTTGTTGTTTTGTTTTTTTTTTTTTTAATTTGTTACAACACGGTCTCTTAATCCAGTTGGTATTAGGCTTAAATTTACGTAGATCATCTGCCAAGTCCGTGGAAATTAGCTGTTACTCTAGAAACAAACGAAGTTAAATAAAAGCCGTTGTTCTGGAAGATCATTCTCAGCTCGAATCAGACTTGAGGGTTCAGAATGGGCTGTGGGGTAAAGCTGCAATAGGTAGAGAATTGGTTGAAAAATTGAGCGTTTCTTTAAAAATTGTGTAGTTTTTCTTACTGCTAACGGTGGGCCTTGAGCTTTTTTCGAGTTTTTACGAGATGTTTGAAGTTTCTTTCTCCTCCTCTGTCTTTAAAAGCCAGTCATGTGACTGAGGGACCAGTTTAGCGTTTTAGAGGCTTGCTGCGTACACAGTTCATAGGGTAAGGAGAACAATTAGCTGTAAAATCACCTTTTCATTTGCATTTGCATGACTTCCATTTATTACACCCATGAGCTACTGTTACAATCCACAATAGTAAGTAGTAAACGTTCTGGCAGGCGGTGGTATTTGAATTTGAATGCGAGAAACTGGATTGCAGTATATACACAAGACCCGACAGATAGCGTTCCTATTAATAATCAAACGAGTCTAATGCTGTTTACGAGCTTAATAAAATGTTGAATGGCAATGTGAAAGTTTTTCTGTGTAAACTTTTTAAACCAGTAATTACACCATTTGGTGTAACTTGCTCTGGGTGCAGGGGACAGAGTGCATCAAGCTTGTGTAATTAAAACATTTTGGCAATGTTTAGACCAGTAAATTACTGAGGAAATCCATCTGACTCTTTTTCTCCCTCTGGCTGTCTGTAGCGCTCTCTCCAAACGAATTCAGCCTGTTGCTTGTGTTAATTATTCAGTATCTTTACATCATTTCTGGGGTTATTGCAGAGATCTCTAGCACCTAGACAGGCACCTTAGGAGTTAGTTTTAACAAGCTGCCTACAGAGATGTCTTTGTTTTGTTTTGTTTTTTCCACTCTTTCTATTCTCAACCACTTCTGCTCGACTTTTTTTTTTCTCCCCCATCCGTCACTGGTCCATGTCTCCTTTGCAGATTATTTTCAAGAGTAGAGAGGGGGCCCAACCTTGGAATCAAGCTGCCCCCCCCCATTTTATTAGAAACACATGTGTGCTGTGTAGTTGGAACTCCTCTACGCAGAAAATCACTTAACTGTCTTCAGCTCACGGCAGCCTTTCCCAGTTCATATTTTTGCATGGAAACTTAAATTGGGGAAAAGTTGGTGTCTCGAAGACGAAAACGTTCCATGACCTCATGTTTGACTTGGTGTTTTTGCTTTCGTTTAAATAAGGCCCAATGTTCAATCAACCTCCTACATGATTGATAGATTATACCCCCCCCCTTTCACCACAGACTTGTTGCCAGCCAGAGTGGAGAGAAATGGCAAATGTTAGACATGTATTAGACGTGGCCTGGGCGCGAGAGGAAATTTCAGTGGAAAGCTGGGGAAATTCACAAAACCTCTGAAGTCAATTTGGCCCCCGAGATCCTATAAACAAGAGGCCTAGCAGGGAACCCTAAACTCTTGCGGTGAATGGCAACAACATCTGTGTCCTATATTCACTGCTGCACATAAGAGAAAGTCAGAGATTGTCTTGATATCTTGCTGTCTGATTGTATTTCAGACAAGACTGTTGGAAGATGTAGGCATGTGTGTTTATTTGTGTGTTAAACCTCTACCTGATCTGCTTGGCTCTCTTCTGAGCAGGCCTTTACCAAGTGCTTTTGTAGCTGTGCCGAAGTGCAGTGGCTGATTAATGACTGTGACATTGCTGCAGGTAGAGAGGCGGATGTAATTTGCAGCGTGAGGCTGAAGTCCAGCTCTGTCGTTAAGCACGTTCTTCCACTCCTCGGACACAAGGTTAATTGAACGTTACCGTTAAAAGCCGCTGCTGGTTTTCTAGGCGGCTCGGTTGCGGGGAGCTGTTTATTTCTATTCTAAGGAGGGGAAGGGTCACAGACAATTAAGCCCCTGCAAAAAGTAAGGGGGTTACACGTACGCCTGGGTGTCCGTCCACACCTTTGCATTCCAGCAGAGCAGTGGGGCGGCAGCCATTTCCGCCTGCCGCGTCGAGTGGACCGACAAGTTACAGGTTACACCCAGATGTTTTGTGTGAACTCTCACAAACTGCTAGTGAAATCACACCTTTTTCCTCTTCCTCCTCGCTCGCTCTCTTGTCAGTTGCTTGTTTTTTTTTTTTTTATCCACTCCTCCCTCAGGCCTTTATTTACTTCGCAAGCCAGGGTGGAGTAACCTTTTACCTTTTGCTCGTGCTGCCTGTACACAGGCCTGGCTAAGCCTAGAGCACATGTACACTGTATCTTTTGCTAATATTTTCCCAGCGTTACCCGTTATGCGTGTGTGAGCGAGCACGGGGAATAAGCACCAGCTCAAATCTGAAGTTGCATCAGTCCTCAGGCCTCTTGTCAGGGACCAGATTCCCTCCAAGCACTCTCCTGACCTCTTCATTTGAAAGGCCAGCTGATGCACCTCTGCTTCCCATTTCTGTTCATAATCAAGGTGTTTTATGTGATCTATAAAGCCACAGTGCACATTATTTTCTGATGATTAAAGTATGTCTGTAACACACCTTGTTGTGTTATTGCTGGAAAAAATGGCTGTCCTGTCATACGCTTGCTGCATTCCAGCACACACTTGGCATTCCCTCTTTCCAAGTGTATGTCTTTAATAATAATGCTGCATTCAAGTTATCTTGGAAGCGAAAACGAACATTTTCAGGACGTCAGTTTCAACCATGCATCAAGCTAAAAAGTGGGACAAAATCATGACCATTTACATTCATGTCATTTGGCAGACGCTCTTATCCAGAGCAACTTGCATTTAGCTCCTTTGTGCAATTGAGCAGTTGAGGGTTAAGGGCCCAGCAGCAGCAGCAGCAACTTGGTCATGCTGAGATTGGAACCCATGACCTTCCAATAAGTTGTCCAACATCTTAACACCTGAGCTACCACTATCTGCATGGACGCCCCCATTTTTGTCTTATGTTGGTAGCAATCTAGCCAGCTAATGTTAGTGATGAGTGATTGAGTCCCCTCAAAACAGTGAACTGTATAGCCAATGATTATATAGGCTTATTATATAAGCTAATAACATATTTGTATGCTGCTTGATATAATAAATATAAAATATAATAAATATACTATCATATACAGTGAACCCCCACAATACCGCGGTTCACTTCTCGCGGATTCACTGCATCGCGGATTTTCACATTTTGATTCACGGAATTTTTTGGCTTTTGCGGGACTCTGGAATGTAAAATATAATTTAAAAAAATGTTCATTCAAACATTAAAAGAATATTTAAATCGAAATAAAACAGTATGCACTGTTTTTCATCAGCGGATGAAAAGTGAAAGTGACTGTGTAAGCCGCTTCAGCTCGTGAGCAGGAAGTGACCTCATCGGCAGTAAGTACGCATGTGGAATTTTATATGTTGTTAAAATTATGTATGTTTAAGAGTGTAGAAAGTGTTTAAGAGCA
>JAQMCW010000037.1:9986824-10003266 GCA_030068335.1 Chrysichthys cranchii | reverse complement strand
TATATATTACACACACACACACAGTGGAACCTTGGATTGTGAGCATAATTTGTTCCAGAAACATGATTGTAATCCAAAGTACTCGTATATCAAAGCGAATTTCCCCATATGAAATGATGGAAACTCAGATAATCCATTTCACAACCCACAAATACTTATGGTATATAAAAATGATTAATACAAAATATAAATTAAAAATCCATCAAACAAAATAACCTGCACTTTACTTTTAAAAAGACTTGTGGCTGGTGTGTGGGAGACGAGAGAGGGGAGAGAGAAGTTGTGATCACGTGAGACTCGGCAGAGGGAATGTATGCATACTACTCGTATTGCAAGACCTCGCGTGTTCATCAAGTCAAAATTTATTAAAATTTTTGTTCGTCTTGCAACACTCGCAGGCCAAGTTACTCGCAATCCAGGGTTCCACTGTATTACCAAAAATGGAATAGACAACAGTAAACTTTGTTTTAAAATCTTTCATTTTAAATCAACCTCTCTATTGGGTGAGTATATACATCATTTCTGACCCTTACATCACCCTGTATCAAACTTACACCCATCAAAGGTTCAGTGTTACTTTTAGATAAAGAAAATTAGACCTATGCATATAATCTCAGTTGACAGATGGGCCGACACCCATCTCCAAATGTGTAATAATTACAGCACTTTCTATATTTGGCTCCCCCATTTTTAAGAGACCAAAATGAATTGGTTGCTCAGCCATAACATGGCCAAGTGTGTGTTATTTCCTTATTATTTCACTTATTTCCTTTCCCAAATGTCTGTTCATATTTGATTAGTGCAAACTGGATTGCTTTATAGTCTTGCAGATGTTGGAATCTCTCAAAGATCAGTAGACTGCATCGCTGACTGTTTCCCTCAGATGATTTAATAGCTGTGGACACAATCACTAAGCTTCTGTAGACACACAGCCTATCTATTGTAATATTATTAACTTCTGTGCCTCAGCAGCATAAGCAGAAATGACAAATTTAAACAAAAAGACATGAGCTGAAACTAATTGGTTCTTGTTTCAGAAACTCTGCAGTGTCACTTAGTCACCCAAGGTCTTTTTACCATAACTGCTGCTGCTTTGCATATGTGAATGTGAGACTTGATAAGACTGATGTCCGATAAAAACATCATCATTGCTCTGTAAATTCAAATGCAGTCCTTAGGCTTGTAGTGTGAAAGCATCTGGTATATCCGGGTCCTCGCTGTCTGCACCCATCTTGGTAATGAGTTTCCACGTACAGACAGAACTCCTCCATCCCACCTAACAATGGCTTGCCTGGGGGAGCCATGACTCGGTGACTAGGCTGGACGTTGACCTTTCCAAAATCTGGAGTCTGAAACACAAAAGTACTGCAATGTGATCTATAACCACATGTTCTCGAGATCACGATCACCACAACCCAGCATGTTTTTCTGAATGATCACAGGTATGTTCAGCACATGCTAATGATTTGTCCTCCTTTATCGTATCATTTGTTCGATCATAATGTGTATTTGTAGGTCTTCATAAAACACTACCCTGAGTATTTTGTTCTGCTTTGTCCAAAAATGTGGATGTGGAAATGAGAAATTCCTTATTTGAAAATGTCTATAAAAACTACAGATAGGATGTCTTTAGCATGAAATAATATTGCATGATTTAAAAGAAAATGTCTGAAGAAGCATGAATTTCTATGTGTGTAACTACAGCCACCTGCTAATGAGATCTCTCTAATTCACAACCTAGCATGTTTGTCTGCATTATAGCTGGTAACATCAAGACATGCTAATTATTTGGCCCAACTTATCAAGATTGAGTTCATCAAATATATAATTGAACAGTTTTTTTTTTTAAATACCAAAAACAAAACATGTCCCTTTCCATTGCTGCACTATAAAACTGGCTTTTAATCAAGAGCCACTTTATCATGCTTGTGCTAAGTATCCTGCTAACTAGCTGGCTATTGTGAGCCACTAAGTCATGTTATAGAGAGGTGTTTTTTGTGTGTATGTGTGTGTGTGAGAGATTTTTTTGTTTTGTTTTGTTTTATCATTTAGCTATAACGGATGGGCTAATAACATTTAAATCCTTAGTTGCGTCTGTGGTCTGAATGATCAAATGTTGGGATCAACTCCTCACTATACACACTGAACTTAACTCAGCTCTGAGCACGACCCTTAAAGTTTAACATAACCCGGGGAAGAAGTATGGGAACAAAATCTGTATGAATACTGTAAATGCTCCCATATTGGCGTGATATAGTAATCAGTGTTTGTAGCTAGATTCAGTTCCACTCCATCACTTCTGACTCTGGTATGATTGCAGTACTGCTGATTGTAGCCAGATGACAGTGTATCCTCATTCTTACCTTCCTCGACATCTGCAGTGGAGCTGCTGTAATTTATTACGGTGCCTTGGAACAAATATAAAAAGATCCTGATCACAAGAAAGCTTTTATGCGTTATGTTGCCCAACCAGGGCAGTTTTGTTTGGCCATCACGGTTCAAATTATATTTAACGAGCCATCCCCAGGGCCTTATTTTTTCATTTGCCAAATCTTCACGTTTGGCTCAGAGCTTTTATTAAGAACAGTAACCCTCTTTATATCCAGAGTACCTCAAAGTCTGACCTTTCACCCTTTTTGGTCAGTCATGACAGAAATATTTCCCTTTAAGCCTGTGGATTATTACCAAAATAGGAAATGTTTGTCAGCATACGGGTTGCTAAACTCATTCAGATTGTGTACGTGCGGTGCTAAAATCACAAATCCAGAGCTGTATATATAACCAGGTTCAAATTAGCACAAAGGATGCAATTCACGTTGTTCCACCTCAGAGAGGGTGTCCAGACAGGTGACAGATTAAAGGAAAAACCCAACATAAATTGTGTCAGTAACGCGTTGAGCCACCACAAGCCTCCGGAACAGCTTCAATGTTTTTTGGCATGAATTCTACACATCTTTTGGACTGTATTTGAAGGATGGACAATCTACTTCCAAAAGATTTTCCCTCACCTTTTTCTCCCCTCACTCATGTGTTTTGCTGACGGTGATGGAGAGCATTGGCTAACATGTTGGGCCAAAATGTTCCATAGGTGTTCAGCTAGGTTGAGACTACCGTAGTTGCCTATGGAGGGCAAATGATTTATATTATTTTTATACTCGTCAAACCATTCAGTGAGCCTCCATGCCCTGGGGATAAAGGATTAGGTTAGAAATGTTTCATTAACGGTGATCAGTCAGAAGAACTGCATATTAACCTCTTATCCAAGTGCATGGACAACAGGCATTTAGTCAAAGCTAATGCTAATGTTAAGTGAAAGTCAAGGTCATTGGAAACCCTACTTGGATGTCGCATTATTGTAACATTTTATCTGTCACTGGTGATGTGGCATAGGTGAAATAATAAAATTAAATGAAATGTAAATGACACATTAAATACATTTCTCCTGAAGTGCTTCTCGTGTCTAGCCCTCATGGATCCAAGTTGTTGGTTTGTGCTGTATTTTTGTTCTACCTGTGAGAATTTTGACGTTGTGTGGAGCCCTGGTGTCACATGAGGACTTTGCTAGAGCAGTTACAATTGTACTGAATAGAAGAAAGAAAAAAATTAATGACAGTTATCCAGATATAATGCTCAGGTTTTGCGGTTAGTTCTCAATAGCAAAAAGAAGCAAGAGCTGCTTTTCTTACTCAATTTTTCCAGCACTGACAGAAATCATCATAATGAGAAACCCTACATACACTCATCAGCGATACTGTACCATTAAAACCACTGGCCGGTTAAGTGAATAACATTGATTATCTGCCAACAATGGCACCTGTCAAGGGGTCAGATATATTAGACACCAAGTAAACAGTCGGTTTCTCAAAGTTGATGTGGTGGAAGTAGGAAAAATGGGCAAGCGTTAAGATCTGAACAACTTTGTCAAGGGTCAAATTGTGATGGTGAGATGACTGGGTCAGAGCATCACCAAAACAGCTGGTCTTGTGGGATGTTAATGGTATCCAGTGGTTAGTACCTACCACAAGTGGTCTGATGAATCATGTTTTCGTTTACATAATGTGGACGTCCGGGTTCATGTGTGTCACTTGAGAAAGAGATGGCACCAGGATACACTATGGGAACTAGGCAAACTGGAGGAGGCAGTGAGATGCTCTGTTGGGAAACCTTTAGGTCCTGGTATTCATGTGGATGTCACTGTTACACATACCACCCACCTGGCTTCTTTCAGCAGGATAATGCACTCTGCTACATTGCAAAAATTGTTCAGGAACAGTTTGAGGAACATGACAAATACTTAGGTATAGTAAGATGTTGTTCAATTTCCCAAATTCCCCAGATCTCAGTCTGATCAAGCATCTCTGGGATGTCCTGGACAAACAAATCCATGAGCATGGAGGTCTCACCTTGCAACTTACAGGACTAGAAAGGTCTGCTGCTAACATCTTGGTTGCAGATACCACAGCACACCTTCAGAGATCTTGTTTTTGTCCTGGCCTTGATAAGTCAGATCTGGTTTGGTGGCACAATAATATTTGGGACCTACACAATATTAGGCAGGTTTTTTTTTTTTCACTGTTATGGCTGAACAGTGTAGAAGGACACAGGAGTCTAGAATGACGCCTCTATATAACACAGATGAGCTTGGTTAGTTAGTGATATATACACTATATGGCCAAAAGTATGTGGACAGCTGACTATCACATGCGTATGTGATTCTTCCCTAAACTGTTAACACAAAGTTAGAAGCACACAATTGCATAGAATGTCCAAATCATGGTGCAGCATGACGATGCTCCTGTACACACAGCGAGCTCCATGAGCACAAGTATGGATATAAGAAAACAAGTGTCCTGCATAGAGCCCTGACCTCAACCTAATGACCACCTGTGGGATGAACTGAAACAATGGATGCACCCCAGACCTCCTCACCCAACATCAGTGCCTGACTTCACTAATGCTCTTGCGGCTCAAGTGTCCAAAAACTTTTGGCCATATAAATTATAAGATAATATGTATGATGGTGTTGATAAAGGAAAGTGGTACATATGAAAACACGAAAGCTGAAGCTTTGTATCCTTACCTGTTTGATTACACTGATGACAGCGTAGCAAGAGGTCGAATGGCATTATGGGTAATGTAGGAAAACGTTCACCAAAGTGAAAACAGACCAACATGATTAAGCTACAAAAAAGATTTTTTTTAAATTTATATATAAAAATGGATCAAGGTGGACTTTTTATTTAAGATACATTTGTCTCATGATGGACCCCTAAATCAGGGGCTTTCCCCCAGGCAATACGGTGCCCCTGGCCACAATACTGGATCATGTAAAGGGCATTGTGAGTTTACAGAAATCAGAGAATCGTCTCTGTTAGCACTCAGGCAGCCCAAAGATAAGGACTGTAACTCAAACCTGGCCATTAGCATGCCTTGGCGAATGGGGGAGAACTGTAGAGCTTTACTGAATGATGTGTCAATGACTGTCTCGGATGCTTGAACACTGATATTGCCCTCTTAGACCACACTGGGCTATTTGTTACAACACCTGAGGATAAGGTTTCTGTCTGTGTATAATTTTTAGGTCATCGTCAGGCTTTGATGGGAAAATCTTTCCACTAGTCCTGGGTAAACTAATCTTCGTGGCAGATTTATATTCTTTAAAAAAAAAACCACAAAAAAACATGACTGCTTGCTTTTGAGAGACCTTATAAATGTGGCACTATTGGAGTGCAAATCATCTTCACATGGCTTTAAAAAAAAACAAACAAAACGAGCAGGAAGATGAGCTCGAAATGACCTGAAAAGCCTGAAGATGTTCATTCACTGACGAGTTGAGTTATCCACAGCATCGTCCCTAGCTCCACCCACTACTCTTTCTCCTGTTCTGTCTCTTTTGCACTACCCTGCCATGCGGATTCCTTCAAACCTGTCTGTCTCCTGCTGCCGTTTTCCCAGCATGCTCTGTTCCTCTAACACCATCATGCCTGCTGCAGCTGTGACAGACAAATCTGGGAAGATGCAAAGGTACTGATGGAGCATACTGGGATGCACAGAAGAACAGCCTGAATAAAAACGGCAGGAACATTCGAATGATGGATGGCGCAGCAGTGGGACACTCAGGTGGAACGTGAAGATTGAATTAGAACGACTCTGCTCACAAAGAGGCAATTCTTCTGTCTCACTCCTTCCAATTTGCCTCATGGCTATGTTTAGCTGCGCACAGCCAGGTGCATGTCTATGAAAAAGTAAACACACACTGTTCACAATGGTAGTTAAAACATTTACACACACACACACACACACACACACACGCATAAGCATAAGCACACATGCTTACACAGTGGCAGGTGTGTAGCTACGATAGCCCCTGTGGCACCATCAGCAATGTTCATGTTTCTCTAGCGCTCAGTCCCTCTCTTGTTTGGCCTTTATATTTAGCAGGGTAAAATAAACAGGGTTCCACAGCAAGCTTGTGCCACTTCCAAGCTCGCTCCACATAGAGCCGTCTTTAAAACCGGTGCGTTTTATCTTCCCTTTTGTGAATGTACGGTAGATGAGAGATTGGGACTGTAGAGCTCTTTACACCTGTTTATTACTCCAGTGTCACCAAGGAAATGATGGGAATTCTGGCATTTTGGTTCATTTGAGTCGGGTCAGCAGTGAGTGCCGAATCATTTGGCGCCCGAGCGATTACTGTTCTATGATCGAACCTGTTCCTTGAAATCATACTCCACCTTTTAATTAGCAAATTAACCTTACTTACTAAATCCGTCCAAAAAAAAAAAATCCCCAGTAAAATCAGCAAGGCACTAAAAAAAAATATGCACAGACAAGCACATCAAGCATCCCTGCATTAACGTTATTGTGCCTTGTGCAAATTTCCATTTATCCTTAGAATTAATACACTTGACTGCATACGGTGCGTCTTCACCAAGCATCAGTGCAGTGGATCTTTCCTGTCATGCTGAATCATGCACACAACTGAGACTCAAACGCACGCCTCGCCAGTCATGCTAATGAACAGCTCAGGCGTTGAAATGATCCAGTGAAGCATTTTGAGTAAGTTACACCACAAGCATGACAGAATTGCCTGCATATACAAAAAAAAATGGCTCCCTTTTGTTCCTGACAGCAGCTGTCGTGCCTGCTTTGGCCGTAGCTTTAACGCTGTTGAGTTTCTGAAACTCTTGGGTCTATCGATGCTGCTGTTGTAAAGGATGAGGAGCCTGGCTCTGAGTATTCATGACATAGCACCTTAGTATAAACACCCAGGCCCCCTGTGGCTCTTAGAACTGGAGTACTAATAAAGCTGTCGATTTGGCCTCAGGACGGCCTCCTGATATAGTACAGACCGTCCTTTCTAAATCCTATTATCAGTGTAGGATTTTTCCTCTTTCCACGCTCAGGACATGGTCCAGGAAATGAGTCATTTCCCTCCTGTTTGGTTATCCATAACACTGTGAAGCGTCTTGGATCTTTTTGGAATGTCATCCATCATAATGACGGTAGTTTTTCCCTCCATTAGCGTCATTATGTTGGTGGGAGAATGTACTTCGCGCGTAGAACTTTGCAGAAATCCCAGAATGCATTTTGTTGCACGAAAAGCTCTTCTCCGGGACCAGGGCAGCATTTGCTTGACAGCCATGAAGGACTCCGTGGCCTCTTTAGCTTCAGTGCTCTCCCAACCTCCGTTATCATGTTTACACGTCTCTGGGTGGTTCTTTACCCACTCCTGCGGAGGAACCCATAACTAATCGATGATGGATGTGAACGTAGACAGAGCTACAATTACACAAGAAGTCATGCTTTAGGGCAGTCTCGCTGTCTGGCTCATTTTCGCTTGAAAGTCTGCTTATTTAAGGGTGGAAATGCTTTGTATTCCGGGCATGTGTTTGCACTTTTGGAGATGAGGTCTCTAAGCAGTTCGAGAGAAGAAGATGGAAATTAAATATGGATTCTGTGTGAAAAATGGCGGAGTAAGAGGAATGAAGATATCAACTAACACCTATGAGTTTACTGATCGAGACGTGACGATCCGGCGCCCGTTTGTCGTGTGTACGTTTGGCTGCTTAGCTTATTAGGACCATTACACGTCATTTCCACTGAAATGGTACAATTCCTATACGTCATCCACATAGAGGATGAACTGACATCTGTCATGAACTGATTAAATTTGCAAGTAAGAGCTTTTAAAAATGTAGTGCATGAAACTTCAGCACCTACTGACAGCTCGTCCTAGGGTGCAGGAAAAATGGGCTGTATAAATTTTGGATGATGAACAGACCCACTATCTAGTAGTGCCAGTGCTGGTCTTTTAGTCTTCCTCCTGATCTCCCAACGTGACAGCACAGGGGGGAGTGTATGGAGGCGAGTGTGAATCTAAGTGTTGAGCGCCTGTGAAAAATGAATGGGAGGAAATGACAGGAGCCTGGTGACACACAGCAGGTGACAGACAAGATACTAACAGTCAGCTCCTTCCCGTCGTACGTTTGCACCAGCTCCCCGCAGCGCAGCAGCCTGCCTGAGCTCATGGGGGCTTCGGATGTTGGAGAGAACCTGCTATTTACTACCTGGTGTTTCCTCACAAATAGGATGTTGGGCGCAACACTGTCTGACCAGGTGGATAGTCGGTGGCAGTGTTGGAATGCGTGGGATTTTGTTTCATATGGTGAGAGAATTGGTGCCATGAATCCCAGTCACGTTAATTGGTGGTCTTTTTTTTTTTTTTTTTTTTACCCCCCCACAGAATTTATACGAGAAATAAAATGAAAAACGCTTGAGTGATCGTATGTCAATACTGTACTTAAGTATTATTTGCGAGTCCGGGGAGTCCTCAGGTTATGGCACAGTTCCGTTCCTACAATAGTGATGTTACCCGAATTTTGGTGCAAGTTGAAACCCCTACCTGTAGTCACTTCCCTATCCTAACACAATTGTAAAATCATAATCTAGAACATAAAAACACAACTAAGCCACAGAAAAAGGAAAAGGACATAGATATACTGCACTGTACACTGCACTGAAGGAGCAGAAAAGTTGACATCCCATATCCGTGGCTGTTTCTCCCTTTTCTGATCTCTTTACAATGTCTAATTTCACTTCCGTCATGATGGCTTTCCTCTTCGTTGAAGCACTACCATCTAAAGACCCTGACTTTCCTTTAGGAGCCAAGATAAGGGTCAAAAAGTAACCAAACGAAGCAAAACAAATGGAACACTTGCGCTTTAGTCAACTTTGGCAACTTCCTCACTCATATCACGTGTTTACTGCATGGAAATTCTTCCGCCACGCGCAACCAAACTACGCCCACGTAGTCTGTAAGCACAATGCTAACGGCATAAACCCAAACACTCATGTCTCAATTTTTTTTTTTTTATGTTTTTATGGGAGCGAGTGTCGTAAACTCCAAACGGCGTATGTTGACGCTGTTGTAACCTGAGGATCTCCTGTATACATACAGTGGTACCTCAGTACTCAAACTCACTATAAATCGAATTTCTTAAAAGTCGAACAAACCAGATCACAAAAAAATGACCTAGAACTCGATCTTAATCTCAGAAGTTGAACCGTGAACGCTGACCTAAGATAACTTGTACACACAGGGAAATGAGTCACAGGGCCCGTCTCTCAGCAGAAACAAAGGGTAACGCTTCAGTCTCAGCCTCGCATTCGCTGTGATAGCATTGTTTGTTGGTGATTAGTGCTTTTTTTATTGAAAATATCAGGTAATACACTGTACTTTATATCATTTTGGTAGCCATTGCTCACAAAAAAGGTACGAATACAGAGTAATAATAAAAAACAATGGACCTCATGGCATAGTATGACTCAAGGTTAGTAGTGCTGTGTCTGGGTTTATGAAAAAGGTGTATTTTATTATTATTTTTTTTTTAACTTTACCCTGTCAGAGCAGTGATGTGACACAATCCAGGCGGAAGTCAGACGTAAAATCCATTTCAGGCTTTATTTAGGCTCCAGGCAGAAGTACATGAGATGGCAGGCAAACTCGTAGTCAAAGAATAGGCAGGGTAACCGAACTGCATACAACACCACGAAGGAACAGACTAGAATATCATAAACCGAATAACAAGCGAGTAGGTCAGAACCTGAAGAGAATACAGACGCCTGCACCTGGAGCGAATCCTCACGCATGCGCCTGTAGCACCGCAAAAAAGCGCGTGCGCTCCGCGTGGGCAGATACATGATCCACATTGTTTGGATACGTTTATTTTCTTACTTTACAAATTACTGTTTTGATAAATGTGCTTAGATGTGTTTAGTATGTGGTTTTCTTGTTTTGACAACTATTTCGTTGTCATTTTTTGGGGCTGGGAACCAATTAATTGGTTTTCCATTATTTCTTAGGGGGGAAATCCGATCAGAACTCAAACTTTTTAGGATTCGACCCCGTGCTCGGAACGGATGAGGTACTGAGGTACCACTGTACTTTCCTTGCATGTTACTGAAAGTAAATTGTTGTACCCTATTACATGTTTAAGATTTTTTTTTTTTTTTTACCTTTCAAAGTTCCAGAGGTCTTTTCTTTTCTCATCCAGGCAACAACTATTTCAGCTTAAAGCGTTTAGTAAAATGAATCAGTGCTGATGAACAATCAGGATTCATGGTAGGTTATCATCTACGGTGACGTTCTCATGCTTCACGGTGTAGTTAACGCTAGCGCTAATAACCATCCGTGTGTGTTCTTAGATCGATAAGCCATCAGACTGCAGTGTGGAACTTGAGGCCCTACCTCAGAAAAAGTTTCAACGTGCTAGAGTTAGCAGAGACTGGTATAAAATGAGGTGTCCCCTTTGCCGACGTAGATGACATGAAACCTGTTTTTATTTAAAAAATAACTAAATAAATAAAAATACGTTGAGGTAAGTTTTGCTAATTTGCTAACACAAGCTGGCTATGTTTAACCAAGTTAGCCGGTTCTTTTGTTAATGCTTTTGTTAAGCTAGCATTGATTCCAGTAGTTAATGTAATTATCAAGTCAGATTCTAGCTAATTGTGATTATCTTTTCATTTTCAAGAATTTTTGAGCAAACTGTATCTCTTCAGATAAAAAAAAGATATAGAAACTGACTCATTTGATGGATGTTTTCAGACAAAAGGTGTTTCTAATAGTTTCAGAAAAGTAATGTTAGTCTTCACGTGAAAAGGTGACTAGTTTCATCAGTTAAAATTTTCTTTTTACTTTTTAGCCCTTTAGTATATTGCAAGAATTTTTACTTCTACTTGAATACATGTTGGGATACGGTCACTTTTAATTGAGTAAACTTCTTTTTTTTTTTTTAAACTCGCTTTCTATACTTTCTCTAAACTATAATTTCCTAGCACCAGCCGAGTGTTTACATAAATAGCAACAACATATGGACAGAAAAATTGTCGTCGTCTTTAGATTCAGCTTTAAAATCCTCCCACAGCACTGAAGCTGCACAGGCACGCATGTGAGTAATGCTTCTTGTGTTGCTGCCACATAGTCATGGGTCAATTATAACCCCTGCCTTAACCTTACTGCATGGCTCAGGTCATCTCGGAGCACATAAACACCAACCCTGTTATTACTAACCTAATTATTAGTTGCCGTCTACCATATTAAATGTGTGTTGGGAGTTTTGACGAGATGATGCATGAAGTCGGTTAGAGTTGCAGATTCTGTATCGAGTGTTAAAGCCAGGTTTAGTAAACCTCAGCGAGAACGTGTGAGTGACTGACTGCAGCGAAAACGGTAATTAACGAACTTCCTGTTTGGAATAGATGACGGGATCGTGCACTTCTCTGTTGAGGACACAAAACGAATCTTGTTTACCCGCAAGGGTTCTGTTCCTGCAGCTCAATGAGAAGCAGGCAGGAGCAGGAATCAAAGATGGCAAGACTTGGGTTTTCTAGTTATTGAACGGACCACCACAGATGAATATTTCAGTCTGGTTTTAATCTCTGTAATATTCTCCGCAAAAGAGTTGGCTCCAGGGGGAAATTTACAGCTGCGTCGCTACAGATGACTTTCTGCTTGTCATTAAATGTGCTCAAACAAATCTCATCTCTGGACATCTTTTAAAGAGATTCATTATTCCTGTTACCCTTCAAGTTATTTTGTAGCTAATGTACTTGGAGTGACCTGGGTTGAACCTGCCATGTTTTGAGTTGTTTCGCGTTATCCGTGGCCCGTCCATAAATACTAACCTACTTAAAAATGTACTTTTCATGGTTACAAATCCTCTAGCTGAAAACTGTTGGAGGTAGCAACAAGGACAGTGGGAATGTACCGTCTACCATTTGTTGCAAAAATAAAGCCGACGGCTTCGGGGACATCCCGCGCTGTGGTTAAATCCCTGTAGGGAACCACAATAGGAAAGCATTTGAGGAGTGGAAAGAGAGAGAGAGAGAAAGATGAGTGTTTGACAGCGTGCTGGACCTCATTGAGGGTTGTAACTCTTTCAAATGAGCATTCGCTATCAGTTTTCCTGTCGCTGTTTGTCTGTATCCCTGTCCACTGTCACATGCCTCACATATCGAAGAGTTACTGCGTCCACCTGCACAGCGCAGTTTACGACCTCCAGCGTCTGGGATTCCACACACCATTGACGTTAACAAGCGTACAGTACGTTGTTTGTTTTTTTTTTTTAGCGCCGCGTCCAAGTGTTGGTTTGGTTCATAGCACGCAAATCTTCTAAACCATGTCAGCCTGATGCAGTTATTACATAATCGCGTAATCACTGACCATGAGTATTTCAACTCATCACGATTAATCGGTGGACACCGCAACAGTATGTTCGCGTCAGTTACAAGCGGGGTTTATCAGTACAGCGGTGATGACTAACATCAAGCAACACTGTCTGATTTATGATCTTTGACCTCAGATGTCTAAAAGCCGAGCTTTTCTGCCTTTTCAGTTAAAACGGCACTAAAAACAATTGCAAATAAAAGTGATCTGTTCTCTGCAGGCTTGGAAGCACATTTTCTTTAAAATAAATAAATAAATAAATAAATAAACGGAGGTCCTGTTTGTTAGTATTAGTCACACCAGACTGGGGGGGGCGGCGTCAAACTTGTCTATTAAATTTTGTGGGTTTTTTTGTTTTATTTTGTGGTTTGTTTGGTTTTTTTTTTTTTTTTTTTTTTGGCTTGTTAGCAGTGTTGATAACTGTCATCATATCGCTTCCGGTTTGATCCATGAGCTAGGTTTGTGGAGCTGTGTTTTGTTGCTACATAGAGATTTAGCATGAAGTGGCCTGTTATTGGTTTTCTTAGGACATTATTCGTGTATGTAGTCCTTCCTGTAGTAGGTCATTTATTGATTAGTAGCCTTTTTGTATATTTCAGGGTTAACTTTTCAGTATTTATTGCTTGTGTAAGTTTATGCTCCATTTGAAAGACATTTCGATGGAGTCGCCACCCAGTATGTCATAATAGTCTTTCATCTCTTGTTTAGAAATGCCGATATGTGTGTCGTCTTGCTCTCACACATCAGGTTATTATTGTTGCTGATTTGACATGATGCTAGTCCTAGATTAAAAAAAAAAAATTGGCGCCATTTTCAGTATCAAAAATGTGTATGTAAATGTTCATGTAAAATGATTCGAAAATCCAGCTTTTTGGTCGTATTACTGGATTAGTAGTGTACAGTGAGATTGGCGATGGCGTCTAAAAAGCCTGTTCAAAATAGAAAGCGCTTGTATGTAATTCATAGGAATGCGATTTCCTAGAGCAAAGCAAAGGTTTCTGAGTATAGATAGTTACTAAATTCAGATAATCTTGTCAAATATTATGACCCTTTAGTTTTTTTGGATTCAGTATAGTTTCACTAAGCAGCAGTGCGTATTGATTGCCTTTTAGTGGTGTTAGTAGCCAAAGTAAATGCTTCCTTCAAGGTCTGAAGGCATGTCGACGCTGAATTCGGAGTGTTACTAACCCACTGGAGGTTTAAACTTTATTATATTTTCCCCACAACATCCCAACATCTGATTTATTTTTTTTTTCCCCTTTCCTTTCTGAATGCTGCAGCAGTAAACAAGCGTGCTGACAGGATCTGGGTGCTCCTCCTGAGCATAAGCTGTCAAGTTAATTGCAAGTTTTACAGGAGAGTTGCTGCTGCCTGCCATTAACTTGTGAACTGATCCGTGGTGCCATTGTTTTGATTGGTATCATCCCAGGCAATTAGGGCTAAATTCCCCCCGCCAATTAGATTATTTAATATCCTACTGTTAACCTTTAATAATCGCCCTGCGTTTTTCTCCAGCCTGCTTCATGGTCTGGACTTGCTGGTAAATCCATGCCTGGTTAGTTTATGCCAATAAACTCAGTCGAAGTTGTATTTTTACCTGTTCGCATCTCATTTGTGCATGTTTGCATGCTGTTGATTTTTACGTCCGAGTAGGCATTTCAGTTCTGAAGCCTTACAAGTGATTTGTCTAATGAGAACAGATGTTTTCTTTTTTTTTTTTTTTGTCATCCCCCCAACCCCTGTTCTATGCTCATCATTATTAATCTCGGCATGTGCGTGATTAATTAACTCATTAGCCAGTTCAGGCTTCATTCGACCTTTTCCTGCTCCAATCTGCGCAATTACGTGTGGATGCCAATAAAGAAACCGACTTTGATATTCTCGCTTTGCACAGCTGGGTGTTGGAATTAAAGGAATTGAAGTCTCTGGAACAGTACTAGAGTGATGAACACTGGTCTTTAAAAAGATATTCTCTCAACTGACGATTTGATGATCATGATGATGATGGAGGAGACCGCTATCTAACATGTCGCTCTAAAATCTCCCACTAGTGTTCAGTTGGATTGAAATCTGGTGTGTGTGAAGGCCGTTGCATGTGATTTCCATCCTTCATTCATATGCCTGAAACAATTTCGTGAGTCCTTGTGAACTGTAGAAGGGGGCGGGGTCATCCTGGAAGAGACCACGTCTGTCGACATGGAAATGTTTCATCTTAGGATAATGGTGAATAATTTTGTACTGCTTTCCAGTGATTATTCTCTGTAACCCTATAGCAAAAGATAAGAAGCTTGCGTCACTTGCAGTTCGTCTCTTGTGATGGTGTAATGACCGCTGCTGTTGTCGCTTGTCAGTGGGTGTGCACTGTCCTGTGTGGGGTTTTTAAATTGTTTTTTTATGACTTTCATTGACAAATGGTTTCAGTGGTCTTATAGCAGGGTTTTTGGGGGGTTTTTCCCCAACAATCTGCTTGACGGTCCAAAGACACCTGTCGAAGGGCTCAGGTCGACCTGAGCAGGATGCTGTTGATTCCGTTCCTTTCCTTTTGAATTGTACAATCGCTCTGTTGACTGACTTTGTGCAATCATATGCTGGCTAAGTCCACCCTCAGACTAACCCACAATACGCCCTCTTTGAAAATCACACGACTCTTTTGCTTCTTGTGTACGATGGCCCGACTTATGATTTTTCGAAGTCACGATGACCATTGTGGTCCGCTAAAAATACGTAACATATTTAGAAAATATTTTAAATTCGCAGGCAGGCATCGCAGGTAGGCCAGCGTAACAGCGTATGATGTACATGGACATTCAGACGACAAGACGACAACTGGAGTGCACGTACAATGCCTGGATCACTCGCCTCACACGATGCCTCACTCTCTCCCACAAATCACGGAGTTACCTTGTGTATCGGTGTACAGAACAGTGCATGAACTCAGATTTTTTGTGATTATTAACGGAACAGCTTCAGCGGCGGCTGTCTGTAGACGGAGCTCAGTATTTGTGTAGCGGGGTGTCACGGCTGGACGGAGCTCAGAAACACAGTGCTGTTGCCTTCACCAGGTGCGGATCTCTCCGACAAACTCTCTCTTTTGGCAGAAATGTGATTTAAATGAAGTCTTCAATGAGTGTGTGTGGTCTTCTACAGGAAAAGACTCCTGGGTATGCTAGGCTAAGGTGGGTTAAGATAGGCTAAGCTAGGCTAAGTGTAACAGTGTTTAATTTGCAGAGAAGCATGGACGCCGTGTGTCTGGCCTCTATTCCCCCGTTACTGGGTAGTACAGTGGTACCTCATAACTTGCATAAAATATTGGCCTCCCTGTTAGGAAAACAGAGCACATGAAGACCTTGTGGCACCGTGGAGCATGACACGAAACTCGACAAAATAAATATTAAAACAACGGAATTTCATCTGATAACATAACTACATATTCTTTAAAACTAAAACAACACAACAGGACTACACAACCTCTCATTTTACCATATTAAAACTTTACAGGTCATGTTCATCGCGAACAGCATTAAACACTCCCCTCTTCCCCGTTTAGGAAGCGCGGCCTGAGATTCTTGGGATAACAACGGCATAGAGACGGCAGTCTTAAAGCGACAGTACCCAGAATACCGACACGTCCAAACTGCACTTTTTTCTGAAATGGGACTGTGGTCTGAAAACAAATATTTTAACTAATCAAATAAAAGAACATTTGAGATGT
>JAQMCW010000037.1:9955770-9971105 GCA_030068335.1 Chrysichthys cranchii | reverse complement strand
GTGTTTTGTTAGACTAGCCATAGTTACCATGGGTATCTTAGTTCAGGATGTGAGGTTTTATCTTGGTCTCGTGTGTGTGAGTGTGTGTGTGTGTGCGTGTGTGCCCTTCAGGCTAGCCCGTAGGGTGCTGTTATCACGCCTGTCTGCGTATGAGGAGCAGAAAGGGAAGGAGGGGGGCAAAGACTGTAGCCATGCTTTGATCAGACCTCCGCTCTTCTTTATGAGGCTCCACGGAAGAGTTTTCCAGTGACAGTTCTCTCTCTCCTTCTCCATGTCTCCCTCCCTTCTGAGCTTTGGTGCCAGGCTGGCAGCTTCTGATGGGCAGACGGCGAGTTGTCTTCATTATAATGCCTTTATTTATTCATGCGTCTGTGGCCAGTGACAGCCGAGTCTATGCTAGTCTGTACTTTCTGCCTGCGTCCTCAGAGATGAGTCACATTCATCACCCACTCTCACTGTCTTTCTCCCACTCGCTGTCTGTATTGTCCTCTAGTCGAGTGCTACTTTTGCTTAGCTACAAAAAAAAAAAAAAAAAAAAAAAAGGCTCTGAAAAATACAGAAGACTCATCAGTCAAATCTGATGGTTTGTGTCAGCACTGTGAGGACAGAGTGAAAAACATGGGTTTTCTGCACTGAAATCGTTCAGCCCGCGCTGCTGATAGGCAGCTTAGCTCATACAGAAGGAAGAGCGCCAGATTGCTCACGGCCACTTTCATGCGGCAGCCACTGGCCTGCTACTTTTGCTCTATAAATAGCAGGCTGCAGTTTTGCAAGGTTGATAAGCCTGTAATTGGAGATTTTGCAATCAGGTTGCAGAGGGGCTTTTAATACTGAATCACGACCCACGAGCTTTTCAGGTGAAAGAACGTTCACGATCACTTTTTAAGACCGTGTCCGCAAAGCTAAATGCAATTATATTATAATGGTGTGAACAGCAAATGACTCTAATCTCACCATTACTCACGCGACCGCTGAGGCTCTCTCATCATGTATTGTGTTCCAAGCATCTCATTTGTAGCACTTCAAGCACGTCTGTGATGTCATTTTTATTTATTTATATGTATTTTTTTGGGTTGAGATTACGATTAGAGGATTATGATTCAGAGTCTTATCCTGAGCAGAACCAGGGCTCTTGTTTAGCACTTTTGGTGGATTTTTGTTGCACACATAGACACTGAGCATGTTAATATGACTTCTCACTGAATGGTGCATAAGCAGTGTGGCTTTACTGGTTTGGACTTTGTGAATGGGCACGTGCTGGTATCCGACAGTCCCACTGGTCAAAGACTGATACTTTATAGGTAGTCCCAATCTTGAATGCTCTGACTGAACCCGTGTCCATTTCCCACTATGACACCTGTGAAGATTACAGCAGTTGATGCTAAGCCTTGGTTACTACTCTTAATGACCAGTCAATAAAAGGGTGGCAGTACTTGAGTAACGCATCACTCTTTTGGGATCCCTCTCTCTCTTTTTTTTTTTTTATTGCCGTACCGATGCTTAACGCATTACCGTAAGGAGAAAAAAAACCCAAACATACTTGGAGAAAAGCTAGCTGGTAGCTTCTGCGACGCCGGGCGCTTCCCGTGAAGCAAGCCAAGTACACACTGCATGACTTTCAAAGTCTCAAAATCATATATGCTTGAAAATGTCAGCACACCTCTGAAATACATTTTCAGTAGGTGGATTGGCTCCATTAAATTGCTCCCGGGTGTGGATACACTCAGTGACAGGGTGTATTCCTGCCTCGCACCCAGTGTTCCTGAGATAGGATAAAGCAGTCACTGAAAAAGAATGAATAAATTAAATTATTGACTGCTTAACTATGGCCCAATTATCCCCCGATTCTTCTTCTCTCAAATAAACTGCTTGATGCTTTCTGTCTACTCGTGCCAACATGGCATAATTGGGCATGTATGAGTATTCAAGTAATTTAATTAAAAGTAAGCAGTATCTCATTACCCAAGTTATGTACTGCCAAAAACTGCTTAACAAGATGCCACCCACAGAACTTTGGTGTGTCGACATTTCAAGAAATCTTTTGCACCAACACCCCCCACCCTACCACTACCCCCCCCTCCCCGCGCGCTCCAACTCTGAAAGAAACACTCCAGTGGTTTCTCACCTCTCAAGCAAACTGTGTGGGAGTGTATGTTCTCTGTCTCTCTGCATGCAGCTGCATTTGGCTTAGCCCACTGCTTGGTGTTCATGGCCAGGGGGAGCGACACAGCAGGAGCTGCCCACTGCCTAACTTCCACTCTTCATGCCCCTACGTAATGAAGCACCCCTCACACCTGTTTGCTGCTGCTGCTGGGTAATTGGGATGAGACCGAGTGCATGTGTGCCCTCACCCGGTGCGGCTCGACCTCCTGGCGACCCTTCGGAACGCTGCTTTTTTTTTTTTTTTCTTCCCCCTTTTGTCTTAATGGAAGTATCATCTTTTATTTAGATCTCCATTTGAAAGTAATTGTCAGCAGGAGGGGTTTATTAAAGGAGATGGAGATTAATAGACTGGCGGCTGTGCTGTAGATGACCTCATTTGATTGACTGTAACTGTATGCATAAGCATTGGGGGGGTGGGGGGGTGGATGTTCTGGCTTTTTTTTGCTTTTTTTTGGACTGACTGATTTGAATCAGAGCGCATCTGTACTGCTGTGTGTCTGAGGCTACGTCCACACGAGTCCATTTTAGTTTTAAAACGGCGTTTCAAAACGAAAACGGTCTTCGTCCAGACGAGCTTTTTGAGCACCGTATCGGTAACCATTCCCATCCATATTAACGCACCTGAAATTGTACATCACATGACCATTTACATCCGCAAGGCATATGTATGCTGATATAACCAGAAGGTGGATTGTCTATTTGTTGGTTGCAGGTTGATTTTGTTTAGGATTACTGCGAACTAAATTGTAACGTCAAAGTCAACTTTACTGTCAATCCTGAGACATGGACAGGACATTACGTTACATTACCGTCATTTGGCAGACGCCCTTATCCAGAGCAACTTACTTTTTTTTTATTTTTTTTTTTATCTCATTCATACAACTGAGCAGTCGAGGTTAAGGGCCTTGCTCAAGGGCCTAACGGTGGCAGCTTGGCAGCGCTTGGATTCGACCTCCCAACCTTCCGGTCAGTAGTCCAATGTCTTAACCCCCTGAGCTGACAGAAATTGGGTTTCTGTCTAAGCCATGATGAATGTTGTATTCAACAACACAACAACAAGAAAACACACACAAGAATAAAAATTAGGGGGGGGGTGTAAAAGAGTGTAATGGCCATTTGTTATCTTTTTGCAGTGAATCCTTTAGAGCAGAGGTCTTCAACAGGTGGACAGCAGGCTGGATGTTTCAAAACAGACTTCTCATCTGTCCATTGCCCCAGTCGTAGTTGGTAACATGAAGCGACATATCAACTTAATAAGTCCTATATATAGATATGAACTCAACACTAATAGCTAAGCATTTAAATGTCACTGTTGTCACCGTGCAGTCATTTTAATTCCTCACCCAGGCATTTGTAAATATGGAATTTTATGTAACTGGGGCCTTCACAGATCTTAGGATCTTACGCGCCCCTGCTTCAAGGCATCAGGATGAGTAACAGGGGAAAAATTAGCCAGACGCCTCTCAAGCGAACATTGGGGTATGTGCAGATTATGTCGTACACAGACATTTTAATTCCATCATCTTTTCGGTAAACGAGATCTTGCAGTCTGGTGTTTGCTGGTTGTGCTTCCAGTGACAGCAGTCAACAACTTTGCATTGTTCAAGAGCGTTTTCTTTAGAAATTAAAAAATCGACCACAGACAATTGCACATATGCTCAATTGCACTCTTTTGTGGTTGTTTCAAGGGCAGAAGATGTATCTCGGAAACCAACGAGGCAAAGCTTAGAGCCACTGCTTGCGACATTCCTTGTCATGTTTTATAACCTGGGAACACGACACAGGTTCTAATTCCTGTTTTGCTGTATTTCTTTGCGCAGTGACTAAACGCTGTCGTGCTGATTAGAGGTGTAGGTTGCTTCTGCTGAATGCGGTTATCTAGTGTGACTGATGAATTTCACATGTATGCAGGTCATCCGTGCCAGCGGGAGTGTCTCATTCGCAAGGGGCCCCATCAACAACCATCGCAAGGTTGCAGTTAAACAAGCAAGCGTAGCATTGTGTACGGCAATAAATCATCTGCACGTAAAGCCCAGGGCACTAAAACCTTAGAAAGTCTGCTACACGATCTCTATAAAAATGGCCATCACAGTATGCGTCTCTTTATTTGGTTGTACATTAATATAGCTTTGCACAGGCATGTGCTTCTGGCTCCTACACTGCTGTCAACTCCTTGATTTTCCTTTGTGTACCTGCTCTCCGTCAGTCATAATATCTTTCTCTGAAGCATCCCTGTCTTTTTTTTTTCTTTTCCTTTTTTTTTTCTTTTTCCAAGCACTTGCCCACTCACACAGCCTTTCCTCGAAGAACACCTGTCATCTCCATAAACAAGCTTGTTTCCAAAGATGGCATGAGCCTTAAATATACTAGGTCTCTTGGGATAAAATCAAAATTACTAAGATAGCCGTGACTCATTCAGTCGCGTTCTGTCCTAAGGAGCTTTTTAAGGTCTTTTTCTTTTTCTTTCTTTTTTTTTTTTTTTTTTAAAGCAGCTCTGGCTTTTTCAGTCTTTTCGCCTTCTCCGGCTGTTATTATTTCCTGTTTGCGTTGCTTATTCCCCCTCTTGTACGTATAGTCCTTTGGTGGTAATCTCTCCAGTGCAGTGCCATTGATTTTCCAGGAATTGTTCGCCTCCACATAGAAAATTTCCCCCGATGAGTGACGTGCTATTTCTAGCCCAAACATCATTCCAGCCCTGCCTCATCCGAATCTTTTCATATTCTGAAATTGAGAGAATTTGGACAAGTGGGTTTACATGGGGCCGTATTCACAATGCCATCTGCTTGTTGTTTGTTGTCTCCCTTTTGTTGTCTTTGATTAAACGCATTGATTCTTTCATTTTTGCGTAGTGGATGATCCAGAAGCCCCACAAAGTGGCCACCTTCTTCGGCTGCATCGGCAAAGACGAGTTTGGGAAGATTCTGAAGCAGAAGGCAGAAGAGTGCCACGTGGACGCCCATTACTATGAGCAGAACGAGGAACCAACAGGGACCTGCGCCGCCTGCATCACTGGAGACAACAGGTCAGTTACCCTCTTTCCTCAGGAGAAAGGCTTTATCGCTTCCTCAGGATAACACGCACCCTTACACACACGCACACACACATTCCCATGCCTCACTGAACACTAGAACTCACTGTTCTCTCACTGGCTGTTCTGCTTCTTTTCTGCAGAGCTCCTTATTTATTTATCTAGCGGGGTTAGATCAGCACCAAGCTATTTTGATTGACTGCTAGACTTGGCACTGAAGGGTGCCAGATTCCATGACTGGCCTGATGCACGAGGCAGGCAGAACACATTACGTGCCACCTAAGCATTTGATATTGGCAGGTTGTTTCCAACTTTTAAAGGCTGTAAAATTGGATAAACATTTACAGCCGACTGTGGCATCTCCCTCAGGCTTCTCCTCCCTGGAGAAGTGCAGATATGATCAAGTCCACGATAAACAAGAGCTCATGACTGATGCCGCCCTTAATTCTTTCCTTACAATGAGAGAACAAGGACCAAATAAAGCAGATTAAACAAAAAAAAAAACAAAAAAATATGGATACCTTTTCAGAGACCAGTGTCACTGACATTAGATAAATAATGCATGCTCCCGCAGTAGAATGAGATGATTCTTTTCATCTGCTGCTAAAGCTGTGTTTTTACTCAGCGTGCCTCAGTGCAAAATCAAAAGGAAAGTTAAAGGCTATGGAAAACCGTCAAATCAAACGTGTCCTGAAAGAGACATTGGGCTATGCGTAATTAATCACATTGCATAGCGCAGTCATGTTATCTCTCAGGCAGAATTTCACACAGTGTTCTTCTGGTCATGGAGTGCAATTCTACAGTGCCGTTGTTCTACCCTAAGTGGTAAGCGTATATCGAGAATAGGATTCAGCCCAACTGAGCGAAATGGGTTAAAGATGGAGGACGTGTGAGGAAATGCATAATCAAGCGTAATATCTGCAACCAGAAGATGTTACTGTGCCAAAATGAAGTGAATCTAAAGCCTTAAAGATGATCATAATTATAGTTATTAAATTATTTAAATTATATACTAATTATAGTAAATGGCATTTTTGCTGAGGTTTTTTTTTTTTTTTGGGCTTTTTGCAGTAAGAACACAAAGTATTAATGTTAACGCTGTCTGCAGCTGTGTGAAATGATACAATTTCTATTTCGATATAAAATATTTAAAACGATTGCAAATTGAATTCCCTGTTTAAAGAAATTAGTCAGATCTAAACTACCGCTCGATCCGCAGCTCTCAGATTGAGGGATTCTTATTGGACACTTTTCTAGCCACAGTCTTCAGAATCTCTCATTCCTGTACATGCACACACACATTTCCCAGTTTGCCCAATGAGGGTTTTTTTTGTTTGTTTTTTTTGTTTTTTTAAGCAGCTAGAGCTACTGGTTTGGAAACAACTTCTTGGCACGATGTCTTTAAAAGTTGAGAGTTTGTTTGTTTGTAGCAAGTAAACGCGTTACTCTCACAGGTTTGCCAACAGGCCCTGGGCAAAGTCTGAACTGGGCAAAGTTCTGGCTTCTCAGCCTAGACCTAGCGTATATGTATAGGTTTATGCTTTTCAACAAGTTTTAATGCCATTGCCCCTTTTTTTTTTTATTATTTTAACTGATCATTTATAAAGTCTGTGTAATAAGTATACTTAAAAAATGGATTATTTTCATTATCTATAGACACCACAAATGTAGTGACAAGATGAAACCAGAGACTAACTGAAACTGACAGGGGCTCTCAACCCATACTTCCTGTGGTTAAAGTGTTTTAGAGACGCATGCAACCAGGAAATGTAAGTTATTTAAATCTAATTGGACATTTGGATAGGAAGGCTCGACTGCTAGCTAATAAGTAAACTACAGGCTTTGGCCCCGATTCATACACTCGCAACGTTTGCACTGATGTTATTATTTAACTGTTCATTGTGTGCTGCATTGGATAAACTATTCTAATATATATATATTTTTTAGGTGTGGGTTCTACTCATATAGCAATGTCATTCCCAGCTGTTTGCTCTTTCCTAAAATGTAAGTCTCATGACTGTCTGTAGCTCGTGGCTCATCTCCCCTCCTTTCCGTGTGGCTGAGTGTGCTGCTGGAAAGTTCTGAAAGTCGACCTGTTAACACTAGCTGTGATGAGCGGACGCACGTAGCGCCGGGCAGTGCTGTAGGGCCGAGGCTCAGGCTTCAGAGCAGACGAAGAGGAGGACGAGAGCCGTCTTTGTTTTTCCACCATCATGGTGTGAATCAGCCAGAGCTGTTCTTAATGGGGCCTAGTTTGAAGTGTGCAGACTTATAGAGCTGTCAGCTATAGCCTTATGAGACTACTCATTACCGTCTCACCTGTCAGAGCAGTCTCTTTCCTTGCAGGAGGCTGCAGAGGTCACCATACACACACATGCGCACACACATACACTCATACAACACTGCAGCTTAAAGAATGAGAGGACATTTTAGCTTTTCTCCGTACACCATAGAGCACCTGCGTGTTGCAGAAGTACATTCAGAGAGAAGGGCCGGCTGGAAGCTGGGTTAGAAGGGATCTAGTGAGTGGGTTCAGGTTGGCTTCACTGCAAAGGCCCGCTGTGGCTGGAGGTTTTCATTCCAGTCAAGGAGGAACCACGCCTGATTCCTCCCATTTAATCGGTTGATCTTGGTGCTCAATCAATTGTCAGATGTGGCTTCTGCTTCCCTGTGGATCAGATCGGACACCCTGGGTTTAAAGTGATGCCATATACACTATAATAGTAATAGTGTTCTTTAATGGGTTTTTTGGCCTAATAAAATGGGTCTAGGTTGGAACCATCTCTGCTAGCAATGCGCATAGAAGGGTTCCCCCAGAGGGGCATGCAAAGAACCCTTAATGTTTCTAGATTTCTGTTTCATTTTTGGTTTCCTGCAGAACCTTTGGATTGATGGATTCTTGTTTTTGTTGCCCCAGACAATTGAATTTCTGTTTTGAATCTGATAATTACGTGCTGGAATCTTTCTGGGGGAAAATGTCTCGTTTTGACTCTTTAGGAAAACCAAAAATGGAGCGTTTATGGCTTTGCTCTTAAAAACAAAAAAAAAAAAACCCTCCTTCTACCACCTTTATTTATAACTTGCAAAACTACAGTTCATTTTACTCTTGTTTGTGGATAGTACTGGCACTTTTCTAAGGGTAATGAAACTTCAGCATAGCGGCTAGCCCCTGGGGACTGCTTCCTCCCGCTAACAAGTGAATAATGAGAGTGGTGGCTTTTCAAACTGGAATTAGTTGTTTTTGTTGATGCGAGGACCACCAGGAGGTTAATGGAGAAGCAGCGGTCCCGACGGACCCGTACACTTTCTCTGCATTATTGATTTGTGTTTTGTTTTTTTTTTGTTTGGTCCCCCCCATTTATTTACGGGAAAGGTCTTGTAAGGCATTTGCAGACGGGGGGGAAAAAAGTAGAGTGTTGATATTTAATTCTGGCATGGTTGACACTGAGCAGCTGTTTTCTAAAGCAGTATCCATATGTCAGCCCCCGTTCAGCCTTTGGCTATATAGAATGGTTATTCACTTAAGTAGGTAAACGTGACTATTAGGAAGAAATGAATCTTTTAAATGTGTCTCTACAGATCTGATAACCTAAAAACGTCGAGTAGTAACGTAAAGGCGAATATCCTTGTTTGGTGGATGGTGATGGTTATTAAGTAATGAAAGTTATTTAATAATATGGAGTGCTTTAGTGTGTGGAAGTTTTTTTGGTTTTGGTTTTGTTTTCAGCCTGAAATGAGTTGATGCTGGGTTGAATTTCTTTTCTCTACTTTTTGCAGGTCTCTTGTTGCTAATCTGGCAGCTGCCAACTGCTACAAGAAAGACAAACATCTGGACCTGGAGGAGAACTGGAAGCTGGTAGAGAAAGCAAACGTCTACTATATTGCTGTAAGTAAACGTGCACTCCTGTATCTTTTAGAATGACTAAATGAATCACTAGACTACACAATAGGGAGGTCTTTTAAAATGATTCATTAACTAGTCCTTCCTGACAAGGTTTATCTATGATGGTGACACACACACACAGACACAGAGAGAGAGAGAAAAAGCAGCAGAGATCGTGTAGTAGTCGAGAGATAATGGCCCGGACAATGGAGATGCTAGGTGTTGTGCCAGCGCTTTTGTGCCAAATAGCTTCCACTGATCTCACCTCACCTCGGCAAGCAGATACGCTTCTTCATTTCGTGCCCTTAAAAGGGCACTCTGCGAATCTGTGTGAAGCTGATAGGCTGTGTGCTGCCCTGAAGGGTGGGAGATATGAGTTTCCAAAAGTGCAATTGGCTTGGCTGAAGAAATTCAGCTCTCTGACCCAGGAGAATGATGGGGTTCGACTGAGGGGTCATTTGGGTGCAAGATGACTCAGGCTCAGTGAGGGCTGCTGACTAGGCCGAGCGTTTTCATTTAAAGGCCACACTCTCCTCATGCCCCTTGAGAGCAAAGTGTGCGCGGTGTTGGAGGCAACTTATCGAGCAGCATCACCTCCACCAGTCAGCCATGCTGTCTCACTCCTGATTGAGGAGTTAACTGGCAGACGTGGTGCAAACTGTTGCTTGTAATCATCCATAATCAAGGTTGGTGTGAAGCGCGCGACCCCATTACACTCCGACCTGTCAGTTAATGAGCCATTACAAACGTGATTGGGATGGCTCGGCATGCAGGTCAGTACTTGCTCTCGGCTTCGTTCGCCAAGAGAGTTCCATCTGCGCCCCGTCGGACGTCCATTTGTGGATACCTCTAATAAAGGCATGTGATTAACCTCGACGCAGGAATCAGTCAATTTGGCAACCGTTGTAATGTGACACTCTAATCATTTTCAGCCCTGATTAACTGACTTTCATCACGGTGCTGCTTACCGAATAGAGCCGCAGGCTACGACGAATAAAGAGAATCGGAGCCGCCGTTGGTCTCTTTTGTGTTTCCTGCCTTGAGTGGATGAAGTGATGGCGACCATGGGAAAGTGTCCTGATGACGCTGTCTGGGTTTGTCTCCTTTTGCTCCCGTGTGGGTCCTGTGTTGAACAAGCCAAAGGACAAAGGTGAAGCCTGTCCACAGGAATAGTCATTGAATGTGAAAGGGCTTTGGATGAATGCGTTTCGAAGGCGAAATCCTGCAAACGTTGATGGCTGTTGACTGGAACGCGACCTGGGAGAATTGCTGCTCATGTGGGACCAGAAGCTTATACTTCTACTATATAATACTAGTGAAAAAAAAGAGGATTACACCTTGATTTATATTCATACTACAATATAGATTGTTCTCACACCTTGTGTAGTAACATAACAACAGACGGAAACTCAACAAGAAGGAAGAACAGGAGAAACGTTTGGTAATCGGTCCGGTTCGGGGGAAAAACAGAAAAGTTTTGGTCGAATGTTCTCAAAGAATGTGACGTGTACATGGAAAAGATGGAGACACATAAATTCAAGCAAATAATCATTGCCAGCAGGGCTTTCACCACAAACATGAACGAATGCATCCTGGTAGGAAGGATACAAAGTCTGGTAAAGATATGCTGATGATGTCTGGGGGTATCTCGTGTGAAGAAAAAAAAAAGAAAGAAAAAAAAAAGCTGCACAGCAGTGGCGTCCTTTCTGGAGTGAGACAGTTTTTCCTCTGACAATAAAGTGAACGAGAGAAAGAAGGAGAGAGGGAACAGACACATTCCAATGTTTATTGAAAGCGTCGTCCCCGTTTAGTCTGCCCTGGCTTTCCATTGGGCCTGTTAGACAGGGCTCTTGAGGGAGGGGGAATAGTTTGTGCTGCCGATGCCCAGCTCAGTTTGTCCACAGCTCAAATTTCAGCTGAGATTGGAGCGCCGAGCGTCCCAGCGGGCCCGCTTGTTTTTCTTCCACAGGCCCAAACAAAGCTGTGATAGCAGCTTCTCCAGGTGCACTGCAGGTCTCTACTATATAGGCATGTTTAATGCATTTGGCTGAGCTCTGTAGGCTCGCTCTCTCTCTCTCTCTCTCTGTTCCCTAATCAGAAACAAGGCTGTGAATTGATTATCCAGTCAGAGTTTTCATTAGTCAAGCACATCCTATTCCCTCAACGGTAAAGTCCCCTCTTCACCTCTTCTCTTGTTACTTACAAGCTCTAAGCACGACAGCATCAGTCAGCATTCACCTCAGAATATGTTCAACGCATCTGATCCGCCGCTTGTGGACTGCTTTAGCCCCTTCCTCCTCTCTACCTCCATTTTGAAAATGGATTCCCGCGTGAGGTCCGGGGTCAGGCTTAAATCCCTGTCGCTTTAATGGAGAACGAAAGCAGAGCAGGCTGGACAAATAAACGGGGTCTGTCCTGTCAGAAGTCCTGAGTGTCTCTCTAAGAGGCGGTGTGGGTTATTCTGAAGCGGGGTTATGTAAGTGATTTCCTCTCGCGTGTAGCTGTCCCAGAGCCTGGCACCAGCCTGTCTGTCGACTCTCTCTCTCGACTCTCTCTCTCTCTCTCTCTCTCTCTCTCTCTCCTCACTCTCTCTATCCCTTTCTTTCTCTTTCTCTCTTTTTCACTCTCCCTCTCGCTAATGTCTAGCAGTTAGCCATATTGACCTTCACTTGCACTCTGCATCATTCCGCCCTCATCTCATCTCTTAATGTCTGTTAGACAAAAACACTCGAGTGCTGACTTTTATCTAATAGTTAATTATGCTGTATGATTTTAATGAGTTAAAGCTCTTCATTGTAAAAACAAAACCAAACGTTTTTTTTTTTTTTTTTAAATTCACATTACGGAAAATTGTTCTAATAATTATGAATGAGTAGCTCTGGTCTGTACTCTCAATATTTCGGTGTTTTAATCTGTGTTTTAGACCCTAAGAGAAGGTACAGTACCACTTTTCAGGCAGTGTGTGAGAACCGTCTCAGAACTGCATCTTGGTCGAATAGCTGTGTGTGTCTCTTCCTGTGATGATGATGATGATGATAGCTGTAATGGTAGGAGGAGGTCTCCGGTGCTTGTAAGTGATGCCATCATTAATAATAACCGTAGCAATAACAGATGAGTTTTGTGGTGTGATTTATTTAATTTTTTTTAAACATTGTCGAATCAATAGCGTCATGTCTCGATTAAACTTTCTGGAAATATTATATTCCCGTTTATGTTCAGATAGCCTCTTGGATACAACTCGGATATGATGATGTAGATTTCCGATATTAAACGGGGGGAAAAAAACAAACCTACTGACGTCGCTCATTCCAGGGCTCGGGTTCAACTAGTCAGATTCAGTTAGCAAAATTCTCTTTAAAAAAAACTATGAGTTACGCAAGTTAAGTTGTGGTATTAGGACCATCTAGAGAAAAGGAACAGTTTGTACCACAGAAGTGTAGAGTTGGCTAATCATTTATGGCAGGTGTCAAGTGTGTGCGCTGTTGCGCAGTTTGAAGAGCATGACACACCTTTGAGAAGTAGTGTAGAAACTGTAGTGTAGAGTGGAGCTTTTTTCATAAGGAATGGAGAAGATTTTTAATGAAAGATGGGAGCACCGCAGTCAAAAGAAGTCCCGGTCAGTGAGAAAGTGAAGCCGAGGTGAACAGTGCCCTTACACAGCCCCTGCCCTGTGGACGATCACCACCGGCCTGTGTGCCACCTGCAGCACATTCCAAAGCCAATCTTCTCCTAAACAGTAACTGATCCAGTAAGACATTAATTCCAGGATTTTTTGGCTTTTTTACATGCAGTTTGAGATCAAAGAATTCGTGTTTTTAATGAACATCAAGTCGGAGGTGATTTCTGATGATGGATCTTTGCACTATATAGCGAAGTCGGACCAGCTCTGGTGTTTCCGTTCCCTCAGAGATCCCCAGCACAGAGCTAACAGAGATTTGCACAGATTTCCTCCTATCCTCGCAAGTCCTGTGGGACAGATTGCGGATGGCCTTCTCTGTCCACTGACAGACAAAAGCTTTCGTCAGATTTACTGAGTCACAGCCTTGGAAAAACACAGCTAAAGCTCAGTGCCGTGCCTCCCCCCCCCCTCAAACGCCTCCGCGCAGCCACACAGATTAACTTGTTTAATGGTAAACTAGGACAATTTGTGAATGTGGAGAAGAGAGGCCAGTCTGATGGTCCTTAACTGAACATTTCGCTGAGTTTGGGTTTGGTGGGGTTTTTTTGTTTTGTTTTAAACGGCTGAATGCTCCCTCTGTCATTCCTGGGTAATGTTCCTACTTTTTCGGTAACGGAACGCCTGCTTTAAGGATAATTTGAGTACGCAATAATTCCGATGACTTCAAGAGGTTACAGTTGCTATATATGTATAATCATCATTACATTATTGCCTAATTACAGTTATCTGGGTTGATCGGGATTATTTTGGGTGAGCACAACTGTTGGATTGTATAATCATTAAGTTAGTTCCATGAAGAAGGAAAAAAAGCCCTTATGTTTCAAGAATTTTATTCATTCATTCATTCATTCATTCATTCATTCATTCATTTATGTTGCTGTGTGAAAGCTGTAATATTTGGTGGAACTTCTTTTCTAAACTGTGTTCAAGGTAATAAAAATGTAGTACATTAGTACAGGATAGTATAGTAGTAATTTTCAACATTTATGCTATAAGGCTTTGTTCAGTAACTTGGTATTCCTGTGATTTAGTCATGTCCAATTCCCACCCATCAGCCAGGGACGGTGAAGGCTATCACCGCATCTTTTCAAACTGCAGCACGTGCAACGTCAGGGCATGATGTAATACTCGGAGGAAAGCGCTATCCGCCCACTTCTGTTTGCCTGAGCTCATAAACGCTCACAGTTGGCTAGTGTCACTGTGATTGCCGAGTGAGTATGTGTGAGTATGTCTTTCCTCCCACCCAGAGAGGACACCCGGTCTCGCTTTCTTGGACTCCCGGCCAGAGATGACTGTCGGATCATTGGGATTCAAACACGTAATCTCCCGACCATAGGGCAACGGCTTTTCTTCATTTCATTCCTACGTCGGATTTCTCATCAACGTAAACTCGAACGTGGCGAGGGAGAAAAGAAGCTCTTGCATGTCTGTTTTTAGGAGCCAAAAACTGACGGTCATCACTGAGGTTTCAGGTTGTAGAAATTTTCCAGAAATTTCCCAGAAGGCTTTTTTTTGGGGGGGTGACTGTGCTAACGAACCCACTATCTTCTACACTTCTGACATCAATAAAGAAAATAGTGTCAACTAGAGGATTAGCTCCCGAACCGCTACACATTGACATGTTTTAATATAGACATGCTACTATAGACTGACATCCCAGCCAGGGAGTATATCCGACTCGCACACGGTGTTTCCAGGGTAGGCTCGGGATCCACTGCAACCCTGACCATGATGAAGCAGATCCAGAATGTGACTCATTGTAGGTGAACATATTTAATGATCAGTTAAAGCTGGGGGTAGTTTTGATATATGCACATTTCTGCATATTAAAATGCCGGCGTGATTGAAGTTATTAAATCACTGTTGTTTCTGTGACAGTTAATTTTCGGTGAAAACATCATCATGCAGCCAGGCCTGATCTCTCCACTGATGCTGTGTGTAAAAGCGGACAATGGTCCCGTTTTAAACACACTGCCGGTGATGGCGTCGATTTCAGCCACCTCAAATGATTTGTCTTGATGCCTTTTCATTCGAATCCTGTTAAGTCATTTGGTTTTTTATTTTTCATTTTCTTTCTTTCTTTCTTTCTTTTTTTTTTTTAATTCCTTCATCTGTGAGTCAGATTGGCGGAGGAGAGTTTGTGTGCTAAAGCGCTGATTAATGAAGCCTGGCACAAGCTCGCTGAGTGCCCTGCTGCTGAAGGGGTGGGATTGGATGCAGAGCGAGTTAATGGAGTCTCGCGCTGGGACAGGCAGCGCGGGGCACTGCCATCCAGCCTGAGCCGGAGAGAGCACGCAGTCAGGGCAGCCATCTTTCACAGACGGAGGGCGGCAAGGAGAGAGCGAGAAAGAGAGAGAGGGTGAGGGAGGAGGTGGAGGAGAGAGAGGGGAGGGGGTGTTGTTGAACTTGTGCCAAATGTTTGGTGGCAGGCTGTTGCTAGGAAGTGAGGATCCTGAGGCAGAGTGGCACACACTGAGCTGTAATGAGGGACAGGAATAAGGCTGCAGAAAGAAAATCATACCGAAAAGGAAAAAATAAACACCCAGAACCATTTTATTTATATATATATATATATATATATA
>JAQMCW010000037.1:9910763-9929594 GCA_030068335.1 Chrysichthys cranchii | reverse complement strand
TATAAAATAAAACATGCTGAATTGTTGTTTTGTTTTTACCATCATGCTGAATAGTTGGCTGAGGCGTCTCCTCACCCTGGCTGAGCTCCTCAAGACATCCCGATGATATCTTTGCCAAAGAGTGTTTATAAGCCGTATTACAGGCCTCCGCGATGCTAAATTTCCCTGACAGCTTTGTGGACCGCTTCAGCAGCGTGCTTTAGATTGCAGAGTCGGGAGAGAAAATGAGGACGTGTTGTTATGACTAACACTATAGATATTTCGCATAATGTTCGCCCACTTAACGCGTTGTGTTGTGGGCCCTGCAGCCAGACGGCGCTTTTTGATTCCTCCGGTTGAACGGCGTAAAAAGCTGACACAGTCACAGTAAACACACGAAGGTCACTTGTCTCCTCTTTCCACTCTCAGCCACAAAAGCCTCATCTGTTTTAATGGAGTGTTCTCAGAGCGCCTGTGTTAGCCTGTGTAAAAGCACTAGTCTCTCCGCGATGTACCCTTTGCTTATTCTCTCACTCGGCCTATTGTGTTCCCTCCTGCTTTTTTGTCGTCGTCCCTCCCTCCCTCGCTCCCGCTCTCTGCTATACAGTGCCTCTGAATTATTCTCAGTGCAAGATGAACTGTATCGAAGGTACAAGGCCAGTGTTTGGTTTCGGGTTTAAACGTGAAGGTGTTTCCTTACCCGCTTCGTATTCATTCTCACAATGGTCCGAGTAGACTCTCTTGTTTCTCAGTAAGAAGAGTCCAGACAAGACCTTTGTTTTCCACTTCATCAGATGCTAGCATGCTTCCCCCCCTCCACCCTTTTCTTCTTTCCCTCCTCCCAGAACAAGGGCTGGAGAGCAGCCATCTCTTTGCTCTCAGACGGCTCTCTTAGGCCACGCTAAGCCACTGAGAGGGGAAATCGCTCCATGTGTTTGGACTAGCTCTCTTCTGCTTGAGTGCAGTTCTGATGCATTCGGGGTAATTCAGCGTGCTAAACAGTTTTCGCAGAGTCTCGTTCCTGACAAACAAAGTGCTCTGTGTAAAAGTTAGCGATCTGTGCTGCGTCCTCTTGACGCAATCGCATCAACCATTTTTCTTGTTTGCAAAATGCACCTGTTTGGTGTGCTTATACGTAGGGCTCTGTTTCTCCTCTCCCCTTTGACGGTGGCCTCCAGCCCAGGCATGAGCATGGTGTGTAAGTGGTCTTCAGGGAGTATGGCTAACCGTGCCGCTCTCCTTGCATGAGGAGTTTGGCCAAGGTGCCCTTAGTTTTATTGGATATTCTCCGTGACCTGTGTGGGCTCTCTGGTGGAAGTGCCGCTGTATTTCTGGACTTCATTTGCCATCATTCCTTCTTATCTCCTTAGACGTTAATCCTGTTTGCGCCTCATCACGCAGTCCATTATATCGCCGCTGAACCCTGTTTACTGCTTTCCGATGAAGAGGAGGACGGAGACGTTTTCTCCTCCGTTGTTTTCTTGTGATTGTTGCTCTCCGTGTGAGGTCCCGAGGTTTCCTCGCTCGCTTCCGTCCTTATCGTCCTCCACGCAGACGAAGTGATAAGGAGAAAAATGAGCTCAGCACCTCACTCCTTCTGCTTATTCCACTTCCCAGATGGAAAAAAAACCTGACAAAAGAACAAAACGATGGTCAACGTGTTTGAAAATGATTCCCGCACAATGTGTTTGCGCTCATTTATTTAAGGACTGCAAAACACCACTGTGTTCAGAGATCATCTCCGAAACAGTCATATACACAGTGTCTGGGTGGTTCGTTCGTTTGTTTGTTTGTTTTAATCCGATAGCGTAATGACTATCATTTCTGTCCTCTTGCAGGGTTTCTTCTTGACCGTGTCCTTGGAGTCGATCCTGAAGGTGGCGAAGCATGCCTCAGACAACAACAAGATCTTCTGCTTGAACCTGTCTGCTCCCTTCATCAGCGAGTTCTTTAAGGATTCCCTGATGAAGGTCATGCCCCACGTGGACATCCTGTTCGGCAACGAGACGGTGAGTTGGCGAAATACACGGCCTCCCTTAAACCAGCTCGGAAATCTCCCCGGCTACGTGGCACACCATTTCCACCTCTTGGCCAGCTCTGTGGCACAACCTGTATTTCCAGGACAGTTTTTGAAAAAAAATGGTTTTAACGTTGGGAACTGTTGTTAAAATGTACACGTTTACTAGTTTCCGTAGCCTTCAGAGATCTCTTTACTTTTATAAAAATAAATCAAACATCAATGACTGTGCACTTTGGAAAAGCCATTACATTCACCTGCTCTCCTGCCAAGCCTAATAGCACTCGATGAGCGTGCCTGCTAGGTAACCGCTACTAAACCAGCTCACATTGCCACAGGAAGACCTTACGCTCGATTTAACTCTTCGTATTCTCAGGGGTTTAATTCGCCCTACACGATGACGTCTTTCTGGGGGGAATGTTTAGAGTGGCCTTGTTTCAGATTATACCTTGACGTAACCGTCTAAACCTTTCAATAGAAAAATATAAGCAAACCCTTTAGGCATGAGTCTTTACATACGAAACAGAAAATCTGGGCTTTGCTGAAACCCCAACGAAAGCTTGCGCGCCACAGATGAGTGCGTGATGATGTGCGAGTTTATTCGGTATAATCAGTCCGCTGAATTCTTGTACTGGTGAAACACTTAATGTTCGGATTGTGCGCACGTAAACAGGACCGTGTGTGAAAACATGTCTTAGTGAGTGTGCTCTGATTAGAAGAGGGAGTTTGTGTACACACTTTAGCTCAGCCCATGATTTTCAGTCTTTGTCACATAATCGCTATGAAGGTGCCATCGGGGGGCTCGACATTCCACAATCCCCGTCAATTACTCTCGTATTTCATGATCTGCGAGTGCCTCTGTCTTCTGGGAGGCATCACGGCTCCATAGCCGCAAGTGCGTGTGTGTATGTGTGTGTGTGTGTGTGTGTGTGATTGTGTGTATGCGTGTGCGTGTCGTGGCCCACTGTGACAGACAGGCAGTGTGGTAAATTGTGTTTGTGTGTGTAGGACTGCTGTGCGTCAGGGCTGACAGGCTGAAACTCTGCGGCTTGTTCTGGATCTCCTCTCAGCAGCACCGCAGTTCTTCCCTCCCTCCTCTGACACGCTGACGGCTGATTAGATATTAAACACCAGTAGTCCTCCCAATCACCCAGCTCCCACTCTGGCTTCTCATGGCAGGAACAGCTGTGGTAATCCATTTAAAACCAACATGGCCGCCGACTCCCTTTTAGCTAAACTAATGAGATAATTAGGCCGCTACACGTAACGGATACACGTAGCCCGCCAGAGCCTGCGCTTTCCTTGGTATTAACGCGTTACTCTTGCGGAGCGTTTTTGGCAGCTGGATCTCGTCTGCGTGCGAAAGACGGGCCTTTATCTGCGCTCACAGCGCGGGCACGCCGAGCTCCTCGCCTCCTTAACTGGCACGCTTGAAGTGTGTAATATCCAGGGAGCAGCACTGGCCTAATTGAGTCCTTCCCCGCTTCACGACATAAACCAGAGAAAGCGAAACGTTTCAGGAAACGTAATGGCCTCCAGTTAGGTTAATTAAGCGAGCACGCAGAGCGGTCCGAGCCAAAACCAGATGGCGCTCACAAATAACGGCGTACACATGCTTACCATGGCTCCCGCACGCACGCACGCACACACATACGCACATAATCGCAAACAATTTGCCCTCCATTTGCCGGAGCACATGATAAAATTCAACAATGTGAATTGTCATTACAGATGAATTTGTGCAGTAGAGGGCTCAGACAATGTAGAAAAATGTCATGATTAATTGGAACAGAATGAATAACCCTGACTGATGTAGTGTAAAGCAGTGATTAACTCCAGCGCAGAGCTCAGATTGTTTTAAATAACAGGGGAGTTACAGCTATGATTGCTGGGAGGTTGCGAAATGATTGAAATTGCTCCGTTGCAGCTTAGGAGACAGCGTGAGAGATAGAGACGGAAAGGCGAGGACAAGACGAGCGAGAGCCTGAGAGAGCAGGCTCATTGTGCAGATCTGCCCAAAGGCCTTTTTCCCAAAGACCTCCGTCGCCCCGTCCAGCTCCGACATGAATAATATTATTGAGCTCCCCACTGGTGCAGACCAAAGGGGAAATTGGCGGGTTGCTTTTTGACATTTGCCAGCACAAAGGCGGAGGGGCGGACAGATAAACTGGGACTTTGTTACACAATCTGTGTGTATGTGTTGTCTGCGTTGTTTATATTAGTCACGACTGGGTTACTGATTGGGGACTCAGTCCCGTGCAAACAACTTTTGCACTTTCATCTAGTGTGCATGTGTGTGCGTGTGCATGCACACATGTGGTCGCAGTGTTGATGGAGCTCATGCTTTAGTGTGAGAGCATGTCTTCCCTTCCTGTTTGCATCTGCGTGACAGGCAGGTCGTGAAAGAAGCCGAGGCGGCGAGAGATTCGCATGACACTAGACCTGCATCCCACAACTGATTTAGCCCCAGACACGCGCGCACGCACACACGCACACACACACACACACGCATGCGCACACACACACACGCTTGAAAACAGATGTCAAGTGCCACAGAGCTCACTGACATTCACACAGGTTCTAAAGCTTTGAGCCTCCACAAGCCTCTTTTTTTTTTTTTTGGCCCCGTGCAGCCACTAGACGCTCCCGCAAACTTTTAAAGTGTTTCCTTCTATTTTGCAAGAGAGATGAACATTGTGGGCTGCTGAGACGGAGAGCGAGAAAGAAAGAAAGAAAGAAAGAAAGAAAGGAGGGAGGGAGGGAGGGAGGGAAGGAAGTCGAGAGTGGAAGGGGTGAGGTAATTAAAAAAACACATAAGAGAAGATGCTGTCAAGGGAACTTGAGTGCAGGCTGTACACTCAAATAGTCTCCCATGGCATCACCCACAGCACTCAATTAAAGCCTGACTATCTGCATACGCCTCCTGTGGAACGGCCGCCAAGGCGACATTGTGAGAGACACAATTAGACTCGTTAGAGAGAGGGATTTACTTTCCTGACTGCATGTGCTAGTTGTCAGCACGGTTCCTGATTTGGGCTCGTTCTCAAACCCAAGCGCGGATTTGTTTGTTAACGTAGCAGTCCTGTCATTTTGACTGAAGGCTCGGCTACGCCACGTGCAACGCGAGATCTTGGGCAAAATAATGTGCGAGTTAGGTAATAACAAACGCACAGTTCTGCACAAATTGATTCCTGTTTTTTGAGCCGCATTGTGTTAGCTACACGTTTCCACGTCCTGATGATCATTCGGGACTTGCTTACACCATTAGCGCCTGCTTGTGTGTGGGTTACATAAGGGTGATATTTCACCAGGACTTGTTTTGGGTTTTGCTTTTTTTTTTCCCCTCACTATTGACAAAAATAAATATAGCTTGAAAGTGTTTGCTGGAGGTGAAGGTAGTGAAGTGAGCAGATGCTTCTAATAATTTATCTTACCTCTCAAAAGTTTGGCAACGATATTCTTCAAAGTATAAAAGGCAAACTTGGTGCGTATGCCAGGCGTGCCGTCAACACATACCGAGTATTCCCATGAGGTGTCAGATAAGCTGACTTACGGCATGAACGTGTGTGTTTTTGACGGTCTTGGCCCAGGTCTTGCACATTACACAGGACACAACCTGTTTTAAAGTATGCCATCATCATGCCTGTGATGTTTCACATAACTTGCGAAAAGAAAAGAAAGAGAAAACGGGTTTTCCGAGAGCAGACCTGTTTACTGTGAGGACATCAGAATTAGATAAACACCAGCTTAGCAGTAATCAGTGGATATTAAGAGAGCAGATAGATATTGGTGATAACAGTTAGTGTGTCAAATCCATATAACAGGGCTGTTAGCACTGTGGATCTACATAGATGTAACAAATTTATAGATCTTCAAAATAGTTTAAATATCCTGGGTATCACCCAGAAGATTCTTTTTTTGAGCCTGGTTCTTCTCAACGTTTCTTCCTCATGTCATATCATAGAGTTTTGCCTCTGGGTTGACGAGTACACAGAGAGACATCTACAAGCTGCTTTCTGGAAACATCTGTTCTTAAAAGCACTATACGAGTAAAAATTAAATAGGTATAAACATAAATAAATAAATAAAATGGGAACTGTAAGATGCCTCCAGAATAGACTGGGAAAATTCAAATAAAAAGTCTGAATTCCTCCTAGGACAGTCTCCTGAAAACTGAGTTTGACTTCGACGTGGCTGTTTACACCATCAGCAGGAGATAAGGAGGTAGGTACTCACACTAGGCATGGTTGCCTTATACCGTCCCGAGTACAGTTGCCCCCTCCTTCCCCACCCACTGGCCCGTGCTCACACCGCATTTAATGTTTCGGGGCCCAAGTATGCTTAAATCATCATGTGTTGTGGCGTGTTGAAGAAAAGCGCTCTCCTGTAGTACGACGGAGATGTGTTTACATCATGGCTTATCTGGAGTCGCTTTGGGCTCGGTGACACCCGGACCTCACGTATGCCTTGCGTATTTGTTAATTATTCAACGCAGCCATTTTCGGTAAGATTTTCACAGATGTAGCTGACCTCAAGGGAGGAATTTGCAGCTTTACTCACCAAGTACTGCCACACTTATCAATCAGGTGAGAATCTGACTCGTTATTAAGCCAGATATTCTCAAATGAATTGAAGAGGGGACGTCATAGCGACTGCGCCAGATGTGTACCATACCAACCGAACCATGCCCGAGCCCATGTCTTTGAGCAGGCCAGGGCACTGTGCGCTGAACCATGCCCTAGAGTTGTCCTCAGCGATCTCACTAGGCAAACAAACTGGACTTTAAAGGTCACATGTGCTTGAGCGTAGCGTGAGTATACCCTGAAATATCAAATCCCTGCTTCAAATGAGTCTAATCTAACTCGAGACACATAAACACCTTACATGGTTAAATCTATAACATTGACTATATTAACTGTTTTGAGGAAGTAAATGTTAGCTGCCTGCAACACACTTTCTCAGGGGTGCTCGTAGTTTGTTTTTTTTTTTTCTTCTCCACTTTGTAGCTTGAAAATGACAAAATCCCTCTTCACATGCTAAATAAAGTACAGCCTATAGATGATTTCAATGTCAGAGAGTCGTATACTGTATAATCAAGAAGAATGTTGTCAGAAAAAATTTATGTAGAATGATGATCTTGAAGCAAATAGGTTGAGGGGAAATGACTAAATCTTGACAACTGCAATATATTGGTACATTCACATCCTGAAAGATGGAGTAATATACTAAATAATACAATGCAATAATAATAATAATAATAATAATAATAATTAAACAGCCTTTGATGTCTGGTATAATAATGTTTGTGTTATGCAACAGAGAACTGGGCTCATATGCCCTGTAATGCATAAAAACAACAAGCATAGACAAACAAGCGCCTGACAGTAACGTAAAGACCTCACACTGTTCGTGTAACAACATGAAAAGCCTCGAGATTGCCATTTCAGGCAGCACTCGATAGATCCGTGGTTTGTTGGAACACAGTTTTTATACCTCGGAGGGATAGTCGATGGTTTGCGTGCCGCTGTGGGATTCCAGTAGGGTTTGCGCTGGGAAAGTTCACCTAACAACTATAATCTGAGGGCTCAGGAGCTTTTGCCCAGAATATCCTTCAGCACGAGCCACAGAAGCCATTTTCCACTGAGGGAGGTGGACAGGGAGGTCCAGGCCTTACACACACAGACACACACACACACATACACTCTGCCTTCAGCCTGTGTGTGCAGCAGCACAGTAATGATTGATGGAAGAGAAGACACGGCACTGAGGGCAGATCAATAGCTGCCACCACGGCCGGTGTATTTCTTTCACAGCATCTGAGTGCAGGATGTCAGCTTGTTGTTGCCAGTATGATTTGGAGAAGTTTAACAGCAGCATGCTCTGATGCACTATACATCAGCCAGCTTGACTTTTGGCAGCTCTCGCGGGGGACCGCACACTTGGCGTACGTCCCATCGAATCGGCCGAATTGTGGGACAGTGGCTTGTTGCGATTATTGCCTTTCTGATTTCTATTTCAGGCCGAGCCCTAATACGTTTGCTTACATTTCCATTCAACTCTGCGTAGTGTTTTCATAGTTGCCGTAATGATCAGGCCTGTTCCTGTGCAATATTGTACTTGTGCGCACACACACCCACACACAGACTCGTGGACTCTTGAACAAATACGCAGTCACATGTCCATGCTGTCACCCGTATCTCGTGTCATGGAACAAGGGGAGGACTGATGCGTCTCCAGGGAAGTACCTGTCATTTCTCTAATGAGATCATCATTCCCAGTGCTCGTCCCACTCTCCGGCTGCACTCACCCGTCACACACGACCAGAGGATTCACCAAAACCAAAACACCTGAAAGGCTTTTCTTTCGTTGGTTTGTCTGTTTTTGAACACAGATGAGCTACTTGTGGGCAAAGTAAGAAAGAGAGAAGAAACTACCTGAAGGTGTGTGTGTGTGTGTGTGTGTGTGTGCGCACGCACTTAGGAATATCTGTAGAGTCCAAAAAGCTGTCAGAACAAACATAAGCTGGTGTAACAGGGAGAACAGGAAATTGGACACAGCGCACTTATGAGTGGTCTCTACATACCCCCCCCCACCCCCATTGAAATAATGCCATGAGCATTTTTTTTTTCTTTCCTCCATATGCAGAAGGTTTTGTTTGTAGGGATGTCAAACACTCTTGGAGGAAATGGGAAAAAAGTTCAATCTAAAACCCTTAAGGCTTCTTCATTTACGGCGTTGTGCAAATGCGTTGGCGAGAGCGCCGAGTGGAGAACCACTTTAAAAGCTAATAATCCTTAACTGTGCAAAGAACCCTTTTCCAAAAGTGAGTACGGTTAAGTAATTAACCAAAGTGACTTACATTTGCTGCTTGCTTATGATTAATCACTTTGTATTCTGTATTTGACCCCCTAATTTACATCACGCTGAAGTCGGAGTTCTGCACAGTTTGATGGCGCTTGACACGGCCAGCAGTTTTTGGCTCGGACGTTGAGTTGTAAAACACACTAGGACGGTGAAGACTGGGCGGAAAAGGACCGGCAGACTTTAGACCCGAGGGCTTGGTATACTTCATACGGACACAGAGACGATGTTCTCCTGGCTTCCGCGAAAAAGATGGACGTCGTGTGGAAGCTTCGCTCGTTGCAGCTGGGTGAAATCTGAATACGAGCACGCTATGCAACCAAGCCTGTGATTTGATTATTCCAACCATGGTGTTTGGTTTCCTGCCATCTTCTGCCACCTTCTTCCTCTAGTTGTGGCATTTGTCATGAATTTTTACTAGCACCACCTGCAGGACCGGAGGACTTGGCTGAGAGCCGGAGCCTGTGCTGTGTAAGCGAACTTTTTTTTTTTTCTTTTTCTTTTTTCCCCCCACTGCTTTCTTATATCCCCCTATTTGTACAATCAATCACACTATTGCTGCCATCAGACCACTTTTTTGCTCCCGTTTATTTCCGGTTCCCGCTCACTAGCGTGACCAGAACCTTCCTGCTCAGTCACGCTTCCTCGGAGAGCCACCAAACTTCATTTCCAATCTCAGACCAACTCACCCCACATGCACATCCATCCATCAAGAGTCGCACTCACGTTTTCATGCAGAAACGCAAGTCTGGTTATCATCGTAATGCTCTGGAAGAAGAAGAAAAAACTTACGTCCAAGCTCTCACCGTAATCATGCGATCAAAGCAAGTTGCAGTATCCTTAATTGATCATTCAGACAACGAAGATGTGGTAAAAATTGTACTGACAGCCCTAAGGGTTTGAGATTTTACACTATTCTACACGAACGTGTTAAGTGTAACTGATTCCGAACACCACAGTTTTGTTGCATCTTTGTGTGTGTGTGTGTGTGTGTGTGTGTGTGTGTGTGTGTGTGTGTGTGTGTGTGTGTGTGTGTTTGACTGGCCTGCAGCTCAGCACGCTTGCCTGTGAATATGTGCATTTAGCTGCACTATATTTACACACAGCCATTAGCCGGTTTATTTATCATGCCAGAGCCGCAGCTGGAGTTCTGGAGCCCACAAACTTGTTTACATGCAAACGTACATTTCGGTGATGGGCTAAGGGACAATGGCAGGCTTTGAAAGCGATCAGAACATACTCTGGTGCAGTAATAAGGCTGTCATTGAGAGCGATGTCACATGTGCTGAAGTGGAAATGTTTTCTCCCGCACTCTCATCTCCTCTCCTCTCCTCTCCTCTCGTCCGTCCGTACAGGACAGGAGAGATGGCAGTGAGTGCCCGTGATTCCGGTAATGATATCATTACGTCGAGCAATTGCTTCTCATGCATTGTTTAACAAAGGCACGTTTGAAGTGCTCCGCTCAAACCCTAGACCGAGCTTTCACATGCTGCCAGTATACTGCAAGTGGAACCAAAATGAGGGGAAGGAGATCAAGGGGAAACACCTTTTTTTTTTTTTTTTTTTTTTTTTTTTTTCCTCCCATGAGCTCTTCACTCTTTTTATCCCTGGAGAATAGAAAGTAGAATTAACATCTCAAAATGACAGCTAGTTAAAAGGCCAAGGGTTCTTCTTGGTGTTTTGTTTTTTTTTGTTTTTTTTTTTTTGCTTTGTCTTTTTGAAGTGGACACTCCCCTCCTCACACACATTTCATGCAGCCAGGATGTTTTGATGACCTCGTTATTGCGGCTGCCGCGCAGCGCGGAGCGTTTCCTTTAAGAGCTTGCCCTGTGGATATTTTCTTTCTCTTTTAACTGTGTCGCACGCTAGTTGTGCACACGGTGGAGGGAGTTGGAGCGCTTAGCCATGGAGAACCACAGCACAATCAAGCGCAGTTTCTCACTCCGGCTCACAGTCCAGCTGGCTAGCTGCCATTTCTAACCACATCAAAATGCAATGTCCGTCAGGAACCAATCCCGGACGAGTGCTAACAAACACTCGAGTGCCTTCGGGGGTGTACAGTACAATGCATTAAACACCTCTAATGAAAGAGGCTCTTGTGTGGAAATGAGACAGGATGCACCGTTAGTGGTTTCAGGTCGTCACGGTGGGTCCTGTTCATTTGATTAGCCATTGATCTGGTCCCATTTAACGCTTTGTTAGTGGCCGTGTTCTTGTTGTACGTCACGATTTACATAAGACGGAAGCGGGGTCCACTAGCGAGCTAGTCTTAAGTGGTAATTGCAGGAGGCAGTGGTAAATAAAGGATTAGAGGATATAAATACATTTCTCCTGAAAAGCTCTTTGCAGCAAACATCTCTCTTGCTCTTTCTCTCTCCCTCGCTCTCGCTCTCTTTCTCTCTCTTGCTCTCTGTTGTTTGTCGCCCGTCACGCTCCACTTGGCCTGCTGCATTCTCAGGGGAGTACCTTAACACCTCAGCAGTGCTTGCTTTCTTCCCCTAATCTTTCTTTTCCCCTGCCCAGATTACTGTATTGATATCCATCTGCCGGCCTCCTCTAAAGGCCCGTGGCCCTTCACTGACTCGTATCGATGTGTGCGCGACTCGCAGGCTGCGATTATGAAATTACACCTCAATCGCCCTCATCTGTAACCTACAATGCCACCTTTGTTTGGCTGCTGCATCAGTGTTCGGCGTATCCCAGCAGTCCTAATCCTGCACACAACAAAGTGAGAACTGACATCCCGTGACTGCGTTTGTCAGACCGCGCGGGTCTTGGCGAGATGCTTTGCAGCTAGCTGACGACTTGAGAGATGAAGTCTCTCCCTTTGGCTCGGAAAATCCTGGGTTTGGTTGAACTGGCTTGCACTTGCACTCAGGTCTTGCCAAGTAGAAGTGCTCTAGCGAACCCTGAACCGCCAAAAAATCTCCTCTGTGCTTTGTGTAAACCATTTCAGCCATGCCATTTTTCTTTGTTTGTTTGTTTTAGCCAGAGCACCTGATGGAGTGAACGTGGTGTGTATCTGGGTGTCTTCAACCGTCTGGCACTTTCAGAGCCCCATGTCAGGCCTGGCCGGTTGTCAAAGCGGCCTAACCCTGTCCGCTCTAATGCTAGTTTATCCTGTTCAGTGGCTACAGACGCACTCCCTTAGCTATCATTCCTCATTAAACCGCTCTGTCTCTCTCTGGCTCCGGCTCGGCACGTCTTTGTTCTTTCCCTTCTCTCCAGACCTTTCCCATGAGCCATAAATTACAGAGGGTGGAGAAGGTCTCGTAAGCGTTTTCACCACCGCATGCAACTTGTGCGACTCTTGTTTTTTGGGGTTTTTGTTGTTTTTTCTTTCCTTTTCTTAAAAGGAAAGGAGACAGATTTCGGGAAGCCGCGTCGAACGCGCGGCGTTGATTTCCGTGCTCGAACTCTGAGTCATTGTGCACGCGGATAATCGGCACAGCTTCGTGAATGCGGGAAAGAAACATTGTTTTTACGCTCACGAAACTCTCAGTGAAGCTGTGCATGAAGAACGTTCTCACAGTTTCATCACCGATTTGTCCTTTTGTCCTTGACGGTAAATCACCACGGGCCTCGTAAACGGCACGCGCAGGCACGCGTGGCTTGGCACGTGCACGTGGCAAGAGGTGCCCGACGGTTTCCTGTACGATCCAGCGCTCTGACGATCTCGACTGTCTGTTTCAGTTTTCCAAAGGGGGCAGAACCGCTGCTAATTCCGGCGGTTAATCTCGAAATAATTCCGCTTAATTGCTCTTAATAAAAACGCGCTTCACCTTGGCTGCCTGTTAGCCGCTGTATCAGATCATTGAGCTATAATTGGTGCCGTGAAACCTGGGAGCTTTTTCTGCAGGGATTTAGGATTTGCTCAAGTTTATGGTGCAAATCGTAGCCCCAGCCTTGACGCGTTTAACCTCTGAGCCGCCCACACACGAGCGCGTTCAGGCACACGTAAATACGCGCACACGTGCGGCTTCATAACCCTGAAAAGTCTCTTGAAGCCTGGGAGTGAAACCAAACACAAATAACTAAATGTCACACGAGGATGTTGTTTACGTAGCGCCAGGAGGATTTTCTTCCCGTCTTAGACGGAGCCGAGCAGCTTTTCCATATTGTCTATACATGTGTCAGGTGTGCGTGCGTGCGTGCGTGGAGTAGATTAATGGACCCGTCTTGTGTTTATTATCCAGCGTTGATGACAGACAGACTGTGTGTAGCCCTGCTGGGACCCTCTGCCCTTCCAGCCATGTAGCTGGATCCCCCTCCTCTCCATCCTTTAAAGAGCCACAATGTTCCAACTGCTCCCTGGGGTCATGCTGCCAAGCAAAGGGCATGACCTAGCGCACACATAATTGGCTTTATTTCTCCATCACATCACGACGCTGCTTTATTGCTTTTATTGTTCGCGATCAAGTGCGAATATCCTTCTTTCAGACGCCACTCGTGATATCCTGAACGCTTAATTAGATTTTCCTTTATTCGTTTGGCAGGCGCTTTTATCCAAGGTCTACATCTAGCACTGTCGCTTGCAGAATGTTGTTGGGGGTTTTTTCTTTTCCCTTCAGTGTCCACTGTGATGCTTCTTTTTTTTTTTTCTTTTTCTTTTTATCTTTTTAACATAGTGGTATCGCTGCTTATGTAAAGACAGCAGAGCGTTTGGAAATTGGATCTTCATTCGACGTGTCTTTCTTTCCTTATGAGGGCGGAAAATGTGAACAGCGAACCGAGGCAATATGACGAGGCAAGCGGGGCTTTGGAGACGGGAGTGTGTGGGCTAAGTGAAATGCTATCACTGCTGCGGTGTGTAATTAAGTGTGTGTGTTTGTGTGTGTGTGTGTGTACGTGTTGTTTTGCAGGAGGCTGCCACGTTCGCGCGCGAGCAGGGCTTCGAGGTGAGTGGACATCGGCTCGCATGCACTAAACACATCCTAAAGGATTATTTTTCAGCTGATAATGAAGTTCTTTTTCGGACAGTGATTGATGCGCTATTATACTCCCTTGGCCCCCTCGCAGCAGTCGCCATAGCAACCTGGCAGTCGTCATGGTTTCTTTGTTCAGCCAGCGCTGCCGCTCTCTCTCTCTCTCTCTCTCTCTCTCTCACACACACACACACACACACACACACACACACACATTCTCTCCTCTATTCCCTCACACTCACACACATTCTCTGCTCTGCTCTGCTCACTCTCTTACAGACACACACATACACATTCTCTCTACTGCTCCCTCACACACACACACACACCTCTCTCTCTCTCTTTTTCTGTTATGACGCATTCCTCCCAGGCCTGCACCCAACATCGCCTGCAGATGTTATTTATTGAATTTTGAGAAGGCTCTTGGGAAGAGAGAGAGAAGTCCTGAGGGGCAGGCTGAGCGCAGGCTGCGATTGGCAGGTGGCTTTGTTAAGGAGCCCACCTTGTTAGCTTCATTAGGCTATGAGGATTCACTGCTCAGCTGTGGTATTATCCTCAATTATGCAGCGCTTTCGTCCCATCATATATACACCCCCCCACACACACACACTCACACACACCCTTTTCCTCCTCCCTCTGCTCTCCACTCCCTCATAAATACTGGATCACCTCTCCTCCAAATATGTAAACAGAGTGATTGGTCGTGTTAATGCATTACATGTCGGAATATTAAGAGTTATGAGAGAGCGAATAGGTGAGGGCAGATAATGCTAATGTACTACTGGATTCACAAGAGGAATTTTGGGGGGTGTTGGCCCCATCCTGGGCTCGTAAAATGCAAATGCATACGGAAAGTAAATGTGAGTTTAGGAACGATATGCTTAAATAATTGAAGTGGCTTATCTTCTTTCTTTCTTTCTTTTTTTTTTTTTTTTTTCTCCTCTCCAAGCGCAGAGCTATCCGCCCGAATGTGTTTCTTCTCGGTATGAATAATTGTCTTCACCAGGATCACTCAAGGTGCGATCGACGTGACTGGAATGCAGAGCAGCAGAGGCAGTTAGAGAGGGAGAGAGAGATACAGGGAAAAGGGTGAGGGCGGGAGAGATGGAGGGAGAGAGGCGAGGAAGGGTTGGTGAGCCAGAGCGAGGCAAGAAGACAGGAGGGGGTGAGGGCTCGCATAGCACACAGTAAATATATAAATGGCAAGCACTGTCACACACTGTGAGTACCTCTTTACTGATGTCATGCACGTCAATTTGATTTAGGGCTCACGAGGGGAAAAAACCTCACAAGCTACTTTTTTCTCTTGCAAACGCACATCAGAAATCGGACAAGGTGGGATACGTACGTGCGCGCAGGCTAAATTTCTCTCAACTGGTATTTCTTTAGCCCCCAAATGAATTTCTGTGCTCCGAGACATCTCCGCACATCAGCTGCTTTTCCACAGCAGCTACCCAGGCAGACGGCTAAGGAGCGTTCACACACTGACACCACCAGATTGACTCTTTGTGCTTCAGTTCCCAGTGCATTTCCCTTTCTCCTCTTAAACCGCAACACGCCGTGCCGCCTATAGCTCGGAATATCTCGGGTATTAGGGTTTTTTTTTTTTTTTTCTTTTTTTTTTTTTTAATTATCATGACGTTTGTATCCTTGTAACATCAGCCGCGATGCTCCATTACGTTGAAAACTACAGCCCTTCCCCAGATCTGCATTTGCATCGACAAGACGCTAACTCTTCCCGGAGGTGTTTTCACCACCCTCCATGGTGGCCAGGTCAATTGTGAGAGACGAGTCTGAAATCCCAGAGTCTGAAACAAGTGAAAAATCAAACGCATCTGTTCCGCTTCTATCTAATCCCTGTTGCTCCGAGATGGAGGCTTGTTAATAAATCAATTTACATCTCAAGAAGGTAGATAAGAGCATGTTATTTTTCTCCTGCATTGAACCGTCATTAGAGCAGGCGCACACTGTGATCCGATCCTCATCTGTTGTGCTTAAATAGCATTAGATGTCGAATCCGCCGCAGGCTAATTGAATGTTCTGTTGGATGCTGTTCCTCCGACAGATTACAGTGGAGGAGTCGTTTTTATTAGCTTTAATACGGATACAGAATTGGGCTCCCTAATAAGGGTGGATATGCCCCCCCCCTCTCATTTTTATTATCATTTCGTTCATGGTTATTAAATGAGGTGATTATCACTGACCACATCCTTAAGGGTTTTTATTAACTGAGAGAAGCCACTGAATAGTGGGGTATTATGGAAATGGATAAGCGTAATTAAGTCATGCCGAATGTTTTCCGTGGTCGAAGTTTTGCCCGGCCACCATCTTGATTTTAATGAGTAGAAACCTGTGAGGAGCAGGAAGTGGAAAGTGAAATGAATATGATGATGTGTGTGAGACTGTGCCATGATGGGAAGTGGAGATGGGCTGCTCGAATCTTGCCATGCGTCGAGGAAATCGTAGCACCGCTTCAGACTGTAGAGAAGCACGGAAGCCCTGGCTAATCTCCTGGTGTCGGAACAGTGCAGCACCAGAGCGAGCTGATGAGTGCGGTCTTGATCAGTGTGTGCTTTTTACTGCACTCTTGGGCCTTGGATGTGACACCGGCTAGTTTTAAATTCGACCTCGATGACAAATTGGCTTGGCAAAATCCTGCGATCTGCATTACAGCCACCCACCTACGCGTCCTCCCCAGCTCTGGAACCTTAAACCTCTTCAGGGGTGATTACTGCCTGTGTTTGGGGAAATCATTTATAAACCCACACCACGTTTAATTTGAGAGTGGCCGTATCAGTAGGGAAACAGCAGCAGCGCGGGAGGTCCTCTTTCCCCGAGCAGCCGAATCCATATTCCCCAAGCGTACCCACCAACACCTGCCCTGGGAGCAAGGTTTGCCCGGGAAGCCTCGCCACTCCCGGAAGAGCTCGCACTGGTCTGGAGGATCCGGTTTGCACTGCGCCTTGATGGGTTAATTAGGAGAGGAGCACTGACAGCTGATATTCAGATCAAAGCGAACAGACGTTGGAGCTTTTCTCGGTCCCTCAGGCGTACGCTGCGCGTTCGCGCCGGTGCTGCGCAGAGATGAGTGTCTGAAGGCAAGGTGGCAAGCAAGGAGGGAAGGAAAAAAACGCAAACAGTCATCACCTACAACATCTCGGCTCCTCCCTTCCATTAAAAAAGCACGTGCTGCTCGCTAAACGAATTGAGATCTTTAGACGGGATTGAACAAGAGCGTGATAGAGGTGTTTCTGTTCTGCTAATTAAAGCCTTGCATTTCCAATAACACTCGCATGTTCATCAAGCAGTGTTGAAGATGAACAGCGGGGAAAAGGAAAGACGTTTGGGGCGTTGGATGAATGCACGTAATAAAAAACAAAACGTGGTGGTAAGAGCAACAGCAGCAGCAGCAACGGCGAACTCTGAGGGACGCCTTTATGCAGCTCAGGTTAGCGTTTCTTACAAAACATCTGTTTTTCAGTGTGTCCTCACTTCAGCCTGAATACATATAACAGACCTCTCTGCTTTTACAAGCTCAGTGAGTGGCTCTGCGTTCAAATCCCTTGCTTTCTCTCCCTCTCTCTCTCACGCAGACTCCCCTGTGTGTGTAATGAAACACCCCTGGTCTTTTCTCTCTCTTCAGGAAAGAGCTGTTGGACGTAGAGTTGCATTTCTGATTTGCATTGTGTCGTGGGGCCAAGAAAAGGGAGCGAGAAATGAACCAGTAATCTTATCCAGGCATGTCGGACATTAAATCTGTGCTCGCCAGCCCTGTGCAGCCGGCAAAGTCCGAAGCTTGTGTTGAGTAGTAGCAGTTTAGAGTCTCCACCCGAATAAGTCGCCGGCATTCACCTCTCCGCTGGGGTGGGGTGTGTTTGTGCCTATAGCTTTCACCTGATATCCCATTTTGAAGGAGTTATTATTTCCCAGTGTGAGATTGTACCTGTCCACCTTGTGTCCCTCCTGTCAGCAGGACCCCGTAGACCCACAGCTAGTGACATATTTATTGTGTACACTCAGCCGGTACTGTAAAACTAAAACTTTTTTATTGAGCCCCTGGAAGTGGTGAAAAAAGAAAAATCCCACCAAATGAAACCCTGCAGCCTGGCTCTTGCCTTTGGTCTGTTCTGTCTAGTGGGACGCTCCTACAGCCGTTAAAATCATCTACTCGGTTTCAGATTCTCCATACAGAGGTGCCGGCCCTAATCGGAGCGCCGTGTTAACCTTCCCCAAAGCAGCCTCTGTTAATGATTACATCCATATTTATGAAGGCACTTTACACCGAGGAAAATCTTTTTGCAGCGTTTCAATTAAAGCGGTTTGTCACTTACGCCGAGGCCCATGTTTGACAGTTCATTAAATCATTTATGTTGGATTACTTGCCATTAAAACCACTTTACCTTTAGTTGCTTACCTCGGCTGGCGAGATCAAAGAACGAAACGGTATCAATTATCCATGCGGACCTCGTAAGAGGAATTGTCTCCGGGGGGACAGGAGGGACGTGTCCATGCCACTTTTCAAAATTCAAGGCTTGTCCCTTTTTCCCACTTCATATCATTCCCCCCCAACACTTCCGAAACAACAACTACCCCCTTGGTGATCCCATACTGAATTCAATAACTGTTATTTGTTTGTGTAGGGGCAATATCCAGCGCGCGCGTCGATGGGTTCGGCAGCACCGCAGTAGGTTGATTGAGTCTGGTCTTTAGCATGCTAATTAAAGTTGGCCAGGCTTTGCAGAAAGCCGAGTGGGTTTTTTTCCGTAGGTGCAAGAGGGGGCTGTAGAGGTGTGGAAGCAGCTGGTTGTGCCTGGGAAACCGCGCGCACTCCTCCATTTAACAAAACTGTCAGGGCCTGCTGGCCGCCATGGCCAAGCAGCTTCTCCTCTCTGCTCCTGGCACGGGCACGAGTGGACATGTGACAGACTCTGAGCTTTGGCAAGGCCTTACTGCTTCAGACCCTCTGACTGGGGCTTTGTGTGTGTGTGTGTGTGTGTGTGTGTGTGTGTGTGTGATAGAGAAAGAGAGAGAGAAGAGCATGAAAGCCAC
>JAQMCW010000037.1:9884398-9910663 GCA_030068335.1 Chrysichthys cranchii | reverse complement strand
ACTCACTCACTCACACACACACACACACACACACACACACACACACACACACACACACACACACACACACACACACAGAGACCTTTTTCCTGGACCTTGTCCATTCATTCTCTCCATCTTCTCATTTGCTACTATTTTAGAAGAGGTTATTTATTTCTTCATTCATTCATTTATTTATTCATGGAATATTGTTCTGACCTGAAAGTGGCGTAAGTGGGAAATGTCTAATGCCACTGTGTTTCAAACCCATGTCAACACCTTAACCACTCGTCTAACACACACATTATTAAATGAATAACTGCAAAACTTCCTAATAATGATCATTTTAATACAAATAATACTATACTGTGTACAAAGTAATGTGCTACTCAAATCCACGTCATATATTCATCCATGTGTGTTTCTAGATTTATTACACTTTGCTGTTATGGGTGTGATTTTGATGGTCCTTTGCTGTAAGTAGCATGCCCTGAAATGAAGAAACTGTTTTTTGTTTTTTTCCAGACAGAGGACATTGGGGAGATTGCCAAGAAGACCCAAAGCTTACCCAAGGAGAACAAGAAAAGGCAGAGAATTGTGGTCTTTACCCAGGGCAAGGAGGGCACCGTAATGGTCAGAGGTATGTGCAGTTAACCTTCATGGACTCCGGTATTGAGCCATGACCAAGTACATATTCAAGAATCCTTGGAAGTGAACGGATCAAATCACTTGAATTGAGCTCTCAGAGTGGGTGGCTTGGTTGGGGGGGGACAAGCAGCATATGGGGTGTTTTTTCTACCCATTTACTCATTTACAGTAGTCATGATGTTGATAGATTTCCTCTGTAAACATTTGTGAATAGCCCCAAACAAGGTCATCTTCAGAATAGTGCGGCGTTCTCTCTGGCGGCCTTCGCTGTTGCGCTGTGTGAAACGAATTCACCCTTGGCAATGACCTCCTATCTCTCAGATGCAGAATTTCGAATCCGGAGTGTTGGAGCAGCCTGGGACATTGCTATGGTAACTGAGTGGTGGGGGGTTGGTTTCAGCCGTGTTGATAAGTTTAACTGAATGGTAGAGAAAGCATCGCAGTTGTAGCTGATTAAGCCAGCAGGGTTTACGGTTCAAAGCAAGGCGGTTGGTTTGTGGGGTGGGATGGGGGGTGGGGTGGGGGGCACTTTCTGCACTTGTCCTCCTGCACCTGGCACACCGACTGCTCTTTCTCACCGGCCCTGATTTATATGAATCCTATTTGTTCAGGGCAATTTCATTATATTGCCCTTTTGTCATTTGATTCATTGAGCTCCTGAGTTGTGTTGACAGTGGGATTGGGTGCTGTAAAGATTCCAGTAGGAAATATACCATAAATGAAAATTTGTATCTGGATATATATTACATTACATTACATTACCGACACCCTTATCCAGAGCAACTTACATTTTTATTTCATTGATACAACTTAACAGTTTGAGGTTAAGGGCCTTGCTCAAGGGCCCAACAGTGGTAGCTTGTCAGTGCTTGGATTTGAACTCCCGACCTTCCGATCAGTAGTCCAACGTCTTCACATTTTGTGTCCCCTGCTTTTCGTGGACTTTTATTTAGAATGTCACATTTCTTTTGTGGATTTCCCCTTTATTATAAAATATAAACATGAATTAAAATGGCGTAAAATATTAATAATGTATAAAATACAGCACAGTGTTTATCATATTTACACAAGAGACAAAGAGCACACAGCGTTGTTTACGAAAAACACGGTACAGGGATACTGAAAACAAATTATGGCTGGAGGAACGAGTCGGGCCAATCGCAGTGCCCTATTCATTTAACCTTGGTTGTGATTGGCTGCTGGCTATGATGTGTACGGTTTGGGAGAAGCACCCAGCAATTGCCAACATCCCACTTCTTATGTAGCAGTACTCACTATAAATGTGATTTTTCTATGAATTCTACATAAAATTCACCTTGCTGTATGTATGCTCGCAAATGTTTTCTTTCTGTTTAATTGTGTCTACAAAGTGTTCAGAGTGTGGGAGGATAATTTGGGGCTTAAAGTATTTTTAAAAAAAGCATTTAGGGGCGGCGGCCGTGTATCGCAGATTACTGGGGGTTTACTGTGTGTGTATAAGTGTGTGTGTGTGTGTGTGTGTGTGTGTGTGTGTGTGTGTGTGTGTGTGTGTGTGTGTGTGTGTGTGTGTGTGTATAGATAGATAGATAGATAGATATAAGGTAAATGAATGTTGTATTGTATTATCAGACCAATGAGGAAGAGCCATTTCACATCACAGCTGTTATTCTCCCTGATCGATGCAGCCTTTCTTTCTGTGTGCACTTTCCTAAACTCTGTTGCTGATGGCATGGAATTTTAACCATACGGGATGGTCTACACGTACCCGGATGCTGGTGATTAAGTGCGACGTACCACCAGAGGTGCCAGTTTTGCTCAAAACCCGTGCCACATCCCTGCTCGCTGCTGTTGGCCTCCGGGTCTAATCTCATTCCAAATTCCACCTTACAGGATCAAAGTGGTGTCGAAACGCAGCTGAAAACGCAGCTCTTGCCATCTACCACTTTCGCAAGATGCTACCAGAGTAAAGCTGCAAAGCCGTCTGTATCGGTTCCACCATGCTGCCTTTATCACACTAACGCTAATAGCATTAGTCCCTCTGGGCTGATAAGGGTGCTCAAGCAATTGCTACTCCTGTAAAGTCTCATCAGAGGAAAGTGCTACAAGACAATCCTTTGCTTTTTTTTTTTCCTGCTGCAGAACTGCCAGTTCTCCCTTCTGTTCTGGAAAAAAGGCTCCAGCTAAGTTTGAGCTTTAGAGCAAAGACCCTCCTGGAGGCGGTTTTCACACAGCTGATGAATGGCTGCCTGGGCTAGCCTCTCCCAGCCCTTTCATATGAAGCTGTGGGGTTAGTGGCAGCCCCTGGTGAACCCGATATGAAACGTGTGATGAATGTTAGGAGCACGGCGAGTGCATGTACGAGGGTGTTGCTCATAAAAAAAAAATGGCAAACTTGATAAATGTCAGCCGAGGTGTGGGCCCAGAATAAGTGGGTTCAAATAGCTGGGGCGACGGAAAGAGAGCAGGATATTGTTATTGCTCCCCGTAGCCCCCCGCCAATAAACATCAATATAAAAGAGAATTAAAGATTTGCTCAGGCTCCCAGGGGCTGCGCTCGGATGCTGTCTGATCCCCACATTTCATTTGCAATTTGCTCTCAGCGCGGGGATGCGATCATTCCGCGGCCTCTGGATGTCGCAAGGAAGTCGCGTTAATGATGATGAAGAAGGCTGCGGATGATGGGGCCCCTGGAGGTGAAGCTCAGAAAGAGATGCATACTTGCGTATGGAGTAACACGCAGCGGGCCGGGCCATGCTAGGAAAACAATTCCAGCCACGTTCTACTAATTACAGCTCTAAATTTCAAACAAGTTATCTTCTTGCGCTGCTAAGAAAGCGTCACGTGTTTCATCAGTTTTCTTTATTAAACCACAAAACATTTTTATTCACATTTTTGTTCATTTATTGCTACCCTAAGGCATCTTCCATAGAAGTCCCAGTGTGTGAGGTGTTAATATAAGAATGATAACATATTCAAACTAGGGCATTAGGATAAACACATCATTTTACATTACAGCTGGAACTGTCTTGCTGTTACGGCGAATTAATCCGTGCTTTCTGATTAGCGCATTCGGCAGAGCGGCGGTATAAAGTTCTTTTTAGGTCTCTCTTCCGTCCTTTCCTGGCATAAATGTGACCCATTCTTGCTCTTCCACATTAGTTGCCTTAATAAAAGCTGCCAGGGCAGAGCCCTTAATGAAGCACCGCAGTGACACTGTTGAACATGGCCTTGCCCTGCTGACGCACCTATTACAGGCTCAAATTAACACAGCCAAGCCCACAGTCTTTGATCTAATGACGACTGAGCGTGCAAGGTCATCCAGCGGCTGCTGCAGCGATAAAGGGCTTAGCTGTGTCACAGTGCCGGAGGGAGCCTGCGGTATATTACAGTAGTATTTTTCTTCCCCTTTCATGAGCAAACAAGCATCAGAGACGGCACACACACATTAATCAGGCAGTGGGAAGCTAACTGGCTGAGGCAGAGGCTTGGACCTGGTCTGATGAGGTACCGGCTCACTGGAGTGTAAACACGGAGTACGCCCAGGCTTCTCTGGACCTTTTGTAGTATCTGACAGTGATTTATCAATCACTGTCAAATACAGTGATTTATCAATCCAGGATAATCCAGGATTCATCGAGAATGGCGTGTTGTGTTGGAAATGTGGGACAACAGCCGCTCACAGACCAAGCAGGGTTTGTTGATGTTGTTTTGGTTTTTTTATCACCACCAGTGAAGCTGGCTGCCTGATATGAGGCCAGGAAAAGAGAATATGAAGTCATGGTAGTTTCCACTGTGACTGTATAAACATGTTTACATAATATTTGAATTCTCGACTTCCATTGGTCCACAGGTGTTCAGTCATTTTCTAGAGAGCTGCAAGGATGATATTAATGCTCTAACTGCAGTCTACAGGGTCTTCTATCCTCCTGAGAGCCCACTGTCCTCATCCCCCAACTACACTGTGTGTATTTCCTTGTAACGTCGTCATATGAGGACCACGGGGTATTACGCTTTTGCCGAACGTCTTCCTGTTGGGAGACAATGATCAAGTTCAATAGTTATCAGTTACTAAGAAACAGTGAGGAGAAATGACAAGGTACACAACTCTCCGGAGGCTATAGCGGGCGCACCACGTAAAGTGTTGGGTATTTGGGGGGTGGTTTGAAGTCACCAGTGGTCAGAGGTAAAGCTCAGAATGGAGGGCTTAACAATTTCCCTGTATCATGACATGCTACTTTTTTTGTCTTGTTTAATGGAAGAGAGAAAGAAGAGACACTGCTGAGAGAACTAATGTTTATAGCTGTTACGGTGAACCCCAGTCTTTCGCAGGGGTTACATTCCAAAACTTTCTGCGAAAGACAAAAAGCCGCGATACACATCCGCCGCCCCTAAATGCTATTTTTAAAATAATTTAAGCCCTAAATTATCCTCCCACACTCTTTAAATACTTTCTAGACACAATTAAACACTTAAAGAAAACATTTGTGAGCGTACAGCGAGGTGAATTCTGTGTAGAATTAGTAGAAACATCAGATTTATCGCGAGTACTGCTACGGGCAAACAACTGGGATGTTGGCGAATGCTGGGTGCTTCTCCCCAACCGTATGCATCGTAGCCAGCAGCCAATCACAACCAAGGTTAAATGAATAGGGCATTGCAATTGACCCGACTCGTTCCTCCAGCCATAAATTTGTTTTTCCGTATCCCCACACTGTGTTTTCGTAAACAACGCTGTGCGTTCTTTGTCTCTTGTGTAAATATGATGTACACTGTACTGCATTTTATACATTAGTAATATTTTATTCCATTTTAATTCATGTTTATGTTTTATAATAAAGGGGAAATCCACAAAAGAGAAATGTGATATTCTAAATAAAAGTCCACGAAAAGCCGGGGACACGAAATGTGAACCGCGATATAGCGGGGGATTACTGTATAACGTAATAGTTGGAACAGGATGCATCTTGTGTCGCTGATGTTCCATGTTAGATATTAAACGTTAGTATAAGTAAATAAACAGTACAGCATGTCCATTCCTAAATAAATAACGAATATTATTGCTGTGAAATAGGTGGAACGAAGCATCTAATCGGATTCAGAGTTGCTTTGTACTGGGCTGAATCACACCACCGTTGATTGTTTTCCTCTAACCGCACCGCCCCACCGTGCTTTACTCCTTACTTAAAAACGTGCCCCAGAATGTAAATCTTATTTGCCTTCCTTTATTGATTCTATGTTGCATTTAAGGAGTTGCTCACCTTGCTCTTAGGGAATCTGTCTAATGCTCAGTTGTTTGCTGTGATTTACCTGCTCCTAATGAAGTCCCCGGAGAAGCCTTTGGGTTTTATTCTCTGTTTTTCTCCCTCTGTAAGCCTTCAGCAAAGGTCATTTTGCGCTCATAAACACACACTCGACCGAGCAAGAGCAGGGAATTTTTAAAGCAGCGAGCGAGATCTGGATTTCTTATGCCTACAGCGTGGGAGAGAGGTTAAGAAACAAGATGTGATAAACAGCATGAATGGCTTGCTTTGACTAAGCCATTTTTATTGATAAAATGTCGACTTTGGTTGCCTGAAAATATTTGATATATTAAGCATTCATTTACTGTGTATTTTGACCGGCCAGTTCCCGCGCTCTTGCCTCTGAACGCTGACCATTAACCCCGCACGCACGCAATTCCTCCTGTGCGTGTTGCTTCAGCTTAGCTGTTACGTGTGAAAAGGATGGACATGGGGGCTATCACTCCCCACTATTGATCATGACATCACCTCTGGCTTCCAGCTGATTAGCATGGCCAGGAAGTGGGAGGAAGTAATCAATGTCTCGCTTTGAAAAGGGCAAAGCGGCCCTCTTAAAGCTCTGTCCAGCCCACACCTCCGATTGTTTGTGCCAGTTATTTCCTGTCTCTCTCCGCATGGTGCGGCTGTTTATTAGCTGGTAAACGCGTTGGTCACGCTCAACGTATTCTCACCCCTGTTTGGAGCTCGGGAAAAGGAAGCGGACCCTGGCTTCCTCAGGTCTGTTGCGGGACTACTCCTGCGGGTGTTTGTTGATAGAGGAGTAGGTGAGGGGAGGATTTCAGCAGAGCACAGGCCTTTGGTTCTCTCATGCTTTTTCAGTGGCCCAGGTTCGGATCAGACCCACTGAAGCATTTCCGCCGAACATGTATCCGTACATCTCTTGGTGTAAATCTTCAAAGCCCTCGAATCTGATACGTTGTCCAGATATAGGAATATAATTGGCACATGACCTTGGGCGTGGATTCGCTTTGGGGCATTATAAGCCTTATCACATGACGACATGAATCTTTATTGCATTAAATTGCCGTATCTCAACAATGTTGTAAATATTATGACGGCCACGGCTGCTATTCAGGTTCTATAAATAGCCATAAACAGAACTACTCGTGGTGTTTGTCAGCGCTGTCTTTTTTTTTTTTTTTTTTTTTTTTTTTTTTTTTTAATGTTATGGCAGTCCCACACTTTTATAGAGCGGGTTCCAGGAGCCGTTATGGAAGAAGGGTGTTGGGTTCATCCTGACCCAAATAGGTCCACACCAAACACACACACAGCACACATAGCACACAGAGCACAGACGCATGTTCCCGTTATCAAGAAACAGCTGTAAGGAAGAGCTATTAATACAACTTCACAGCCACCGAGGTGTAATTTTGTTGCCCTTTTTTTCTGTTCCTTGATTAGTCATTAAAAAGTTGGGGGTTTTTTTTTTTCCACTTTCTGCCTGGGCTTGTAAAAAAAAAAAAAAAAAAAAAAAAAAAAAAAAAAAAGGAGGAATGGCAAAACCGCAAAAGCTGTGGAACTCCCTGTGAACAAGACGATGTTTACAGGGCGCACCACAAGCCAGGAACAACAAAGACAACTTTTGGCAGCAAAGTTTTAATTGCCATGCCTATTAAAGAGCCCTGCCAATGGCCTCTTTTGTGTTATACATTAACATGAAATTGGTCCTGGAACTCTCCCAGGCTAACCAAAGCAGCATGCTCATGGCCAAGTTCAATAATCTGTTTTGAATAAAGATGCGATGTGTAGCCTGCAGCCTGATGAAATGAAGGAGGATGTCCATCACTGGTGGTTAGAGGAAAATCAGAGCAGTGTGAGGCAGTGGGGTGTTTACAGCACAGGTTTTTTGGGTTTTTTTCCCCCTGAATTCTCCTCTCTGTTTGTATTTGGCCTAGTTTTGCTCTATCTTTCGCGTGCTTGAATAAATTGCTCTCATTCACGTTGAGCCACGACTTGTGTAGACCCACAGTTCATCTTCACAATATAATCATTTTATTTCCCTGTGGTGAACTCTATATCCCCTCAAGGCCACAACTGGCATATTGTTTTGCACATTTATAACAAACTAGGACTTGAATTAAATGCTGATGTGTCTCTAAAAACAATGTGTCATATACAGACGTGGTATTAAGTATCCGATATTATTTTTTGCTCATACGCCTATTGACCGAACATGAGGAACTGGTTTGAACACATCCTCTTGGACCAATTAGTGGCCTGGATTTGGGGAAAGGGGGGTAGCTTTTTCTTTTTTTTTTTTTTTCTTTTTCTTGTTCTTTTTTCTCCCCCTTCCTCAAAGCATCTGCTTCTTGCCTCCATTCGCTGAAACTCTTGCCATTGTCTCCATTGAAAGTGGAGAAAGGCTTCTGGACACCATTTGGCACCCAAGTGGATGGACGCCACGGAGAGAGCGCGGCATGTCCTTCAGCTCAGCCCCTTTAGTTTCTCATGTCCTCCTCCCATTATCATATCAATTGGTGCAGCTTGTAGAAGACAAAGTGAGGTTATGGGAACCACCTAGAGCGCCATGCACCATTAAACATCAATGCGGGGGGGACGCGCACATGTGCAAGTTCAGCCTTGTTTACCAAGATGGAAGAGGGGCAATGCGTGTAGCTCATTCCCCCTATAGCTTACAGGCTTCACAGTGAACCCCAAATTAACTTCAGATGCCTCCTTAGTCACTGAGGCTTTATTGTCTGTGTTTTAGAGGTTTTCTCTTCTTCTTTTTTTTTTTTTAAGGTGTCTTTGCGTTTGGCACTGGCTCGCATGAAATCAGTACAGTTTTAACTTGTAAAGGTGCTGCTGTGTTGCACAAGAGTTGCGAGCCTAATCTGTTTTTATTGTGAATGCCGACTGCTGTGGGTGTTAGCTGTTAGCCGGGGTGTTGTAATGTTTTGGTTCTTAGAATCATTCTTATTCCTGATGAGTCATCTCCACAAGACATGTTCCAGCATGCCTCTTATGTGTGTGTGGGCATGTTTTTATAGCTTGCTGGGGACTAAATATTCCCACAAGGATAGGAATATCTGGCGGTTTTGACCTTGTTTGACATTTTGGGGATTTTTGTTTGGTTTTGTTTTGGGGTTTTTTTTTTCTTACAAATTCGTATTCAAGAGTTTAATGTAGAGGTAGATTTAGCATCTCTTTAATTAGCCACATTTATTATTAATGATAGTAAGACACACGTGGTGGTGGGGGGGTGGTTGGGTTGTGTGTGTCTCTGAGGGCAGAGCTCAGACTGAACGGTTGTTCTGCTGTCAATCCCACACGTTTTGTTTTGGTTTTTTTTCCTCCTGAAATATTCAATGACCACCAACAACCGAATCAACTTGTGTAGAAATCCCAGGATGTGCAGCTTTCTGCAAAGGTTTGTTATTCGGTAATCCTCTGGCTGTTGTGAGACTGCGTGGTGGGCTTTTTTTTTTTTGTTTTTTTTTTTTTTTTTTTTTTTTTCCTCTCTCTTTTTTTCCTTTCGGTTTTCAGCCTACTTGTTTTTGAGTTCTAGAAGGAAGTAGAATCAGGTCAGATCAAGTACAGAGGAAAGAACCACATACAGTTTCATGTAGCATACTCTCACTGTCTGGTCACACACACACGCTTCCTTAAGGCAAACCGCAGAACAACACAAGCGAAGTCGAGCTGCACTCTCCGGCTCGCCGTTTTAATTGGAGGGGCCTTACCTATTTTACCTACACAGCAATTATTTTCAGCTTTAATTGCAAAATTACAGACGGCTCATGAGTTACATGGAACTTGATTCACATGTAAGATCCTCTAGTTAATCATTTCAGGAGAAAGGCGGGCGAGCATGCTTCGTCGCCTGCATTAATTAGGCAAAGTCGTTTTGCTGCTAATTAGCTGATTCTAAAAGGATCTGCGTTTTTTTTTTGTGTAATTAATTATCAAAGACACAATCGGCTGCCTCGTTTAGGGATAAAGTGCTCGCGCACGCAGCGCAGACGCATCTCGAACGCCTGTCACCGCATCATGTGTTACAGCCTTGCCCTCGGTCGCTGATTGTTTGCAAGGTTTGCTGTACAGTCAAAGTGGTGGTCTTTGTTTCCTACTTTGAACAATTAGGTGTACAGTTATAGCTCAGTGTTGTGCTGTTGGGGGGGGGGATACTGTGAGCTTATTATCTGCTGAGTAAACATACGCATAAACTAACACCGAGGTTCATTTGGCTTTCCGTGTTTTTCTACGTATGTATTTTTAAGCTCGTGTCAGTGTGCCAGCGAGCTCACATTTTGAGACGTCGTCGAAGACGCCGGCGTGTACAGCTCTGTAAACAGCTAAATTTCCGAAGGTAAATCAGTCACGTCGCTGGCGCTGGCTTCCAGCCTCGCGGTAAATGGTGTTTTCAGAGTGTGCTCAAAAATGGCAGGCGGCATCAAAGATTAGGCTCGCTGAAGTGTTCTCTTACTGCAAAGCTCTCAAAGTTACAGCAATATCCTCTGACTCAGTGAGGCTCATTTCACTCTAATGGCTGATAATGCCATAAATAAAACAGCAGTGTTCAGATCCGTAGATGTGCGCGAAGAGCCACTGAGAGGGAGCAGAAGAAGAAAGAAGTCTATAGAGGGGAAGTAATAAAAACTGCAGACACACTGGTTTTCCGCTGAATCCGAGCACCTGGAAGATCATTAAAACTGAATGTGGAGCTAAGATGGATTGTGCTAAATGTTATTTTAAGCTTACAAGCGCTCAGCTTTGTGCGTTGCCAAATGAAACTATTGCCTCTCCTTGGGTACGAGGTTCTTGCTCATGCAAATGGCCCGTTGCTCCGTTTCCTCATTGTGTGTCAGTCAGACTGTCCCCGCAGATTTCTCATTACCTCTGGAGCTCAAGCTCGTCTGGGCCTCTGCTGTGGCCCTGATTATTAGCATGCGCACTGTATGTTTGTGTGTAAATTAATCTCAGAACTAATGCCACCGACTGACTGACGAGGTCTGGTTACATTCATCCGGCAAGGTTGCAGATTGCTATAAATGACTGAGAAGTTATTTACAAAGCATTAAACACATGAGGTGCTACTGGGGCTGGTAATTTGTTAGGCGTGACGCACCACGGGCCGTGCTATTACAATCCACACCGAGGTGGTGTAATGCCATTGTGTGGTGTGAGCCATAACCTCTGAAGTGGATTATTTTCCTACAGCAGCGTAGCCCGGACGTGTGTCGTCCCTCTTAGGTCACAGCAATTGGACAACTGTTACAATTCTTAATTGATAAATGGACGAAAGTAAGAAACGAATGTCACACTATTCACAACCATGAACTGTTGCACCTACTATAACAGAACCGCTGAAAGGCAAGTTTGTTCCACTTATTAAGTGCATTATAGCAGCTATAAGCAGTCGTTCCCTGACCAGCCTCTCTTTTAACTCTTTGAACTATTTGGAATTTAATAACGCAAAAAAATAATAATAACTTTAATAACTAGACATATTTTCTTAATCCATTTATTATTCCACCTTACAAATCCTTATGTGCTCTAGAAACGATATGTAAAAAGGGTTTTGAAACACATTGCTGGCATCAACTTTTAAATATGCATATATTTCCCAAAAAGTAGTAAAAAAAAATGTTCTTAATTTCAACATTGGATTTGTTGTCTTTGTTTACATGATTTGCAAGTCATCGCGTGCTGTTTTTGTTTACGTTTTGCACAGCATCCCAGCTTTTCTAGAAACGGGGTTGTAGTCAGAACTACTGCCAGCCCTGATGTTACAGAAAATTAATAGAGACCTCCTGAATTGAGAATTTTGACCATTTTAGAAGTTTAAATAAAAAAATCACAGCATGAAATCTGTTGCTTCCAAAGTTTTTGTTAAGAAAATGCATGAAAGTTGCCTACAATATCTCAGGAAAGTGTACAGTGACCGTTTATCACGAAATCTGATAAATATATTGTCATATAGGTGCTGCGTGCATTACTGACATTGTAATAGTGTTAGTAATTTATTATCTGTCTCATGTACTAGGGTGTAAACACTACCTGATCGGAATCTGTTTGATCACAGGCGAAAAGGTGGAGACGTTTCCTGTCATAGAGATTGACCAGAAAGATATCGTGGACACCAATGGAGCTGGAGATGCATTTGTTGGAGGTATGGTACCAAAGGCTTTTAAAGAAACCAAACAGAAATGTGTTTTGTTTCTGTATTTTATAATCGTGGCCAGTTTTCCGCCCTGTAGCCTGGTCCCCATTTATTACGGTCTGTTAGCATCAGGGCTTGCTCGCAAACTTGGCTACTACTTAACACAAGACAATTCTTAGCTTAATGTTAACTTGGGCTACTCTTTTTAGTTATTCAGTAAAATAGGTCAATACAAGGGGAATATAAAGTAAATCTGGTTAACAATATTAATTACACAGTAGTTGAGCTGATGGCTTGCTAGTAACCCTTACTGCTGGTTTACATAATATAATATGATAGAATGATCTTAGCAAGCTAGTTCATAGTAATAATGACGATGGTAGTCTTTATTTATATAGTGCTTTTCAGTTTACGTTAACGTTAGCTAGCTCACTGGCAATCTTGAAGTACGGGTTTACACAATGAAAACAGTGACTTGTCAGCTATACGTCTTATCATTTTTCATGTGTGAACTTTTCAAGTGCAAAATCTCAGTGCTTGTTAGGACTTGGTTGTGCTCAAATGCGGAGTCTAAAATTAGCAAGTTAGCCCTTTTCACCTGGGTACAAACACACGTTCGGTCTATTGTCAATGAAAACTGTATAAATAACGTTCTTAACAAATCACTCATTGTTTTTGGTTTTTTTTGTTGTTTTTTTTTAAGTCAGGGAAATGGTTTCCGTTGGAAAATTGTTGATTATTTTTATAGATAATTCATGGTTGGGTTTTTTTCCTCTGCTCCAAGGCTTTCTTTTTTATTCCTGGTTGAGTTCAGCACGATGCCAGTTCTATAAGCTTTTGATTCCACTGTATAGACAGACTACAGTGACCATTCAGTAGACTGCCTTGTTTATGGGATAAAAAGGATCTCCTTTCAAGAAGGACTAATAGAGCTGCTCAACTCATTGTGGGCTTCATTTAATCACAGTGTACTGTTCTGACTTCAAACAGCCGGTGTGCATGTCTACACCTGAGCTGGGCTCTGAAGTCACCCATCATCCTCGTTTTAGTCCTCGTGCAAATCCAGAAGTCCTGCTGCATGGAATCCGGCTTCTCCAGCTCGTTCGTTCATTTTGGGTGGAACCATTCATCCACCTACCTGCCTGTCCATCTACCCATACAGCCACCCCGCCATCCATACAGCCATCCCCTCTCTCTCTCACGGTGTCTTTCCTGTAGCTCAGCTAGTACGATTCTGACACTGATAAAGCTATGAGCTTGTTTGCACGATCGCCATATTGATTTTTCTTTTTTTTCTAACTCGTTTATCCATACCAACAAGAGGTTGGAGGCCATCACTCCACCATGCTGGAAAATGAATTTGCCAGCTGTTTTTCAATGTGCCTCGCTGGTGTTGCCCAGTGCAGAGATCGAGGTGGGAGGGCTCAGAGCCTGAGGGCTGCTGGAGGAGTTTACTCCTGTACATCACTGAGGACGGCTCTCCCAGCACCTTTCTTCCCCCACTACGCCTGATTTATTTAATCTTCACACATAAAAGTGCACATGGTTAAAAAAAGGTCAATACCAGAACCCCATACTTGCACTAGATGTACTTGCACTGGGTCATGTATGTTTGTGCATTTGTCCATATTTCACATTTCTGTCCATAATGTCAAATTAGTTACATTATAATGTGTGTGTGTGTGTGTGTGTGTGTGTGTGTGTGTGTGTGTGTGTGTGTGTGTGTGTGTGTGTGTGTGTGTGTGTAAGCATATATGTAAAAAGTCTTGTTAATGTTGTCCACCCACTTGTAGTAGCTTGTTTCTTTTTCAGAAAACAGTTTTATGGTATAAAGCTCTCTCTCTTTCTCTCTCTCTCTCCCTCTCTCTGTCTCTCTCTCTCTCTTTCTCTCTCTCTCACTCTGTGCGTGCATGCAGGTTTCCTGTCTGAGTTGGTGCAGGATAAGTCTCTGGAGCAGTGTATCCGTGCTGGACACTATGCTGCTAACGTCATCATAAGACACTCGGGCTGCACATTTCCAGAGAAGCCTGACTTCCATTGAGAGTCATGTGAACTTTGCCACCCCAGTGTAATGGGACTGATGCCTTACTCTCAGTGTTTAATCGACTTCTTTTCCCCCTCTTCCTTGAGTCCTGTGTTCTCTCTCCCCCTTCTCGCATTCAGACTTTGTGTGCCTCTGCCTCACAGCAGCCAAATCCCATAGCATGATGTAATCATGCAGACCTTTTACTTAATAACAAGCTAATGTTTACAACAATCAACAAACGGTTTCTATAAATAGAAAAATTGTTTTAACTACAGTTTTTTTTTGTTTTTTTTTTTTTTATTAGTCCCTGTACTTTTATCATACCCAGAAGTCATGTGCAATGATAACGACCACTTTGTCTCTATTTGAGCAGGACAGAGTCGTGGATGGTTGTTCGGGGGTTTTTTTTTTTTCTTTTCTTTTTTTTTAAACCACCTGCCAGAGAAACACCGCCTTAATGATTTATTGAGGTTTATTTCAGGTCATTTCATCAAGTGTTTTTAAAGGCCAGTCTCGAACTATTTTGTGTTCACTTTTAATTTTGTAATAATGAAAAAAGAACATGCATGCATCTCTGTATATGTGGTGAAACAGCTAGAACTACACGGTCTCTCTGACTCTGAAAACCGATCATATTAAAAAAGTGTTGCCTCCATCACAAGCTTTCTTGTCTGCTCATGTTTCCTGGTATGTACATTATAAGGCGTAGAAGTCACCTTTTCTCTTTTGTATATATTAAAATATATTTCAGATCAATTTTAGTGGCATCATGCTTTTTAAGCAGCTTTTAGAAATCTGGATGTAGCATTAGATCTCGAATGAGGCCCCTGTGGCGAAGACAAACTCCCTGAAATGACGCAAGGAACAAACCTTGAAAGGAACCAGACTCAAACGGGAACCCGTTCTCTTCTGGATGACACCGGATAGCGGGATTATAAATCATTACTTTTCCATGGCTGTATCCTATAAAGTCAAACAGTACTGAGTGAGTTAAAAGCATGATCAGAAAGAGCACTGTGTACAACAGCCCTGAGATGAACACAAACAAGCCTTTATGATTACAGAAAGGGTTTTTGTGTACAGTCGACAATATGCAAGGGAAATTATCCAATGAAGACTGGGTGATGCTTGGACGTGACTGATTTTTGTGAAGTGCAGTTTTTAGGGTATCCATGTAGGATGATCCACATCCAGCAGAAAGTGCATCACAAGTGCATAAAGCTCTGAGAAGAAGTAGTGTCAGGATGAATCAGGCAGAAAGGAGCCACAGGATTGTGCTATCTAACGTGTACATGTATCGAACCACAAGTCCTGTCATATTGTCAACATTCATATTAGTCTGCCTAAATCCTCTTACAGAAGAAAAAAAAAAAAAAGAGTTCTTTGGATAGTTAAGAATATTCTTAACTAAGAAACTAAGACGAAAGTTCCTCTGATAAGGAAATGGTTCTGCACGGGACCTTTAAGGAATCCCCTTTAGAGAGAAACGTTTTTTCCTTCACAGTTTATACAGCCTTGCTTTCCACGTTTGCTCTCCTGAGTGTGCTTTTTACACATTCTTAGCTGCTAATAGTGCAGTTGGAACCTTTGTCCCCTTGATTATAGTGGCAACACTACAAGAGGTCGTCTCTGTTATGGGATTAGTAGCAGCTATTCATGGCCATCATTAGGGAGACCTGAAAATACAGCTGTCCCTTTGTCCCTCTCTGGATGGAGCTGGTGACTCTGTTCATTGCAAATCCAGGTACACAACGAGGCCTAGCGTCTGATCTCGCTGTTCGCGTATTTAAACAAATCCTGTGATACCATCGAGAGTCTTTGACCCCCAACAAAGGCACAGCCATTTAGAATTCATTCACACATCTGCACACACCTCCTCCACCCACTCACACACTGTCTCAATGTTTTCAGGGGGGTTTTTTGTTGTTTTTTTTTTCTTATCCGTCTGTCTGTTTTACAATGCAGCTGGGTGTTCTCGGGATCCAAGAAAGTTGTCTGTGAAGTATAGTTCATTTTTAAGACACATTCCAAGTACTTGGATGACATCTCTTAGTGTGCAGACAGAGTCTATAACTGTATAACTTTATAAATCTTAAAATCCATGCACAACACGTCCTATATGTAAAAGAGGAGTGTTCTGTTTTGCTGCTTGTGGTGAACAAAGATAGGAATACTTGATAAATAAATAAATAAATTAGACATGCATACACACAAGCATGGATATATTCATACCATATGGTTTTCTGTATATATATATATATATATATATATATATATATGTGTGTGTGTGTGTGTGTGTGTGTGTGTGTGTACACACACACAGGGGACAGTGGTAGCTCAGTGGTTAAGATGTTGAATTACTGATCGGAGTGTTGTGAATTCAAATCCAAGCACCACCAAGCTGCCTCTGTGGGGCCCTTGAGCACAGCTCTTAACCCTCAACTGCTCAGTTGTACAAATGAGATGGATGTAAGTCACTCTGGATAAGGGCGTCTGCCAAATGACTGTAGTGGGATATATGTATATATAAAATTCTTTTCGTGTTTGAAACGAAAATGACGTATGACCACAGAACATATCATACGTGCGTATGACCAGAAACAGCATCACTAGCGCTTACTTTTGAACTAATCACTTCGTTTGTGGACGCCATTTTTATATCGTCTTTACGAATTGTTATTATTTGTGTGAGAGTTATTTTACTGATATTGAAAAGAAGTAAACACCTATTTGGGAAGTAATTATTTAAGAAAACTTTGATCTAAATATGTAAAATTCTTTTCGTGTTTGAAACGGAAATGACGCATGACCGCTATTTGTTGAAAAATAAAATCGGTAATTAACAAACTTAATTTATAAACACTGCATTTTCTTTTTTCCCCCTTGCACTCAGTACAATTTCTACACAGAACTTGCTTCATTTTCTAGGCAATAATGAGTATAATATGAGTATGGATAAATCATGACTGAGTGGGAGAGTTTGGCTTCTGATGCCCATTTGTATTCCTAAGGGAAAAAGCAAGAAAAAATGATTGCAGGTCATAGTTGATCCGTTGGGTGAGTTGTCCTGAAGTGACATGTTTGTTGCTTGAACATGTTGGAACTGTGACCATGAATCAGTGTCCCCATGTTTAGGAGGTATTTCCTATTCATTTTCATTGTTATCATTTGTCAGCTGAGAAAACCGCTCAACTTTCCACCCTCTCCCTTCCACCACTGTGCTGCTGATTACTTCCTTACTTCCTTTGAAAGCGCTTGTTTGCTCTAATCTTCAACTGTGTACAAGTGAAAACACGCATTCAGCAGAAATTGTTGTCTAATTTTAATCCAGATTCTCTGACTCATGTTCAACGAGAGCTCAGAGTTCTGTCCATTTTTTATCTAAAGGAATGGGAAACAGCTGGTGCACGAGCAGTACGACATCAATAAAGCCGTGTTAAACGTTTGACTATCGAGTTGCGGATTCATATCCGAGACCATGCCTCAAATCAGCGAAGATTAAATGCTCTATTGAAAAGAAGGACATGTCTCAACCATGTCTTGAATTATTCTGGCTAACAATGGAAAACAAAAAACGTTAGCATGTGCACATTAGCATAATTCAACCCTGCAGTGAGTGACTTCCATTCATTTATAGCAGCTTTAACATATTTGAGTGAAATATTGCTTGAAGAGTCACTCCAGTGCCATATAGCCATAAAATCCCATGATTTAATTATACCTTATAGATAATTGTGTTTTACTGCGATGTCCAACAGCAGCCAATGCATTCGGTAACGCTGACTGAAAAGAACTTTCTAGTAATTCCGACTGCTTCTCACCAGCAAAATGGATACAAAAGAAAAGTGATTAAATGTGCATAGGCATCATTGTGCCCAGGATGTTTGCTACAAAGAGCTGAACTTGTTGAGACGTGAATAGTGTTTGAGAAAGAACACACACAAAGACACACACGTCATGTGAGATCACCTTGATTGAGATCTCCTGAAAGCGAATGAAGGCCGCTGCCAAACTGTAACTGTTTTCCATATGCCTCGGGTTTTAATTGGTATTACGTTCATCTTCGGTTAAGGCAGAAGAAATAGCAGTATGTCAGCTTTTTATTATTTTCAAATGCCACTATAATGAGGCAATGCCTGGAATCAAGACAAGAAGCGGTCTGTCTGATTGAAAGGCTGGAACAAGTTAAACTTGTGCGAGTGGTAAAATCATGTAGATATCGTGTTCCGAACGCAAAGGAAAAGTCTACCCTGAAAGACAATGAATACATTTATAATGATTAATATGAATGTGCTAATGTATTCATTGCTGCTGTATTTTGGTTAAACATGTGAGAGGTTAGCAGGTGTGTGTCACGAAGATGTCACACAGGGACTCTGCCAACAGTTAAAATGGCATTTAATAGGAGGATGCAAAATGTCAGCAATCTCAAGCAAGAGCTTCTTTTCTCTAACTTTTAATGTCAATGAGAAATCCAGCATGGAAGTAGTGGAGCCAGAGCAAGAAAAAAAAAAAGAAAAAAAAAAACAAAACCCAAAAACACACACATACAGCTCCAGAATGCATTGCTGCTATATAACACTGTCATACTGACTTTTAGCAGAAACTCAGGATGACAAGCACGAAGGTGTTGATGGAGGAATTAGCATGAAACGTGAAGCTTTGGAACCCGAGCTGTTTGAGCAGAGTGTACGGCTAAGGAGGTAAGAGAGCTGGACAGGCTAAAGGACTAAAGCTCTACTCCATTACTCACTTTAGGTAGTGATGAAGCGAGGGCACTGACACCACTATCAGCAGGTAGTCAGAGAGCATTGTGGGTAATTTAGGGAACCAGTAACCAAAGGAAAAACAGGTCGATGCGTCAAAGAATCGAAGACGTGGATTTTTCCTTTAATTGTGTTTGTTGATGCGCATTGGTATGTACGCCGTGAGTGTGTCTAGCCCATGACCTGCACTGCAGTATCATGATTAGATGTGGACCTCGTCCTTAAAAGTTGACTTTTTTCATTTGTCATTCTCATGGTTATCTCAGAATGTGTCCATTTATTTTCTCAGCCACATTCTCAGGGGGAAAATTTGATTAAAGTGTTTTTTTCATTGTCAGTGGCGTGTACCATCAAGTTCTGCTCTCTCTATTACGTGGCAATGTAAATGTACAGTAAAAAAAAAAAATCCCACCCCCACTCCCTCCGCAATTTCCTGTATTTTTGCATATTTGTCACATGAAATGGTTTCAGATCCTCATCCAGTATGTAATGTACGACAACGACAAAGAGAAAACACATAAGAGCTTCGAAAGGATCATGTCATTTATTTAAGGAAAAAAGGTTATACATCACCTATATTGCCCGTGTGAGCAGTAAAGCCCTCTAAACCTAATAACTGATTTTTTCCCCCACACCTTTTGCATCAAAAGCTCCAACCACGCACTTCCAATAACTGGAGATGAGTATTTCCCATTGCTCTGGAGGATTTTTGAACCACTCTTGTTTGCAGAATTGCATTCATTCTGCCACATTAGAGAGTTTTGAGCATGAATTGCTTGTTTAAGGTCTTGATCCAGCATCTCAATGGGGTTCAAGTCAGGAACTGCTCAAAATGTGTCCACATCTTTTACATCTGATGGATGTCTTGCTGAGTAACCCAACTGCACTTGAGATTCAGATCACAAACTGATTACCAAATATTATTTATGCCACTATTATTTAAGCCAAATTTTATTTATGCCACTATTATGTATGCCAAATATTATTTATACCACTTCTGACTCATCATTCCACAGAACAAGCTTCAAGGTCATCTATGTGTTTTTTTTTTTTTTTGAAAAATGTGAGATGAGCCTTTAATCCCCTCTTGGTCAGCAGTGGTTTTCACCTTACAACCCTCCCATAGATACCATTTATGGCCAGTTTCTTTCTAATGCTGGAATCATGAATGCTGAACTTATGTGAGACGATCAGGGTCTGCAGTTCCTTAAAATTTCATCTTGATTATTTTGTGACTTCGCTGATGAGTTGCTGATGGACTTTTGGTAAATTTGGTATGGCTGGCCACTCCTGGGATGATTCACTATGGCTTCAAGAGATAATGGCTCTCACTGGGAGGGTCCCAGATCCTTTCAGACTGGTCTATTTCAATAATTTCTTTCAGACTTTTAGAAGTTGAAGATTATGCAACAGTTAGGTGTGGCAAGTGTGATAAAAACAGAAGAAATCAGGAAGGGGGCAAATACATTTTACAGCACTGTAAAGATTTTAGGCATACAACTGGACCTTTAATTAGCTTTCAGAGTAATATGCTATATGTGATGTGGTGGTGGAGTCAGTAGTGTTGCTGCCTTACAGCTCCAGGGTCCAACTTTGACCATGAGCTCAGGATTCTCCCACCTCCCAAAAACATACCAGAAGGAGGATTGGCTAAGAAAATCACCCCTTATATAATGTGTGAATGTGTGCAGTGCATGTTGTCCTGCAAAGGACTGTTGTCCCATCCGTGGTGTAATCCTGCCACGACATCCAGTGTTCCCAGGATGTGCTAAAGATCCAGCACGACCCTGAGCAGGATAAAGCGGTTACTGAAAGTGAATGAGAGATTGAGTAATATGGTTAATCTTCACTTCATGCAATTTTCCAGATGAAAGGATGCACACTAAAGGTACAATAGGTGTACCTTTGAAGGTTCCATCCCAGTGACATAGAAAGGGACAGTTTTGTAACATTTTTTTTTTTTCAAAACTGCCCACAAACCAACTTCAGCTTCTTTTGTCCATTGCCTGAATAATGTGCTTGCACACATTTTTTTAAAGACCTACTCCCTTTTGTCTGACCTTTATTTATTTACCTTTCTGCCCCATAGGAATACACAGAGTTTCGAAGAAGAATCAAAGTCTCCTTCATCAGAAAGCCACCAAACACGTCACCTCAGGACAACTCCCCCAACACATACATCAACTAACCTACTATCACCTACACTCTTTTTTTCCTGCTTTTCGTCCATCCGGCAATGCATTTGTGGCCCCATAGGAATGGAATGGAATGGAATGGAAACCATCAGAAACCAAACTCTCCCCCTCAGTCAGGATTTATCCAGCGGCCATCCACTCACTCACTCACTCACTCATTATCTGCCGCTTAATCCTGTTCGGGGTCATGGGGGGGAAGCTGGAGCCAAACCCAACTGTCTTTGGGTGAGGGTACCAGGGGGGTACACCCTGAGCAGGTTGCCAATCCAACACAGGGTGACACACAGAGACAGACAACCATTCATGCTCACATTCCACCTACGACCAATTCAGAGTACCTAATCAGCCTGATCCCCTCTGTGCATGTCTCTGGACTGCGGGAGGAAACCGGATGACCCGGAGGAAACCCACACACCGACACGGGGACGACACAGACTCAAACTCCACACAGAAAGGCGCCCAGATCGACCCCAGGACCTTCTTGCTGTGAGGCGACAGTGCTAACCACCACCCCACCCCACCCCACCCCACCCCACCATGCTGCCCTGCAGCCACCCAACACACACACACACACACACACACACACACACACACACACACACACACACACACACACACACCCATTATGTGAGGCGGAGCAATCATGCTTGCATTCTCCTCTTTCACTTGTCTAGTTTAAACGTGCTCTTTGAATTAAACTGCATTCTGTCCTGTCTCTCAGACTCTCAGCGTGTAGTGTGAATTTCTCTGTTTTTTATTTGTCTTCATTTTTCCAGGGTGTAGTGCAAGACCTTGTTTGAAAGTTGACCCTGTTTTGCTGCCGGTCCCTGGCACTCTGGTGTCGGGGGGCATTGTTCGCCTTGCTGTCCGCCATGGTGTGTGTGATGTGTGCAGTAATGTACATTGTTTTTCACAGTGACCGATGTGATGTCACATCGCAGCGAGTGCTCGCTCCTCTGTGGCTGATGGAAGTGCTGAAAGGGGAGGTACTACTTTGCCACACACTCTCATGTAGATTAACCTTTCAATTAGTTGTTATATCAGGTTCCCTCTGACTCCGCCGCGCTTTTTATTCGCCGGATCAAACGGAACCCGCTGGATCTTAATTGACCCCTTTACGCCATTCGGTATTCTTTTCTTGGTTTTTTTTTCCGCCTCTCCAAACAAACAAACCCGTTTATTAAGTGCTTCCGCCAGGAGCCGAGCCGCCGCCGCCGCCGAGCAACTTGAGGTAACGGAAACATTCCGGCTGGAAAGTCAGCCATCCCCGGGGCTGCTGCTGCGCTCAGAGTTGGTAATTAGTCCGAAAATGCTTTGCTTCGTGCAACTTGGCTGTGAGTGATGCGAGTCGATGGAGTGTGGCGATCAAGTGCTCGACACGCGTCAGTGGAATTTTCCAGATCGCACCGATTTTCAGCAGCTTGATGTCGCGTGAGAGGACGTTAGCTTAAGGCTCGTGCTGGTTTGATTTAAGCCTCTGGATGCGGGGCGCAGTCGGTTTCACCGCGCACTTTCATTTCAAGCTGCTCGGATCTGGCGATCGGGAAACCCTAGGAGCCTGACTCCGACTTGCAAAATGTAGGACTTTTCACTTGAGCGTGCATTTCTAAATGCCATTTCTAACCTTCTCCAAACAGTGCACTGCACAAGGAGAGCTCGCGCACCACGGGGCAAAGTCAGGGTTTGGGCTTGTTTGGTTGGTTGTTTGTTTGTTTCTCTTTCTTTCAGAGTTTAGACGGCGTCGTGGGCTATATATCATGACGAGACGTGCCACAAATCACCCAGACAGGCTACAGTTTGCTTAATTACATGATCATTACATTTCTAAGACATGTCTCGCTGCTGGTGATGTGCGCTAATGCCTCCAGCGTCGGAGACTTGTTTAAAGGTGGAACGCGACCATGTCGGGGTTGAAGTTCAATATGGATTCATTTGGAGGATTTTTTTTTTGTGTGTGTGTGTTTTTTTTATTTAATAAACGAGAGTAATAATTATAATATTAATGTGAGCTCGAGTGTTTATTTTCGCGTCGGATTTTGTGCCCCTCGCGGTGGAGAATTGCAGGTGTGCCGTTTGATGGCGTGTTCCGCGCAGACTGAGAACGGTGGTCACCTTAAAAGGCGGGTCAAGTGATTATTGACGGATCATGGAGCCAATCGACTCCTCCGGGGGCTGAACGCCTTCTGTTTGATTGACACTTTTGTTATCAAACCAGAGATCGGCATTTGCCCTTTCTAACCAATATTAAAGTTTCTTGGGAGGACCCGTCGATAAGAAGGCGAGGTTTAATGAGGCTCCATTGGGTTGTAATCAGTGTCATGTCGGATTCATGTAAACTACAACATTGTAACAAAATGGCGTCTGTTTAGTAACGCGACCGGGCAGCAGCAGCAGGAGCGCAGTCACCTGTCCTCTGAAGAGCGCGCGGAGCTGATGAGCGAGGTGTGTGTGTGTATATGTGTGTGTGTTTTGACTCTAGTGTCTGTGCGCCTAGCTATCTTAATTGAAGCTTTCGCGTCTCGTCAGACATAAATTATCGATAGTCATCTGTCGGAAGTAGTCATAAAACACGGACTAATTTAGCCACCTAGCCTGCTAGCTAGTTTTGCCTACTAGCCCCGCTAGCAACGCAAGCGCGTCTTTGCTAACCGGCTAATGTTAGCGTTGAACTACAACTATGGACTAGCGCTGTGTGTTTGTGTGTGTTAAAGCTAGCCAGCTGCTGCCTAGCTGTGTTTGCGGATAGGATGCTAAGCTAGCTGGCTTAATGGCACTTAGCATATTAGCACGTTCGCTAATGTTGTTTTATTTTCTTTGAGAAAAGGGAAAAAAAACTTGACCTTTTTGGAGACGGACAGTCTCCGGAATTTCTCCTCTCTTCCCCAAGCGGATGCAATATAGTTCAGACTGAACTGGTTGTAAAAGTACAGCCCGGCTTGTTAAGTCCGGGATGATGAAGGTGCGCTTAATACTTTGGTAAATAAATTACCGGGCACTTTTTCCCCCGCACAGTCCGCCCGTCGTTAGGGTGATTTCTGTGTAGTTTGCCCCCCCACCGGGTTTTGGGGCTGTGACCGCGGGCATCCTGGCTGACTGGCAGTGCTGTGTGAAATGCGGGGTTTCGTGAAGCTGGCTTATTCTGAGCATGTATGAGATTCATTTCCTAGTTTAACGTCGTGTAGTTGTGGTGGCGATGCGAGGATTATTATTTTAAACCGCGTTTTTTGTCTTTATTTATAGCCCTGACCTCCCACTTAACACTTGTTTGGTTAAGAACTTTGCTCGCCACCTGGCGCATGAATGTTAATGGTACTGGCTCGGAGTGTGTGGCCGCTGCTGTGCCTGCCATCTTACACGATCACAGCCACCTCCTGATTTCGATACATGTCGGAGGATTAATTCAGCCTTATCTTCTTCTTCTTCTTCTTCTTCTTCCTTTTTCCCTTTTTTTTTTTTGCTTGCTTTAGGTGGTGTGTGTGTGTGTGTGTGTGTGTGTGTGTGTCGCTGTCAGTGCTGAGAGCAGAGGCATTCTGGAGAAATTGTACAATGCGTGTCACCTGCTGGCTGCTCGCTGCACTGTTCTTCCTCCGTCATCTTATTCAGTGTCTTAGCCGCTGTATCCCCTTCACAACGTCTCTTCTCTCATGGATTTGCTGCATCACGAGGCTGAAATATTTTGTTGAATATAAAGACCTTTGTCTTTTTGAACCTGGAAGCGATGTATCATCAGGGTGGTCACTGTATGATGGTTTCTGTTGTGGGGGCCCAGATGATCTGTCTGTTTATCTTTATCCCTGTTGCCCTGGTCCATCACCAAGTTACAGACATAAGCTGGACTGATTCTCTCTCTGTCATATATTATATTACAAACATACATACATGCAAGCAGTGTCAAGACAGGGTTGTTTTCCCAACTGCCCTGGTTCATCAATTTTTTCACAAAAAAAACCAACTTGATTTTGCTTTCTCGATTTGAATTCTCGAATCCCATTGGCCAGAAGTTGTTGATGCATTTTCTTCACAACAGCATGGCTTGGTCGTTGTTCCCGGATATAATATCTTTAAATCAGGTTCTCGATGTACCATGTTTCCATTTCTCAATTAAAAGCTCGTTCACAGGGATGACAGACAATCTACAGAATCTAAGGCTAATAATAAGCAGATTAAAAGACCTGCTTAACATAGAAAAGCATCTAGGCCTAACCGTTGACTGACAATTTCTGTTAGGAAACGTTTACTTAATGTTAATGGAAGGAGACTCTGAAGTCAACACTTTGTAATGCTTTGGATGTTTTCTGCCATGGGAAAGTCTTCAAGAGACAGAACTTTTTTTTTACAGGTTAATTTTTTTTAAATTTTTTTTTTTTTTATATCTTCTTAAATCCCAAGGAGAGGAAAAAGATGTTCTAGCTGCTGTAGTGTAAGAAGTAACAGTGCCTTGTCTTGTGGAAGTTCAGTGACGTTAAATGCAGCTGTAACTGGTTAAAAAGTATGGGTTTTTTTTTTTTTGTGTGTGTGTGTGTGTGTGTGTGTGTGTGTGTGTGTATATATAAAATGTGCACACACACACACATACAGTGTACAGTGGAACCTTGGACTGTGAGCATAATTCATTCCGGAGACGTGCTTGTAATCCAAAACACTTCCCATTAGAAATGATGGAAACTTGGATACTTCGTTTCACAACCCACAAATGTTTATCTAAAAATGTCAAAATATAATACAAAATATAAAGTAAAAATACATAAATCTGTCATGAATTTTCCTGCATGGAGAGTGTGTGCAGCACACCTGTTGTGAGCACTCCCAATAGCAGCACATGTCCGAGAACTGGCGCCGCTAAAGAATACTTCCTGGTTTTCCTCCACAACGCCACAGCGAGTCCCATGGGTGGCAACAGGTGTACCGGATTGGGACTGAATGCGGGAACTATAAAAAGACTCGCGCAAGTACACCAAGGTCGCGGAGCATTAGTTGCCATTTTCCGCGCTATCGCCAAGCCTTGCTAGTCCCGTGTTTGCTTTCTCCGGTTCTTACCACGTTTCTGTTTGTTTTTCAACCCCACCACACCTGACAAAAACAAAATAACCTACACTTTACCTTTAAAAAGAATCGTGGCTCGTGTGAGGGAGAGGGGAGAGGACTTTCATTTTTGACTTTCACTACTCAGTCACTGCAGTCTGTCAGCTCAATGGGATCTTTTTCTTTTCATGCGACTTTAACAAGGAAACTATCCAATGATCGCTGCTTTTGCCTCCTTTTGAGGATT
>JAQMCW010000037.1:9865696-9876484 GCA_030068335.1 Chrysichthys cranchii | reverse complement strand
GCAAGTCATATTGTTATCGCAATATTCAATAATGTTATCGCATATCGCATGTTTTCCTAATATCGTGCAGCCCTAATTTCTTGCTTTTCTTGCAAAACACTCACAGACCAAGTTGCTGGCCATGCAAGGTTCTGCTGTACTTGTTATTTCTGTAGTGCTTGCTCTCCACACACTCCATTTTGAGCATCAAATTGTTTTCTTGGGAGCGTTAAACACATTGCTATGACCTTACAATGTGTCATGTGACTAAAGATGGGGTTGATTTGTAGTTGGCACTTGATGCACTAAAAAAAAAAAAAAATATATATATATATATATATATATATATATATTAATTAATCAATTAATTACTCGGAACATCGTGTAACTGTGGGTTGCAGTAGAAAGTTTTGTAGGCACGCTGAACAGGATTAATGGACAAACGTTAAGAGTTCTTTCTGGTAATCGAACCAAAGCCTAGCTCTAATTAGTAAATAAACCAGTGTAGGTTTGGCATGATCATTTAAAAACATGATTCAGCAGGTCTAAAGATACAGATTCAGTTTCTTTTTTTAAACCAGTTTAAATCCCACATTTGCAGGCTCTCTGGCTGTCGGACAACTTTTGGGTTTCACACTGACTGTCATTTTTCAACTCATTTCAGTTTGTAAGGTTTAACTCCTACATTTATATGGACCACTCCAGAGCATTTGTACTTTTTACCTGATGGGTTACTGTTGGCGGGTGCTGGATTTTTTTTTTTTTGTTGGTTTTTTTTTTTTTTTTTTTTTTTTTGGGCAAACATTTGTATTTCAAGATTTGTTATTCATGGAATTATATTTGGTGGAATAAACCATCCATCATGATTATATCCTAAGCATGAGGTTTTCTCTGCTTTTCACATGTATCTCTCACAGGCAATAATTTTGACATTTCCTGGTACATGGACAAGACAAGAACCCTGTAAAATTCATGATTCATGGAAGCCTAGCATCAGCTGTTGAGTTCTCTCGATTATTTACTATACACAGTTTTGCAGAATTTGAAACCAACATCTTGGAATGAAACTGATGGGAGATATCCTAAGCTATTCAACGATTTTGAGCACTGAAGTATGAGGGTTTAGAAAACAATTCCTGTTGCTTGCGATTTGTTTTTGTTCACCATCAGGAGGAGACTTGGGCACCTACCTCACTGTTTACTTTGTTCATCGCCAATGTGACCACAATCTCCAATTAGTCTGATCTCTAAGTGGATGTGTAATGTACAAAATGCCTACATTCCTGAAAGTTCTCTACAAAAACGTGTAATGCCGGAGTGTTCTGTGTATTGACGGCCTCAGCAGCTGCTCCAAGGCCTCCGGTATAAGCAGGTTTGGAGTGAGCTGGTTTTACTTTGTCAGCGATGATTTCTCCTGAAGCAGTACTTTGTCTTTTCCCTGTGATGATTGACTGAGAGCTAATATTAGTTACAACGTGCAGTTGTAGCCAGTTCATGGCAGAATCGTTTTCTCATTAGGCTTGTTGAGTGGCAGGAGCATCATAAGGATGGCATGCATTTGGTGTTGATGAAGAAAAAAGGTCTAAGTGAAGCTGTTTTAGTTCCTGTGTCAGCACTGTGCTGTAATCGCATTGTTACCACTCGAATGTAAACATGCTGTAATGGGTTGAAGAGAAGCGCAGCCCCAGTTACACACTGTGGAATCAGTGTTAATGTCGCTAAAGTGGCTCGAGCACTAATACAATAGTGCGCTTTATCCTCAGGCAGCGTAACCTGGATCAAGTAATGGTAATGTAATAGGCCTCCAGACCTTGTTAATTCTTGTGCTGTTGAGGCTTGGATGAGCTAATGGAGCTGTTGGAAAATGTAATGGGACAAGACCTGGGTCAGGAAGAGAGCATATCTGTGCTACATTCCTCTCTCACAGTCAGCCATGAGAAGACATTCGCATGCTTTGTACAGTCAATACCATTTATTGCTGGTATTGTATCTGCAGAGGAGCCAGATCATCATCTGGGCACGGGCCCAGTCTTCTATCTGCACTGTAATCTTGGAATTTATATTAAGATAAGAAAAACAACCCCGTGTTTCATGTGGGATGCAAAGTGAGTTTACTTTGGCCCTGTTGACCCTCCCTGACTAATGCTTGAGATTTTGTCAGTAGAAGGTGTAACACCTTGTTTAGTTAAATACTTCTCTGTTAATGAACAGTTGATCACTGAAGATCCGTGTCATCGTCCCCCCACCACCACCACCAGACTTTTATCAGTGAGATATAGTGATCCTAAGTAGAAGGTGTGGTATGGCTGGAGCTTTGACATGACCTCCATATGGAGCAGAGTGGTTTATCTGCATGTACTTTTATCTTGTCATCTGCTTTAAAGGGGGTGTGTGTATGTCTGACTTATTATTGAACTTTATTAAAAGCCTACATTTCACAGATTTCAGATTTGTGTGGTTAGCTTGTGTAACACCATTACATGAAACTTTTTTCGTTTGTTTTTGAAAGTGTCCTAAAACAGTGCTTCCTGACCTTTTTGAGCCACAGCACATCTTTCACATTCAAGAAGTCACACAGCACAGCACCAGGCCCGTATTAAGACAACGTGGTGACCCAGGGCACTAAACCTCGCTGGTTCCCCAATTTTATTTAGCAGGGGCGGGTCGGCGTCAGCAAAATGTTGTTTTGCAACGAAATGACTTTGTCGTCTTCTGTTTTACTGGCGGTTGGCAACCCACTTAGTTGGCGCAAGAAGTTGTACTGCCTCTAGTGGAAAAGAATGTATTTGTTTTGCCAGTCACCACACGCCGCTCGCTTAAAGTACCAATCAGGTGAAACTGGATAATCTTCCACGGCACACCTGATGATTTCTCATGGCACACTTATGTGCCGCGGCACAGTGGTTGGGAAACACTGTCCTAAAATACTCAGTCCAGTTTGGTCCATGCCGCTGGCTCAGTTAGCTGATATATACATTTGTTGGACTATTTATTAAATGATCGAGGTTTTCCAACTTGCTCTTTTTTGTTTTGTTTTTGTTTTTCGCCTTGTCTACAATGTTAATTTTTTTTTCCCAGCAGTTATTTAACATGGCATAGCAACTTGAGCCCCGCTTCCTTGAATAATGCAGGGTCTAATGTTCAGCCAGAATCTCGCAATGGCTTTATAAAGCCTGATATTCTTGCACCCATAACCTTCCTCAGACATCTATTAAAGCACCGTTAAGGATGTATCGTAGTTGGCGTATAATCTTATTTTTCCACCTGTTGTATGAAATGCTGTGCTGAGCAAAATCTGACCTTTCATCCATGGAGCGCAGAGAGACGGGCAGAGCACAGAGCCATCTGCTGTGTGAAAAGCTTTTTAATCAACCCAAAATTTTGTTTCTTATATAAATGTCAGTGGCAGACTACACGGGTCAAAATTTGGTATTTCACTTGTACTCCTAAATTCAAATTCTCTCCGCGTTTCTTTTAAGGAATTAGGAGCACGTTCGCACTGTAGAAGTTTTTTGTTCAAAGCCTAAAAACAACTGTTTAAGAGCTTGCCCCAACGCATTCGTTCCCCCCACCTGTCATACCTTTTGGTTCTTCTTGATGGCCAGCATCGAAAGTTGTCTCTACCTGTGCTTTAAAGCGTTGTTCGACATGACTGAGCTTGTGAATGTTTACTTTTAAAACATTTAACCAACAAGGCAGAACAGCCTGCTATTGAAATGGACTCAACTGTTAAAAAGGCATTAAAGAGGCTTTAAACAGTTCCGTTTTGTTCTTCCTCTGTGCTCAGGAAGCTCCGTGTGTATTCCTGTCACAAAGGTTTTTGATCTCCAGAGATTTACACAGATGTATAGAGATGGATTTGACGTGTTCTCCGATCAGATCTACTGGCATGCGCTGGGCTCTGAAAGCCTTTGACGTCGGCTGAGACGATGCAGACATTACTCATACAACAGGATACAACTTGTCTTAAAGCAAGCCTCCATCTTGCTTTTGATGTTTCGCATATTTAAGTAACAGACATGTGCGGAGAATCGTCATGTTTACCAAGAGGAAGTCGGCACAAGCACAGGACTGGGAATCGTCCCAGACCCAGAGGTCTGAGGGTGTGGTATGTGTGTTTACATACATTCTGCAAGAATTTGTTACGTCTGTGGTGTTTCTTGCCATTCCTGAGCCTATGACAAATGCGAATCTGTCTGAAATAAATTGCTGTTCCTGCAGATTGTTCCACAGAGTGAAGGCAAAGCAGCATTACTAGTGTATGGGTGCAAACTAAGGTCATGCAGACCCTGGGAAAAATCTAAACCAACGTATAATGGCACAAAATCATGACTCTCGCAGCAGAGTAACTATTTCAGCTCCAGATAAAGAGCAGTGTGAGAGGTGCCGCTATGTACTAATCGAACGAACACAAGTCGGTGAGAAAAGAGTCTGAGGTGGCTGAAAAAATGCTTAACTTGGCATCAGCCAAGTTCCCATAGACAAACATAATGCAGGCGTCAAAATGGAAATCTGCATTTTGTGCACTTTTCTGCCCACTGCTCAATTCCATTTCTGTCTGTAATGCTGTCACGTACTGGTGCAGCCTGCAGTCACGTCAAGTTTCCTTTGTTGGGTTAAAAGAAGTTTCCATAAAGACTTTAATGTACATCTCGAAGAATAAGCTATATGGATCACTTCATGCAGTTGTTTTCTACCAGATCATTCTGCTCGCATTGGTGTTTAATAACGCTGCAGTATGTAGTGCTACTATTTGTTCAGTATGTTCCTTCGCTGCTTTCCTCTTTTGGTCTTTTTGTGAACTTTGCACTGAATACGAATGTTCAGCCGTCTGAACTGTTGGCAGCATGAGCTCAAGTGTGCATCTCTGTCATTAGTTATCAGACTTCTATATTCAGTGTTTAGAGCTCTGCTTTAATTCCCTCTTCAGTGCGGCAGCTGTGAAATCTTACCCCTCTTTGAAGTGTCGTTATAAAAGCATGGGTTTAATAATAGACCAATGTAAAAACCAACGATGCACCATTTTCCTCCTCGAACAGCTCTTCAATTTTTGATTGTCGCGTGGATGCGAGATTGCTGGTTAGATGTGATGCCTGATTAACTTCAAACGGTATAGCATGGTCTGTGGAGTGCTGCAGTGGCTTTTGAAGTTTTGCTAAAGTATGGTGGAAACTTGGGTCGCAGTGGTTAGTTGACCAACCCAACCATGTTGATTTGTGAAAGTATAATTGATGCTGATTTGTTGTCAATGCATCATGTGCTTAAATAAAAGGAGAAATGTACTGTAAAAGCACACAGGCCTTTATTTATATGGCCAGATAGCTGAAGCTGCAATTTTGGTAAATTATTGCTATTCAGTTAAATATTACATCATTTAATTTTTATGATGATTCTTTTAAATGGGACACCAGTCCAATGCACATGATCTTCAAATGAGGTTGCATCCCCAAGAAAATAAATAGTAAAAATTTGTGTTCATTTGTGAAGAGAGAGAGAGAGAAGTTAATGATTACAAAGTTCTGTATTCATCTTGTACAAAGTATATGGCAATTGAAATTTATAAATGTTGACGTAATTTTGGATCATGAATGAAGCTTAAAGATATATGCAGCGAGTGCTGTTAGGATCTCAAGTAAAATGGGCAAAAGAGTGGCTCTGTTTAACATACTAATTCCAGCTAAACTTGCGTGCTAATATGTTAATGTGTGTACCGAGGGGAAAGTGTGAGTTATACTTGCACTCTGATGATGTTTGTGGTAGTTCTGATCTGTGAAGTGACTTCAGTCTAGTCAGCTGTTGCATCAGTGGAGGATCACAGAGAAAGAGTCCTCGATGTGGAGAGCATGCTGGAGTTTTAGCTGTAGCATTGCATCTGCTGCTCCAGATATCACGGAGAGGAAGGCGTATGGTTCTGCGTGATGCTCGGAGCATAGTTACACAGTTGTATCACAAATGGCTGGAGTTCTCCTATGTCTGTGTCTTGCAAAGATGGAGACTTGGTTAAAATCAAGGTGAGATCACCCCAGAACCATGAGTTGAAAACATGACTCTGATCAGAGATCCAGATGGATGAAAATCTCATGCCCGTCACACTGATGTTGAGTTTCTGGCCTTTTTAAAGAGATGTGATGAGGTGGGTGAGCGTTCCTGTCTGGGGCAGGGGGTAGCTCAGGGGGTTAAGACGTTGGACTACTGATCGGAAGGTCGGGAGTTCAAATCCAAGCACTGCCAAGCTGCCATTGTTGGGCTCTTGAGCAAGGCCCTTAACCTCAACTGCTCAGTTGTTTAAATGAGAATGTATGTCACTCTGGATAAGGGTGTCTGCCAAATGATGGTAATGTAATGTTTAATTGGAGTGGAAAGCTGGGGTGGTACATGTATGACCTAATTGTTAAGTTCCCTGTGCATTAAAAAAAAAAAAAAAACAGCTGGGTAAACATTTCATGAAGGATGCAGTCATCACATGAGGGATACAGAATATGAGAAAGAAGGGTATGAATGTCCTTTAACCATTTTCAGATTTGGTATCTTGGTATGAATTATTTTTCATAGGAAAGGTCATAGTTTAGGGATGATGTATCATCACTGACAGAGTTCCAACAGTTCTTCTGACATGAAATTTCACCATATGCCATTGTGCACAGGACAGTTATCATGCGTGTAAAGAGGAACAGTCTTTAAACACTGTTAAGACTTGTTTTCCTTTTTAATAGACTCCAGACCAACCAATTTACCTTGCATCGCATGAGTTTCTCACTCGCATAATAACTAACCAGAGGCAACCAGATCAAACGCAGACAAGAGGTTAATCAAGGTGAACTTGAAGCATGCGCGTGTGACCGATAGAAATGATCGAGCCGTACTCCCTTATTTTAAGGAAAAGAAGTAAAATGAGGGAATGCTATTAAATAGTCGTCACATCAGCTGTGCTCTCATTCTCTTTGCTCTGCAGTCTTTTAAGAGTCAAACAGCCAGGATGCCTGATGAACTAATCAAATATCACGCTGACAAAATTTGAGCGATGGCAAAGCATTCAGTGAAAGCAAGCCCTAAAATGTTAAAACGTCAGGAGTCTTTCAACTCCGAGTACAAGCAGAATGCGGTGCCGTGTCCTTGATGACGCATGGAAATTTAAAACCAAAGCTCTTACTTAGAAAGTGAAGAATAATGAACTATTGTTTACTATTGCTAGACTAGATAGTACATGGTATACAACAGTTCGTTCCAGTCCAGTAAACTGATTGGACAAGCAGCATTTCAAGAGTGATCGTATTCGTTTCAGCTGCACTGGAACATTTCACAGTGTGCATCACGCCACTCATCTGTGATCACCATGTAAATTTTCACTTCCTAATTTAAGTGGTTACTATGTTACTATGTTAAAATTGGCGACGACATCACCAGACACGGCTACTATTACTTTTCACTTTAAAAATGCAAACTCCTTGGATAAAGACGATGAAGAGGAGACTCCAGTTCCACTGGAAGCACCTTTAACCGGATCGTCTGAATCATGGGGTGCTATCTAAGGCATCTAGATTACTTGCTATAAAGAGAGGGTGGCTTCTTTGGGATCAGTTTCCTGTATTGTAGCAAAAATTGTGTGTAAAATCTACATTGTACATGTGCAGTTCTGCTGAACATCGGCACGGCTATGATTGCCTCCAGCACTGTCTCTGCAGCCTTTTACCTACCGCCGCGTCCCAGCCGCACAGATATTCAGGAGAACTGCAGTCTTGTATGAGCAATACTGCATGAAGATTTCATGATGAGGCGCTTAATATTTTACTACTTTGAACATAGCTTGATGGAGTTAAATGAACCGCTGAGAAGAAATGTTATCTCAGTGTCATCAGATCAGTTAACACTATTCACCCCACATAAAAAAAACAAACAAAAAAAAAAAAACCGAATGTTGATTAGTCCATTTCCATTCCGCCGGCGGGATATATCTGGCGTATAAAGTTGAACCTGTTTAATTTAGCTTGTTCATATTGTTGATTAGAAAACATGTCTGGTTGTAGGCTATGGGTTGAACGTGTGAGAGAGAGCGCCAGATGTTGCGTCATTATGTAAACGTGCTAATTTGTAATTTAATTTTGTCCTTGCAACAGAAAATAATTAGATTAATTGATTTATCAAAAATTAGCTTGTTCGGATATGAAGAAATAATTTCTTGTTGCAGTCCTAATAAGAAACGGTATGTACTTTTCATTTGCTCAGTCTTTGTGAATATTTCCATTCTCAGTGTCTCATTTCTGCTGGTATACTGGTCTCACTTCGCTGAGAAACGTTCTCTCCTGTATAGTCTCCTCTGAGATGCGGAAATCTAAAATAATATCTTCTCAGTGTCCTATAGCACTCTCGCCCAGGAAGATGCATTTATTTAAAGGAAAAGTAGCTCCTAACGGCATCTACCATCTTGCTTCAGAGAGAGTTTATAACTTCCTGCTGAAATAATTTCTGCTAGGAAGACGGTGCCTTGGGCATTGGAGTGGATATGCTGCTGTGAGGCTAATGGACATTTGTACACATCCTTCAACTTGAGCACTGTAATGGTTTTAAGTTGTTTCAGTCTTGATTCGTATTGACTGTGGTGGCTCTTGTGAGACTATTTGTATATGTTCTTTAATGTAGTTTATTTTCCCTTCCCTGTATCCCATCCCAGCCTAGCTGTTTATCATTTTGGGCCAAAAATAACCGCAATAATTTGGTGGTTTATATGTTCACCATCTTTGCTTCCCCCCATGTCGACAGCTGGTACACCCAGTTTGGGTGTGTTTAATGGGGACACAGTTTACAGTGTATATCTAGTGAACGATGCAGGTTGTAGAGGTATGACCTGTAGTGTTGCCATACAGGAAATCTCCAGTCCGAAACTCTGTAGTTCAGTGTGAACTAGAAGTTATTGATGCTGTTGCAAAGCAGTGGGTTGTGCAGAAGAGCATGTGGTATGGGATCTGTTGGGTTTATTTTTTTAAAGACTGTCTTTTAGAAGTTGAAAAGGTTTACAAAACACTTTATGGTGCAGTCATTTTTCTTAAAATCAAAGGAAATATCAGCATTTCAAATCAAAATTTCAGGGTTTTTTTTTTTTGTTTTTGTTTTTTTGTTTTTTATTCTACTGTCCTTTCTGGCTGAACATTAATGATTTAAATTAAAGGCTGGCAGGTGAGTTTATACACAATGTGAGCAGTGGGATTGTGTGTATTGTGATCATGCCAGCCCATGGGGAGGGTTAAGCTTTTACAACATTGACTAAAGATTAATTTCTGTCAACTAAACACCCTTCACATTTATAAAGGAGGGCATGTCCCATTGAGGGAGCATTGATTACAGCTCCTCAACTGTCACTTGAATGAAAACCAGCCTGGTTATTCATAACCCATCTGAAAATGGATGATCTGCCAGGTTTATTAATAGATCTCTAAGGGGGTTGGTTGCCTGTTGCATAAAACAATTAGGCTTGCATTACTCTCAACAGATCTCTCACCAGAACACAGTTGATATTAATAGGCTAAATACTGCACAGCAGGAAGCTGAGGCAGCCTGGATCTCCAGAGATGGCAGCCCTGCGTTGGACTTAGTGGTGTGTAATTCTGATGCCTGATCAGTATCTCATTTATAGTCCCCTGATAGATCTGCCTGCCTCTTGCTGAAAAGCCTTCTGGGAGAGAATAGAACTAAAATGTTTGCTCTCCTCTTCTGACACGGTGTCTCAAGAGGTTTTTTTTTTTTTTTTCTCTCCTCCCATCGTCTATCTCTCTTGATCCTCAGGCTTGGGGAAAACTTGTAATTCTTTTTACTGGTATAGAAGATAGTTGGGGGAGAAAGGGTTTGAGGCTACGTGAATGGTGTGGTTTTGTTTTCGCACCCAAGCGAAAGTGATCTCTAAGACCTTGGAGGTGCTGTGCATTATTTAATTAGTTAGTAATAAAGTTAAAATATTAGACTTTTTTCCCCCCATTGTGTAGTTAAGCCTTAAGTGCAACCTTACCATTTATTACAGACAGTAATAGTATGCTAACTAAAGTACATTTACTGTAAAGAAACTAATAGAGAACACAGTACACAGTCACATTTTGTTTACAGTATAAACGTTGGCCCAAAACACCTGTTCTGGCTATCAAGTGGTCAAATGGCAGCAATGGGAGCTTTTTAAATGCTGTACGACGAGAGAAATCTTGCCACCTGATTATTGCTCACACTGCATGTCAAAGCAATGGTGAAAATAATGCATCACAGGGGTGCTTGCACTTTAGGAGGCCTCACACAGGTGTGCAAGATGTACGATGCCTTACACAGGTGTGCAAAATGCACAGTACCTCACACAGGTGCTCTCGGGTTATGCAAACCTCCAAAGTTAAAAGCTTATGATGTGTCTAGTTACTTCAGTCTAAACATGCTGACAAGCAAGCAGCACTGAGTTTACAGCTTCATGTGCAGAAACCTGCTGTTACTGTTTGGTTAGTTTCATCACCTGGGTGTTTATTGACCTCTATCTCTCAGTTATCACTGCTCATCTTTGGATTCTGTAAGGTGTCGTTATGGATGGGTTTTCTTCCCCCAGTTTTGTCCATCAATGTAGCATAAATATCACCGTACTATTTATTATGGTTGATTTTTGACTGTGAGACACTAATGTGCCTCTGCTTTACATGAATTTAAATTGCACTTCAGCTTGGTCATTTGACATTTTCACTGTCTCCCAGAGCTCATTTGGCATTGTTTTATCAGAGGTACTTTTTCTGAAAGGTGTGTGTGTGTGTGTGTGTGTGTGTGTGTGTGTGTGTGTGTGTGTGTGTGTGT
>JAQMCW010000037.1:9846097-9865596 GCA_030068335.1 Chrysichthys cranchii | reverse complement strand
TGTGTGTGTGTGTGTGTGTGTGTGTGTGTGTGTGTGTGTGTGTGTGTGTGTGTGTGTGTGTGTGTGTGTGTAGCTTGTGGAATTTCTTGAAGCTTTCTGAAATGTGAAGAGGAACCCTGAATAATTGAGTGTTAACTGTGTTGTTTTTTTTTTTTTTTTTTTGTTTTATTTAATCTCCAGCCTCGAGCCGACCCGATACCTATATGCAGTTTCTGTTTGGGCACAAAGGAGTCTAATCGAGATAAGTCACCAGAAGAACTGCTGTCATGTGCAGACTGTGGGAGCAGTGGTAAGACCCCTTTTAATGGGTTTCTGACTAATGCAACAGTGAAAGTGATCTATTACCATCAGGACTGGTGCACCAGGGAAACACATTTTGATAGTTAAGATTATTATTTTTTTTTTTTCATGGCATTATGGAAGGTTGCCTGCCTTTTCTCACGATCAGGACTGCCACGTTGCTGGCTGATAAACTGCCTGTTCTTTTTGTCTAGTATTTTGCATCGAACAATTATTGTGAAATGCCTTGAGGACTCGTTTGGGCTCCTCGTGAGATTTTTTACGGCCGGGTCTGACTGAGCGGCATGGGAGGTTTTCAGTATGTTTTCATGGCAGCACAGGACGTACATTCACACCGTCAAGCACAGCTGGCCTGCAGCCCTTTGAGATCGAGGCAGGAATGCCTTTACATGACTGTAATGGATTGATTGCCATTACTTTGTGTGTGCACAATGTTTCTGCCTCGTTAAGATCAAATTATCTTTAATTACCTACTCAGAAGTGTTTGATAATCCTGTGCATTTGCACACCAGTCTTGGCAAGGCTTCTCACACAACCCTGCATTGTTTATTCATGTGCAAATGATTAAGGTTTCATTAGTTTTTATCACAGACTGACCTGGGCTGTCTTCAGGTTTGGACTAGATTAACTTTGATACAAGTGACTTGTCGGAGACTTTAAATCTATTGAAATGCATGAAGGAGCACTTTTTTTTGTTTGTTTGGGTTTTTTTTTTTTGTTTGCTTTACGTCTTCTGCCAAAAGTAAGTCTCATTTGTAATGAACCAAGACTTCATTAAAGCTAGGCTTCTTACCCTGAAGCGCTTGTGTCTTTCTTCCCAAAGGCCATCCATCTTGCCTGAAGTTTTCAGCCGATTTGACCGCAAATGTCAAGGCGTTACGATGGCAATGCATCGAATGTAAAACGTGCAGTTCCTGTCAAGTTCAAGGGAAAAATGCCGTAAGTGTGTTTTTTATGTTCTCGGTGGTGCAAGTGTATTTATTAAAGTTTATCCTGTGTCCATAAATTGCCACTTGTTTTAGCCTGAGCTTGTCTGTCATTGGGTGTAGGATGAGATGCTGTTCTGTGACTCCTGTGATCGGGGGTTTCATATGGAGTGTTGTGACCCACCGCTCTCCAGAATGCCAAAAGGTACAAGAGGCTTTTCTCCAAATTGCTCGTTTTGCATTAAGTAGAAAGCATCAAAACACCAATCATGCCTGATATGTGATGAGTTTTGCACTCCCACGCCTTGTTCTGTTAAGTGAGTGCATTCACATTCAAGCTGTAAAGCTGTTTAAAAGTGCCAGTTTACACAGAGCTTTCTGGCTAAATAGGATGGAAATATGCTTCCCCCCCACCCCCCCCTTCTCTTATTCCCATGAAGTCTCTCTTCAACTGGCAACAATTTTGCCTGTGTAGCTTCAGACCAACTGTTTCATATTAATGACACGTTGGCTGTATATAGAAAATTTTTCTTATTGTTGTACTACTTATTAACTTCCTCATAGAAAAAGAAATTAATTCGCAGGTCAGCGGTGCATTTGTTTTTTTCAAGAATTGGTTCAGTATTTTGTATGATCTTTAACTAAAAGCTTATTCTCTTTATTTTTCTCCTTTGTCTTTCCTCCCTCCTCTGTTTCTTTCTTTTTTTTTTTTTTTCTTTCCTGGCTTTCCCTTAGGAATGTGGATCTGCCAAGTATGCAGGCCAAAGGAGCAGGAGGAAAAACGACTGCTGCACAAAACAGCAGCCCAGATCAGGAGGCGATATGCAAAGCCAGGAAGGCCGAGGAAAAATCTCACGCATCAAATAATGTATGATAAAATATTTCTCACACTTTTGGTTTTTCTTTTGTTCTTGGTTTGATGCTTAGGGTTATAACTCCTGTTTTCCGTCTCGCTAATCTGTGACCTTTTTCTTGAAGATAAAAGCCCTTTCAGGCATGCTCATTTCTCCAGCACTCTTAGGACACCATCTTTAGTTATAGGTTGTTAACAGTGTACTTTTAGCCAAGGGCATTTTATTCTGTTCTATTTTTAACCGTGGTGTGTGCACTGAGCCTCAGAGGGTATGCTAACAGTTGCACTTGAAGCACCCAATGTGAATAGACTCACGGCGCATTCGGACTATATAGACCCACGGTTATCAGAGTGAGTCTGTGAAGCATAGCAGGGTGGTCTGTGTCTGTGTCGGGGAAGGGTTTTTTTCTTTAATAAAAGTTCCAGTGCTGAAAAGTAATAAAAAGTAAATGGACATTTTTATTGTACCGGTTATATATAACGTGTATGAAATAAATCTGTACCAAGGGAGTCTGTGGAATTTGTTTTGCAAATAAAATAAATTTGCTGTGAATTTGCTGTCGAAGTCCGTCCCCCATTTTAAAAAAAATATAAATGAATAAAAAATAAAAGTCTCTCTTACCTGCTGTTTTTGAACAGCATTTATTTGCATTTTATTAATACAGCTCTATTTGGCATTGTGTTTACTGTAAGTGTTGCCTCTTGCAGACCTGATCGAGGTGCTGGACGCACCATTGAGCTGTGTGAGAGGGAGGAACATGGTCGGGGCCCGAAGAGTTCAGCCTGCGCTTCACCCACATCCAGAACCATCTCGTACAACACAGACATGCAGGGCCGCTTGAGCCTCGGCATTCCCCTTGCGTCCACCCCAGCTTCTCTCACTTCCTCGTCCACGTTGCCTCCGTACAACAAGAAAACCAAAAGTCTCATCGACGGCCTCTCGCGATTTTTCACGCCCTCTCCCTTGGGCCGACGCATTCGTGCTGACGCGTCCACATCTTCGGAACCGCATAGGCCTAACAACAAACGGACTTACCGGAAACGCCTGTGCGATCCTCATTCTCTCTCGGCAGTGACAGGCACCAGCCAAAGGATAAGTGCCCTATGTAGTGCACTCAGTACCCCCTGCTCTTTATCAGGACACAGCCCACCTTCGCTGAATCCCAGTCAGTCTGATTCTCCTCAAAGCTCCTCATCCCAGTCGAGCGGCCCGTCGCTCAGCAGTCTTGCAAGCAGCAGCCAACTGAAGGGTCTGTTTGATGGACTGTCTCACATCTACGCAACTCAGGGACAGTCCCGACAGAAGGGACTGCCCAGCTATGCACCACCTAAACGAGGCCAATACACCCGGGATGCTTCCTCCTCACCCACAACGCCTTTGCAACTCCCTTGTAATAAGCCTGTCGAAGGGTTCGGTAGCAAACTAGCACCTGTATCCTGCTCAGACTCGGGCTGGTCACCTAAAAGAGGAAGGCCGTTTAAGACCGCACTTCATTTTAAGCGAGCCCCCTTCCTGAAGAAACACAGGCTGTTGGGCAGGTTTAGGTTTAAGGCGTCGCCGCAGAGGAGCAGTCCTACACCAGGGAGGAGCAGCCTAACGCATGGACGAAACCATGGCACATGGTCTGACCAAAATCATGGTAAGTAGGTGGTCTTGGCTCATCAGCTTTAAGGCATTCCTTTAAATGCAAAAACCTGCTGCAGATGTTCTTTAAGGACTACGATGCATTTTAGTAGTTGTTTCTAAAGCCTGTTAAAAAATCTGTACACTGAAACACCATTGAGATCACCGAGGTTAATGTAGCGTGGCAGTTTTACAAAGCATCCTGCTGTTCTTTATTTTACTGATGTTTTTCTTGCATCTTTTTTCAAACTATTATAGTCTTAAATTCCTTGAGATGCTTAAAAAGAGAAGTTCAGGAAACCAGATTACCTTCGTCCAATGACCAGGTAACCGAAGAGGACATTAAGATGTTCAAGCATACCCAGGAGCTCACCACGAAGGTGAAATAGTCTTTGTGTAAACACGTCATACACATTTTAAATGATCGACTCAGCTGCTTAATTAGTTAATCAATGATTTGTTTCGCTAACAGAGGACCGAGCTTGTAAGCAGTGGTGATCATGGACCGTCACTCATAGAGTTCGGGAAATATGAAATAAAGACATGGTACTCATCACCTTATCCTCCGGAATATTCAAGGTAATTATCCTGTTCTGTCTTGTCTGATGAACAACAGTTCAACAAAGGAGAATCCACAGTAGTTAAATATAGTTTCCATCTTTTTCCTCAGATTACAGAAGCTGTATCTCTGCGAGTTCTGTCTGAAGTACATGAAAAGCCAGGACATTCTGCAAAGACATTCAAAGAAGTGTGGCTGGTTTCACCCACCAGCTAATGAGATCTACAGAAAAGATGACCTTTCTGTGTTTGAGGTCAGTTGCACGCCTGCAGCGTAGTGTGCAGTCTCTTAAGAGCTTGCATCTTAATTTAATCAAGTCTTCATTAGCAAAGCTGCATGGAGTATTATGTACATAAATGAAGGGCATTGATCTGCTCTCCCGTCTTTCAAGAGATTTGATGGCAACTTGGTCTATCCGCATTAACTAATTTTGGTTAACAGTTGCTATTAATCAACCAGGCACGTGTTGAGCACATGGAAAGCTCTTTTATTATCTACTGAAATCTATAGATGCTTGCAAGGTCTGCAATCAACATAAATTAGAATGAGTAATTTCACACTGTAGTGTTTGCTACTTTGTTTTCTGGATGTTGCGAATGAAAAATCTCTGAAGTGTCAAAGTGTAAAAGGCCATGTATTTCAGATTTTTATGTACATTAAGACAGTTTTAGAAATTTGCCTGCATGAGTGCTAAACAAAACTTAAGTCCTTTAATAAAGCAGATTTGTTTATTTCCACATTGTGACCTTTTGGATCCTAAACTATGGGCGGTAAATTTTCTGAATAAGCAAAGTTTGAATGTCAACTCTGCATTGTTGCATGGAAAGGGTGTTTCATGAATGTGTTCACCATCTTTCTTTTTCTTGCTTCTTTAGGTTGATGGAAACGTAAGCAAAATCTTTTGCCAAAACCTTTGTCTGCTAGCGAAGCTTTTTCTTGACCACAAGACGCTGTACTATGATGTGGAGCCTTTCCTTTTCTATGTTTTAACTCAAAATGATGAAAAAGGTTGCCATCTTATAGGATACTTCTCAAAGGTACTACAATACATGCTGGTTTTTTTTTTTTTTTTTTTTTTAGCAATTATGAAAATATTGCTGGAGTTTATTGATGATGCTTTAATATAGCTTGTGAGGAGTTCCAAGCTCATTTGCTGTGCCCTGACCAAGATTGTGCATCCATGTTTTATGTGAATTTGAGAACAGTGGCATTCTTTCGGCATGTTTAGTTTGGTTCAGTCGAGGACAGCGGCAGGTGCAGTGAATTGCCTGCGTTGGCAGTGCTCTGACATACACTATCTATTTCTTCCTCCCTCAGGAAAAGCTTTGCCAGCAAAAGTACAATGTCTCCTGCATAATGATCATGCCTCAGTACCAAAGGCAAGGATTTGGGAGGTTCCTCATTGATTTCAGTAAGTTTTTTATTTTATTTATTTATTTATTTATTGCTGTTTTTGAAATCCATACCTGCTATATTTTAAGAGCGATCATAAACTAACATCACTGTTCTATGTACACCGATGCATCCAAAAGGCCATGTATTTGAATACAGGATTTGAATATCTGAAAGATTCTAAATGTCATTCCACATCAAACGTTTGATTAGTAGGGTGCATTGATGCTCTTTAGATTTCTAACATGAAATGTACATTTCTTTAAGTGGCCATTATTAATCTATTAGTGCCACATCCCCATACAATAGTTCCATGGTGGCTAAGGATGAAACTGAAGTGTGAGCGCTCTGTGCCTCTCTTCTGAGAGCTCCTCCCAGGTGGCTGCCTTAATGAAGTTGATGGCTGCTAATGAAAGAGTACCACGTGAGGGCAGCTAATGTCTAATCATGGCTAAAGCAGTTCTTTATTCAGGCCTATCTGTCTTTGTTTAGTAACCACAGCCTGATTCAGGGGAGCTCTTATGGTCGGCATTGTGTCGTGCCTTGTGTCCCGCACTGCATGCATCAGAGTGCCCGCAGGAGGCTGAGGAGTTTTTAAACTTTATACATATGTCACTTTGAGAAATAAATACAGATTTCTGTATGCCTAGAAGATGCCCTGCAAAAGAAGCAACATGTCTTGTTTACAGTTAATCTTGACATCAGGTTTCCTGACATTTGTGTCTCCCCCCCCAATTTCTTGCCAGGTTACTTACTATCCAGGAGGGAGGGCCAGGCCGGGTCCCCGGAGAAGCCTCTATCAGATCTGGGTCGTCTGTCCTACTTGGCGTATTGGAAAAGTGTCATACTGGAGTACCTGCACAATCACCCGGATAAGAGTGTGAGCATCAAGGGAATGAGCAAAGCCACAGGCATGTGTCCACATGACATTGCCACCACACTCCAGCAGCTCAACATGATTGATGTGCAGGATGGCAGGTAGGTTTTGCTGTCTTATTCACACACAGTTTTTGACAGCCTTTTCTCTGGTCCATAGATCAAGTCAGTTTTAACACACAACGCCAGCCTTTAAGCTACTGGGGTGAACTGGAGTCTGTGTTTTATTATCGCTGTTATAGCCCATGTGTTTTGATTGTGGAGAGTTTTCTCTCTTCTTTTGGTTTCTCACCTTTTCGTTCTCTTGTACAGATTTGTGATCATTCGAAAACATCAGACGATCCAGAAGCACATGGCAAGGCTTCGAGAGAAACCACGTCTTTACGAGGTCGACCCTGACTGTCTCGTCTGGACTCCTGCTAGATCGTTCTACAGAAAACACCCAGAGAGCCAGCGTAGAATAGGAGCAGAGGTACAGATCAGCATTTTTTGTTTTGTTTTGTTTTTATGACTTTTATTATTATTATTATTATTATTATTATCATTTTAAACAATGTTATTGGTGGTGTAGCATTAACTGCTGGCACTTTAGTTTTTCACAAAGAACCAATACTTTTGGTGGTTTGGATTTTGTTTTGTCTGGCTTGGCTTAACAGCATTTTTATTTAAACACCCCCATGCTGAACCAGGGTATAAAGTTTACCTGTCATAACAAGCCAGACCTGGAGAGGGACATAATTTGGCCCATTCCCCCAAACCACAAACCGTTGCCTTTTTCCAGTGTGGTCAGCTGTAACTGTGTGGTCTGTGGACTGTTTGACAATATTCATTGATGGCCCGCTAACCTTGGCTGAAACGGATTATAAGGGTACGGCTACATCATGTGCAAAGCAGCCATGCATATTATAGCCGTTTAATATCATGATTATAAATTTGCTGATTACTGCGGGTCACTCACTAGGCTGCTCTGCGTTATGGGTTTCCAGCTGGAGTTGTGAGTTCAAACAGAGTTCACCGACAACTTCGACTGAACTTCCTGACTGACACAGAACGCATCTTTACATTATTAACACCATTATTCCAGGAAATAATTCCCCCCCCCCCCCCCCCCCACAGTTAGTTACAAATATATACTTTAAGATCACTGACTAATCAGGAGGTAAACCCTTTATTGCAGAAACAATCCATTACTCTGTGTCCCTGCAGTCAGAGCAAACTGGCTAATGTACATCTCTGCTTGTATTTCTTATGAACACTAGAAAACAAGTCTTGCGGTACACGGGGACATAACCACTGAGAAACAAGCACGGACGATGAGCAGTAGAATACCTCCTCTTACAAAGAGTAACAACTACACCAGACGGAACCCAGAGCAAACGTTGCCTAGCACCATTGAAAAGGACTTGGAAGTCAGTGAGGACAGTAGCAGCGATGACGATACTTCAGTTCGATCGCAGTCTACGCCGGGCCTCAAGCGTAAGGTAAGCGTTCAACCCTGGGGAATCCCTGTTAATGTCATCAAGCTGATGCACTTCAGTAGACCCTGCTTTTTATGGCGTACACCAGCTGCGGCATTGACTAGGTACCGTTGCCTCGTATGCTCAGGGATGAATATTTTCTGTGAATAGGCACCCTTGGAATGAGAAATATTCATGTCTGTTTATTTAGGAAATAGTCTCGCCGTTTATTTATTTTGTTCACAAAAGCCAGTCTAGCTTTCCATTTGGTTGTGTTTAGGCAATATTAAAATTTAGATCTCTGTGTGTGTGTGTGTGTGTGTGTGTGTGTGTGTGTGTGTGTGTGTGTGTGTGTGTGTGTGTGTGTGTGTGTGTGAATCAAGTAAACGCATCCTCATTAAAACAAAACACTGTTTTTATGCAATGTCGAGATATTTGCAGTAGGATTAGCAAACCCCAGAATGTCTCCTAAGAGCCAGCCAAGTCCAGTAAAGAATATGTTGTGAGGAACTTGTGGTCAGCTGGGTCCTGCTTGCTCTCATTTAGGGTTTCGTACTGGCAGAGCTTTCCAGTTGAACGGCCTGTGGCTCAGATACTGTGGTCTGAATGATGGAGCTTTGCATTTAGATCATGAGGCATGCCATTCAGAATGTGGTCACATTTCCCTATGTTTAGCATCATCCTTAACTGCATCCTCCTCATCCAAACCTCTGCTTTTTGGTTTAGAGTGCACTGGGGTCAAACAAAAAAAAAAAAAAAAAAAAAAAGAAGCAATCAAGACTTCCTATGAACTGTTATGTCTCATAAGTTTTGTCATCTCTCTTTAACTTGTACTCTGCACACATACTGAATTCTCCCATAGTGTCCATTCAGGTGTTGAATTTCAGTGATTGTATTATAAATGAACAGCCCGAAATATAGGTGTGAACGGGGTCAAACGCGTCTGAGCTCTTATCTGATCTCTCTGACCCCTTGACCGCATTACATTTGTACTATGAATGGCAGTGTATCATCATCACCAGCAGCATCAAAAGACTGCCTACACACTGCAAGTGGTTGCATAGGGCCAGGCTACTTTCACTGCAAAGCCACACTGTTGTTTGATAAACAAGTTGATTTTCTTTATTTGCTAGTTGCTTTTTCTGTGGATGTTTCAGCTACCAAAGACTTATCTCATGACCATTTCTTGTTACCATTATGGTTGTTACTATTTATAAATGTATTTGTACATGTTACTCTAGCTGCTCCTTATTTATGGTGATCTAAGCTTAAATAAAAACTACAAGAACATTTTAGAACCTTGCTGAAAGGTTCTTGGCAAAAATGTGTTGAAAGCAATGGTGTGGTTTTAATACCACTTCATTGATAAATATTACACTATATGCTACGTTTATGTATTTCAACACATTTTTTAATGATGGTCTTGATGTTGGACAGTGTTGGATCTGAAAGGGGCTTTTTTTCTTTTCTTTTTAAAATACTTGGATACCCATGATATGACACAGTTAAAGAAATCATTATTATACCATTGGATAGTACTTGCCTTTAATGTTGTAAGGTCAAATAATGAGAAGGTACACAACAAATAAATCTTTAGATTTGAGCTTAAACACCCGTTTGTTGGAAATGGCACACTGTCAAGTGTGTTTGAACCAGTCGCTGTAGATACTCTAGCTGTAGGCTAGAAGGTGTGGTAGGCTTTCCTCTTTAAAGGTGTCATTGCATCGTTTTTTCATTACTTTTGCAGTGGTCTCTAGTATGAATGAATGCATGCCCTGTGAGTCAGTTTTGGTGGGGAAAAAAATGCTCAGGTGCTCCTGTTTCAGGCTGTTCTAATTTGGTGAAATAGTGCTGATTTTGAGAACAGGAGTTCGGCTCTTAGTTATGAATATTCATGACATGCAAACGAATCGCCTCTGATTGACTAACGGCGCTGTGACGAAAAATTTCATCTCCCCTTCTTAGACCCTTCCCCCGCCTTCCCCCATATCTCCCTGCGCAGCATGCGCGTTTGTGAAAGATAGAATGAGAGATATTACATCCAAGTTATTATAACGAGACAATTATTTTCTGTACAAATCCCAACTAGGGCGCACACACGCACATGCTCATAAACACACACGCGTGCCCCTCTCTTGTGGATAGCCAGTGTTCTTGGACCATTATTCTAAGTTGAACATAAGATATTGTCGCTAATATTATGATTTGTGGTTTAACGCTTAGCTTAGGTTAGAAGATGATCAGTCCCTACCCTCGCTCTCCCCACAGGCTTTAGTGTCTGTCTCAGCTCTCACCATGGTGAATCCCGGCAGCTCCACATGAGCATCCGGTGTGCAACAGGTTAGCCATGTCTCCGTAAAGATAAACAAGCTGCTTTCTTGGTAGATACGCTGGTTGGTAAGTGCAGACAACTCGTCCATCTTGTCTAACATTCCCCATTGTTATGGAGGGAATCGATCGTTTAAAACACCTCCGCATTAGCATTAGCCTTAGCACTGGCCTTGTGCTCCTTAGCTCGGTCGGTTCAACCACGAATTATAATACAGTGGTACCACTCGTATATCAAAGCGAGTTTTCCCATAAGAAATAATGGAAACTCAGTAAAATACATTAAACAATATAACTGCATACCTCATTTGTGTTTCTCAATGATTTTTGATGATGATGGGTTGAACAAGCTAAGTCTTTGGGTAGCAGCTAGGAGGCTAGTGTGGTCCTATGAGCACATAGCAAACCAGTGGGCGCTCTGTGGAGTGTTGTCGGCTCTAGGAGGCGCAGATGGAGGCAGAAGCGGGCCGCAGATCTGCGCTATGCTAAGGCTTAAGAAACAACACCACAAGCCTCCTCTACCGAGCCTGTATCTCACCAATGCCTGATCTCTGGGGCATAAAATGGATGATTTGGAATTACAACTCACTGGAAATCTCTGTATTCATGACTGAGTGTGATAGCTGAGCTTTTGTTCATTTCAGGCATGCTAACGGGGAGAATTTGAGCATGCTGTTTTGTAACAAAAACCTTGGGTGGAAAAGTTTATTTTGTACTTCCAGCCTGTGCGCTGGTGGTGCTGTGTGACGGTACAGATCCAGGTTTTAATTACAACCTCGATGCAAAGCCATTACTGTAGATACCGGAGGTGTAAAAGTCACTGTGGTCAAAATTAATAGAACACCGAGCTAACGAAGCCTTATACTTCACTGGTGGTGTAACACAGATAAACTCCAACCATTTCTTCCTCAGTTCTCCTTCCTTGGTCAAGACATGTAACGTTGCTGTGTTATTGCCACAAATGACAGACACGAACATGTTCCGCCATGTTTTAAACTTGCTGTTAGCTCTACTCTCAATACCTAGCCTCTACCTCGGGCTCTTTGATTTCTGGCCGTGAAATAAACTGTCTTCCCGTTGGCGCCCCAAGCCAAGGTGGATGAGGCCATGAATACTAATGGATGGTGTGACGGCACGCTGTCGCCTTTTTCTGATTCGCTTGTTTTTCCGTCTAATTTTTTTTTATCGGTTAATACAGGCAATGGGGGTATTTACACATTTTCACATGCAGCATGCATATACAACTCGTAGTGACCTATCGTATTTCAAAAAGAAAAAGTATTAAATGGTTTCTCGTGGAAGGACACCTTTTAAAGATGTATGTAACTTTTCTCTCCAGGTTAATAAGCAATGTCTCTAGAGTAATAAGATTCTTACAAAATAAAGAGTGTAAACAAGTTCCAACATTGCTAGGATGTTAAAATTTGCCTGTAATGCTGTCTTTAGTGTGGATTAGGAACGACTGTTTTTAAACTTGAACTCTGACAGTTTGTGCCCACGCTCCTGCTGAGCGGTGACTAAATTTGTCTGCAACTCGCGTTTTACTTTGGTTTCTACTTCCTTCTCTTTCAGCCAAGGGCTGCTTTTCATTTGTGCGCTTGTTGAAAGTATAAAGAGCAAAAGCTGTACAAAATGCCATGCAGGCTGCCATCGACAGTGAGAGTAAAGCTTTTATTGACTAAGCGCCTGACTGTTTAATTAGGAAATACCATTCACTGACTAAATATAAAGACTTTGTTTGCTTGAGTTTTGCCATTGAGCTGGTTCTGAAGTGAGTGAGAAAGCAATTACAAGTGGTCACTGTAAAGGCATTCAAGACACAATGAGGCCAGATGAACAGTGAAGAGTGAACAATGAAAAGTGCCTTAATAAACAAGGTCCTCATACTGAATTTATTATTTTTCCACAGAGAGCAGGCCCTCTGCGGAGGAAAAGAGGCAGAAGGAGAGTGCGCATCAACAGCAGCGTCACCACAGAAACCATCTTGGAGAGAACAGAAGTTCTGGATGAGCCTTTTGACAACTCTGATGTGGAGAGCCCTGCACCGCAGTTAGGCCGTGCCATCAGGAGGGAAGGAAGTGAGGGTGAGGAGGAAGAGGAGGAGAGCAGTCCAAGAACAGTTGTGCGCAGGCCTGGTAGACCAAGGAAGAAAGAAAGACAAGATGACAATCATTCAAATCGGCAGGAAGGAGAGCAAGTTGAAGGTAATTATTTTGAAAAATCATTCGCTGTTGTGAATTTTTACACTTGTTTGAACTTGTAAAACTTTCTTGAGGATTATTCACTGGTATACTCTGACTGTCTTTATGAAATATCTTCTCAATCCAGATGCTGTGAAAAAGGACAATCCTCGGCCTGTTAAGCGGAAAAAAGGCTGGCCCAAAGGAGTGAAGCGAGGGCCTCCTAAATGGAGGCTAAAGAAAGAGAGAAAGATGGGATTTAAGCTCAACCTCTACACACCACCTGAGACTCCCATGGTCAGTGTGGAGCAGGAACCAGAGGAGGAGCAGATGGACAGTCCTGTTTCTGTTCCTGATGGCCCAGGGTCTGTGTTTGTAAACGAACCAGACTCTGTGAAGCCAGAGATGCACTCTGACACCCTGGTCACCGAGCCACAGGAACCCAGTGAAGAACACAAGGACGATGAGCCTACGGATAAACCTGATTCTGTGGCTGTTTCTCCTTGTGATGCAGTGAGCCAGGAAACTTCATCAGGTCCTATGAACTGTGATGAACAGTCCCCTGAAAGTACAGAACAGGAAAGAAGCCAGGAGCCAGACGGTGAGCATAAATGTAGCACGCCCCAGGCCCCAGAGGAGCGTGATGATGAGGAAGAGGAGGATGAAGAACTGGAGCCTTCTCATGTGGAGGATCATGATGCAGATGATGAGGATGATGGCCATGTGGATTCCGGGGAGGTGAGGAAGGAGGATCCCACACCAGTGCTTGAGAAAGAGCCTCTAGATAACTCTGAGCCCAAGGCAAACTCGTGCAATGATGAAAAGGAAGAGGATCCTCCTGCGCAGTCTTCAGGAGAGCTGGTCTCACACAGTGGATTACTCGACATGGACACACAAGCGAACCCAGTGGACTCGGATCATCAACCTGACTCTGAATCTGATGAGGAGGAAGAGGAAGAAGAGGAGAACAGTCAGAATGTTGACCCAAAAGATGCTGGGCCTTTGACACCCGCAATAAAGGAGGACCACGGTATTTGTCCAGAGATCGACATGGAAACTGCCCAGGCAGTTCAGTCCCTAACGCACGAGGCTGAACAGGAGAGGCACTTCCAGGACTGTGTTGAGACCCAGGAGGCTTGCCGCAGCCTTCAGAGATATGTGCATGTGGACCAGAGTCCCCAGATGACTCCAGTAGATGACTGCCAGCAGTCGGACCACAGCAGTCCACTGTCCTCTGTTCACTCGCACCCGAGCCAGTCGGTGAGGTCCGTCAATAGCCCGGCTGTGTCCATTCTAGAGAACAGCTACACTCAGATTAGTCCAGACCAAGGTGCGATCTCTGTGCACTCCCTACATAATAACATGGATACAAGTCCAATAATGGATGTCCCTTCTGTGTCTGACCACTCGCAGCAGGTGGTGGACAGTGGCTTCAGTGACCTCGGAAGCATCGAAAGCACGACAGAGAACTATGAGAATCCCAGCAGCTACGACTCCACGCTAGGTGGCAGCATTTGTGCCACAGGTGCCAGCGCCGGTGCCTCTTCCCAGAGCAGCTGTTCCTATGGCAACCTTTCCTCTGGCGGCAGCCATGGACAGAGCAGCTGTGCCGTGTCCCAGCAGATGGCCGGCCCTGTGGTGAACAATACTGGCGCCTGCAGCATGCTCCAGCAGAACAGCATGAGCTCGCCACAGGGTTGCAGCGTCAAATCCCCACAAGGCTGTGTACCAGAGAGGCAGCCTGGACATGGCCATGGCCATGGACCTGGGCATGGACATGGGCACGGGCATGGGCATGTGCACAGCCATGGCCACCACCACAACCACCACCATCATCACCATCCACATCAACACCAACACCATCAACATCAACACCACCAGCAGCCTCTGTCTCATTGCTCTATGCCTGGCACCTTTCCTCCACCCATGCAACTTCCTGACCTTCCTGAATCTAACAACCCCTCCACCAATCTGGGGCTGTATGAGAGGATGGGCCAAAGTGATTATGGGGGCGGGCACTACGCGCAGCCTTCGGCTACTTTCAGCTTGGCTAAGCTCCAACAGCTTACGAATACTCTCATGGACCATCCGCTGCCTTTTAGCCATTCGGCGTCTCATCCCATCACGTCTTACACCAACAACAACGGGTCCTTGTCCTCGCAGCTGGGTCCTCACAACCCCACGCTGGTGCCTCTGTCTCAGCCACCACACACGGGCGGAGGCCCTCAGACACAGGCCACCATGACTCCGCCCCATAACATGACTCCTCCGCCTATGATGGTGCAGCGCAACATGGGCACGCCTAACATGAACTTGCCTCCCTCCCAGAGACTGCAGACACAAATTGCACCCAAGAATCACCACCATCATCCGGTGACGATCCGCTCCAAATCGGCTCCGCTGACTCCTCACCACCAGCAGCAGATGTACGGCAGGAGTCCCCAGGCCGTTACCATGCAGGCTCCGAGCAGGACATTAGCCATGGCACCTCGCATGAACATGGGAGTGAACCTCATGCCCGCTCCAGCTTACAATGTCAACTCGATGAACGTAAATATGGCGCCGCTTAACGCGATGAACACATACAGAGTGACCCAGCCCATGATGAATGGGAGTTACCATGGCAGCACAACGTACATGAACCAATCTCCACAGTACTCTATGCAGATGGGCATGATGGGTACACAGCCTTACCCACAGCAGCCCATGCAGGCTCCTCCCCACGGCAATATGATGTACAGTCCAGCGGGTCACCCCGGTTACGTGAACACCGGCATGTCCAAACAACCCTTAAACGGGTCTTATATGAGACGATAATTGCTAACGACCCCTGTCCTCCATAGGGTCAGGAAATAAGTCCGCTTGATGACTTGAGGTAGTTTGTTTTTTTCTTTCTTTTTCTTTTTTTTTGTGTGCGTGCACGCACGAGTGCGTGTGTTAATTTTCAACATTATTGTTCGCTTTATGGATTTTTTTTTTTTTCCTTAAAAAACCAGCACTTGGTAAGAATGCAAAAAAGTTGTGTTTAATGGCTAATCTTTAGCTTTTTCCCTATTTGTGGGAAGCCTTACATCATCAAAATTTAATGTAACGTTTAAATGTAAATCTCTTCGAACTGCATTGCAGTTTATGATTGCATTGATTTTTTTTTTTTTTTTCCCCCTTTATTTTCTTTTGGACTTTATGCTTTATGGAACCTTTAAATGTGCCTGCATTGTAAGCCTTTTCAATGTACCTGTTTAACAATCGCAAGGTTATGTTTCCAAGTCTGTACTCATGCCTTCATATTATTTAAATTATTGTAAGTCTACTTTTATATATTTTTTTAAGTGTAAGGTGAAATTTAGCATGCTATAATGTCTTTGTTAGTGACAGTGCATCAAAGTAGTACTGTACAGTGTTGTGCTTAAAAGCAAGCAATTTTATATTAAATGTATGGCCTTGGTTAGGTTTCCCTCTTATGGAAGGAAAAAAAAGAAACTATATTTTTGTTGTTTCTAATACTGAAAAGATTTTAAAACATTGTCCTGTTTTTGGGTGTTCAGCTTCGAAGGTTCTATTGCTAATTTGTGTATAATTTGTTACTTTTTAACAAGTTTCTTTACCTGAGGCAGCTTTGTTTTTATACAAACTAAAGCAATTTCAGACAAAATAGAGAAGTAAATGTCAGTATTTGTACATGTAGAATTCTAAATCAATGGAAGGGAATGCAAAAAAAAAAAAAAAAAAAAAAAAGAAGGAAAAAAAACGACCTTTCACAGGGCAGTTCAGAAAATTGTCAATTTACTCCCAAAGTTGGTCTTTTATGAAATGCCTTTAAACATGCATTTTCATTCCACATGTAAATTTTTTTTATCTTTATAAAACATCTGATTTATATTTTACTGAAATGTAGAACAGTAGCCTTGTTAATAGACAAAACAGATGGCATGTATAAAGAGAAATTGTATTGGTGTCTGTTTGTATAGCTTATTTTGTAGCCTTTGTACCTGTACAGAATGGCAGTTTGATGTAAGAGGGATATCCTGACTATACTAATTAATGGAGCAACAGTCCTGTATTTATGAGTTACCTTTTTAGTCAGTCACTTAAATGCTGTACATTTTAGCAGAAAATAAATTATGATGAGCCACTGACAGACTTAAGCCCAACTCTGGACTGTTTGTTTCCTGTGTACTGTTACTTCATGCTTGCATCATTCCAGTCTTTTTCCCAAATACAGAGCAGTCGTAGGAGTCGCAATTGGATTCAAACTTTTTAAATGAGCTTTTTGATTTTAAATATGCAATTAGGCAAAGGCCCCTGAGGTATGCCACTGGCAAAAACAGCCTGTTTCCAAGTTCTGTACCTAATTCAATTCAGCACAAACTTGTGCGCCGTGTGATGCGAGTCTCAGGATACGTTGTCCGGATTCTCCGTTTTTGTCTTGTGCCTTTGCGCTTGTAGCTGAACATCCAGGTCTCGCAGCTGTTTTAGAAAATCCTCTGTTGGGTAAAATGCAGCGGTGCTTCTTCACATGCTCAATCGCGTCAACAACAGTCATATTCTTGTAGATCATTAAATAAGCCAAAAATAAAGTAGCTGATCTGCTTCGTCCCATGACGCAGTGTACCAGCAGTTTACCTGAAACAAGAAACGAGAAATCTGTGCTCATTTATTTGATGGTTTGCAGTTCAGCTGGATTGCTCCTGCGGGTAAATACATAGGTGGTTTTTTTTTGGGTTTTTTTTTAGTGAATTAATGCATTCAAGGAGTCATAGGTGTCAGCTAACTATGATGGAATAAAGGCAGTGTTTTATCCTTTAACCAGCTCTACTCGTGAATGTCCTGTTTAAAGTGCATGTTTGGGAGAGAGAGAGAGCTCGGTTATCTAAATATATTTATCAGGGCTCGTCTGTCTACTCACTCTCTGGATTGCTGAGTGCATGGTCAATAAATTGAGCTGCTGGGTAGAAAAACTGCGTGAGGTTGAAAGTTGGAATGTCTTCAGCCTCCACTCCATAATAATAAACGTCCAGGCCATTGTAGTAGGCTGGACCTGTAGCAACACTGTTCCATTTTCCCTCCGCTGCATTGAGGATGTGGGTTATGCCCATCTTCTCCAAGTTGTGGCGCTCCAGCGCTGTCTTTCTGTGAAACAAAATTACCATACGTCTAATGTTGTTATTATGGTTTCAATTAGTGAAAATTAGGGTTCATGAGCATTTATCAAATAATACACGCTGTATCAAATGGAGATTAATAACACTGGCGTCTCTCCTGATGAAGTCTTGGGATCCATCCCAAGTGTTGAATTTCATTAAGCAGAAAATGATAAAACAACTCGGCTCTTTTAGTCATCTTGCTTACTCATCACCGATGTAGACGCTGGGCCAGACCTCGTTGACGTGGGTGTAAGCTGCTCCTGCGCCTTGCCAGAAGAGTTTCTGCAGCTCAAACAGCTCGGGGGTGATGTACTCACTGTCTGGGTCACACTGTGCTGGCTTTTGTGTATTCTTGATTTGGCTCTGTTTTGAAGTGTTAGACTTCATCTTCTTTTTAAAACTCACTGCTCATCAGCCGGAAGTTTGAGTTACTGCCTTTGGAGAGAAGTTGAGAGATGTTTGGCCGGTGCTCAAATATCTGAATTGGTTGTGATTTTGTTTTTTAAATATATAGTGGGATATTCAGGTAGTCCTTGTACGTTATGAAGTAGCAGTGTTTATTCCTCTTCAGTAACCACTTGTTCGCTGTCATGGTGAATCCCGAGCCTATCCTGGGAACAGAGCCCTGGATGATGGAATACAACAATGGATGGGACACAACTTCTTTCCCAGGCAAGGTACATATTTGTACACTTGTTCACACCTAAGGGCAATTTAACGTATTCAATCCAGCATGTTTTTGGGAGATGGGAGGAAACTCAGGAGAAGTACAGAAAGAAGCCCGAGCTCCACGTGGAACTAGAGACCCTGGAGCTGTAAGGAAGCAACGCTACCTGCTGCGCCACTGTGCTGCCCCTGGTAGCGGTGTTTCGAGCATAACTCAACGTGACGGGTACCTACATTGGGCCTGACATGCATAAGCATTCCATAAATGTTTTATAAAGCAATACTAGAGGCTTTATGTGAGGCATATAGTCAGAGCCATTGAGGTGACCTGAAAGGTTTGTATGAAGCTCTATGTTTGTGGGTCAACTGTTGTAGCTGTAATTTTTTTGACCCCAATCTGGGAGGTCCATTTGCATTAACACGATTATGCAGCACCACTCTAGTACAACTTATTTACAAACCCCATATGGCAGCCAAATGAATGATTTTAAAGTCCTCCAAGTAACATGGTCAAATTTGCATTTACAATGCTCTTAAGAAGCACAGGACATTCTACAACTTTCTGAGAGAATCATGAATATGCTGCTAGTAAAAAGAAAGTAATCACAAGATACAGATGAAAGAAATTGCAGCAGTGGCTTGTGGCCAGAGATTTTGGTGGGGCACGCTCGGAGAATATTAAGTTGAGAAGCTGTCACACTTGACAACAATCAGACATAACATTAAAAACCACTGACAGGTGAAGTGAGTAACACTGATTATCTCATTACAATGACACCTGTCAAGGAGTGGGATATGTTAGGCAGTAAGGGAACAGTCAGTTCTCGAAGTAGATGTGTTGGAAACAGGAAAAATGGGCATGGATAAGGATCCGAGCAGCTTCAACAAGTTGTGTGGTGTTCCTTGTATGCAGGGGTTAGTTCCTACTGAACGGATCCAAGGAATGACAACCAGTCAATCCAATCAAGCATCTGAGGAATGTGTAACTATACACACACGCACAGTATATACAGTGAACCCCCGCAATATCGTGGGTTCAGTGCATCGCGGATTTTCAAATTTTGATTCGTGGGATTTTTGGGCTTTCTCGGGACTCTGGAATATAAAATGTTATTTAAAAAAATGTTAATTCAAACATTAAAAGAACATTTAAATTGAAATAAAACAGTATGCACTGTATTTCATCAGCAGATG
>JAQMCW010000037.1:9765634-9780825 GCA_030068335.1 Chrysichthys cranchii | reverse complement strand
CAATGAAGATCTGTAAAGTTATTTGGATTTTTACAACATTATTGTTGAAATACACAGTCCTGAAAAAGGGACGTTTCATTTTTGCTGAGTATATATATATATATATCCATCATACTACCTCTATAGAATTGTGATGTGTCAGGAATATCTATAAGGAATAGTTAAATACCAACAGGAAACCATGATGACCAAAGTGCCCTTCTTTGTCATCTTGCATTCATTGATAATGATAATATACCTGGAGCTCCAGGAGGCCCTGGGGGTCCAGGTGGTCCAGGTGGCCCTTGAATAACTTGAGTAGCATCTGAAGAACCATACTGTCCTAAACGGAGAAAAATCAAATGTTAGCATTTCTCTCAGAGTAATACATCGAGTTATTTATAGATCCATTTTTGAAGTGGGTTTTTTTTGTACTTTCTCCTCTAGTTGAGGTAATTTTTTCAGATCTTTCCACTGTGACCCCAGCCTCTCCTTGATCACCCTTATCACCTTTAGGACCTGTACAGACAAATGGATGAGCAGATGAAATGACGGAAAGATGGAAAGATGACATTTAGGCAATATACTGCTTGAAAAGGCTAATGTAGGCAGGTGATACATGGCACACTGAAGGGATTTAGAAGCAGAAAGAACAACCATTTTTTATGATATTTTCTTTTTCTTTCTTCTTACTTTCTTTTGTGGTAAGTAAGCTTTTGATTGGATTTAGGGGTGGGCATATAGTTGTACCACTGTCTTTAATGTAGTAAATTGGCTGATTGAAATACAGTGAAATGAAATAGATAAATTAAAAATAATGATGAAATGAAATGAAGCAAAATGAAATGCAATAAAAAATAAAATCCATATGTACCCTTGCCCTTTATGGAAATGGGGCAAAGCTTACTAGCTTTACTCCTGCTGATAGTGACAATAAATTCAGGGTAGAAAAGTGTAAACTGAAATTTGAAACTACCCTATTTGAAACTAGTGCAATTTATAACTACTACATCCACTACATGGCTGTAAAGACATTACAAACCACCTTCTCCAACAGATACTAATCTAAAAAAGGGTCATTTACCTGGTTGGCCAGGAATTCCGGCAGGACCAACAGGGCCTGTAATGAGAGATGAAACTGAATTAATGCCTTGAACTGTTTTGAATTGCATACTGTACTTTAACTAAACCTTCAGAATCGAACAGGAGGAAAGTGCGTTCTGTGGCCCACCTGACAGTCCTGGAGGTCCAGCAGTTCCAGGTGGACCGGGTGGTCCGGGTGGTCCAGGAATCGTCACAGAGCTGGAGCCTGCTGTAGGTTGAAATTATTTAAAGTATAGCATCAGTTGTAAAGGTGCAAAAATGTCAGTCAAGTGATACAACAAGGTTACATATGATAAACCAAGGTTAAGGCTTTACCTGCATTAATAACTCGGCCAGGTTCACCATTTTCACCTGTAACACATTTTTAGATTTAGGACACCCATGAGATCAAAGGAAAGCAAGCAAGTGGACCACAAATATGCCATTCAAATGTAGTGCACAGTTTGTGATAGTGTGAACATGAAAAAAGGTGCGGAACAATAAAATACAATAATGTACAACATATTAGTTTTGTTCATTACACGTGTGGTTTGAAGGTATAATGCATCAATTCAGACCTTTAACTCCAGGTTGTCCAGGAAGTCCTGCAATGCCTACAGGAAGGAGAATACTGTCATTAACATTTAGGATCCACATTTTAAGGTAGCAGTATCAATGTTCATGAAACAAAAAGGCTAATTAAAAGTGATGTTAATGCACTGAGTTACCTGGAGGCCCTTGAAGCCCTGGAGGCCCTAATAAAAGAAAAATTGTAGAAACAGATTAAACCAGGACCGCCAAAATCATTTTGAATAAAGACATTCAATGGAATTCAATGAAAGGGACCATCTAGAATTACTGCTACCCGCCCCCCCGCCCACCGCCAAAACGTTTGCTTTTGTTGCAACAGACAACAAGGCAATAAGACAACACACTTTAAATAAATTAAATAAATAAATAAATCAATAGGAAAGACAATGAGTGCACTGCCATAACGTAATACCTGGAGGTCCAGCATCACCATGTGGTCCAGCTGGGCCCCTGATTCCTGGCATCCCGATTGGACCTTGGTCACCTTGAGTTTAGAATAAAAGAAAATAAATATGATACAGTGCTTGTTGTCTAACTTTTTCCATTGTAATTCACTAGCATGTCTCTCACCTCTTTGTCCTTTTTCACCATCTGCACCTGAAGCCCCTAATAATGTGAAAATATCAAAAATAAATACTACACATTGCTTGAGAGTCAATTTCAACATGATCCTACTAGAAAAAACAGACCTATTTAGCAAAATTATGGTAGGATTAAACCACAATAAGGGCATACATTTACAGACAAATAATGAGCCATATGCAGCAGTGAAGCTGCAGTTTATCTCTGTATCTGCTGCTCACCTGTCGAGCCTTTGCTTCCTTTCTCACCATTGAGTCCTGCTTTACCCGGAGCCCCTGGGAAACCTGGAGGAAAAGTCATGAAAAAAACATCACACAAGCTTCAGCAAAGTAATGCCCTTTATTAACTGATTACTAAATATACTATTTTCTTGAATGTCAGGCTGTTTGGACACAAACACACACCTGGTACACCCGGATCTCCCTTTTCTCCATGATCACCTATAAGAAAACAAAAATCCAGGCATACATTATAAGACCTTGAATATGAATTAGCAATGTTATTGTGTGCAAACTGCAGAAATATTGTTACAGATACAGACCCTTAATTCCCTGTGGTCCCTGAAGTCCTCTGTCCCCTAACAGAAAATAAACAGGAATCAAATTATGTGTATGTTTTAATAACTGGCCACGGTATAATTGGTTTATTTTATTCAGCTGAACTGATCAGCCTAAAGAAACATAAATTAAACGTAGATCATAGCCATGTAGCTTACCTTTAGCTCCTGCAGGGCCTCTTTCTCCTCTGAAACCTTGTGGACCTGGTTCACCTGAGCAGGCCAAAATACAGCTCATCATTTTGATTCTTTTAAGTCTCGATATAATGATTGAAACAGTTCTAAAAATTGTATGTTAGTTATATTACATACGCACCTGGTGTGCCTGAAAGACCATTAACTCCCGCTGAACCTAAAAACAAATGTGATTATTCATATTATTAATACAATGAAGTTTCACCTTATTATAACATATACGTTAAGACAAATGCGTATTGAACTTAATATCTTATTCATTACACATTATAAGGAAACCCATACAACGATAAATATAACAAATAATATACAAGTACATGCCAGTCAATTATCAATGCACCACCATGATATATAAAATCTAAACAAACCTTTTGGACCCGGTGGACCAGCTGGGCCAGGAGGACCACGTGCTCCTGGTTCTCCTTGAGAGCCTGAAAGAAAAAACATTTAATAATTCACTTTAAAATTGGTCCAATTCAAATCCAGTTTCAAATGCAATAGGATACAAAGTTAAAATACTATCACTGCCACATCAATAAAAACCTGTGCTATATCTGATTTATAGAAAATAACAAGCAAATATATGTTCACACTAAGAGCCTTTTAGTGTCATTGAGAAACACGAACTTCTTCTTCATCCTAGTGTTAGTCCCATGCCGTGCGGGGACTGCTGTCTTCACAAGCCACCTCAGCATTGTATCATCTGAAGCAAGCATGGAATACCCCAACCGACTTGTCACTCCGTCTTTCGTTGGCACACTCACACACCTACGGGCAATTTAGGGTAGCCAATCCACCTAATGTGCATGTCTTTGGACTGTGGGAGGAAACCGGAGCACCTGGAGGAAACCCACGCAGATTGAGAAACACGAACATTTCTTCTAAATATGATGAGTTTAACTAATCTAATTTTGCACTGCCCAGTCCTTGGAGTGAGGTACTTTCACACAAGGTGCGATCCACAGTTGAGTTCAATTAAAGTGAACTCCAAATCACTGTTTTCAGGTGGAACCACATGCAGGTCATGAAACAGTTCCGCACAGCGCAGGACTAACGCTAGGATGAAGAAGAAGTTCGTGTTTCTCAATGACAGTAAAAGGCTCTTAGTGTGAACATATATTTGCTCGTTATTTTCTATAAATCAGATATAGCAGCTGTTAATGATCCCAAATCATACTGATAGACATGGAGTCTGACCTCTTTCACCCTTTTCACCAGTGCCTGCAGGACCTGGCTCTCCCCGCAGCCCTGGTGACCCATCTCGGCCCCTGACTCCTGGTATCCCCTCTGCACCATGCTCGCCTGCAAAGTACAGAGTAAAATGCTTAAAATCTTATTTCTATATATCAATACACTGATTCAATATGCAGAATGCTATGATTCTTTATAGGAGAACACTGAGAACTTACCTGCACTTCCTTTTTGTCCTTTTGGTCCTTCAGGTCCTTGGTGCCCTGTCGCTCCTGGAGACCCTACATATTATATGACCAGATTAGATGCAACATTTCTGAAAAGACAACAATAATGAAATTCGAACAAATCTCATTTTAACACACTTCCTACCTGGTATCCCTGGGAAACCAGCATCCCCTGAAAAGTATTTCAATACTTTTAGTCTTGGTTCACATACTGCTCGTCATATACTGAAAACAACTGCAGCATTTAATCATCTCTGTAATTTCAACCACTGATTTGTTAAGTATAGAAGAAGCCTACAGTAAGACTGAATTTCTACAGACCTTTGGGTCCTGGAGCTCCAGAGTCACCTGAAAATGACAATCCACGTCATATGTCAAGATTGTTCGGGACAAATTAAAAAGAAAAAAAGTCTTATTGTGGAAGAGAGACTCATATGCCGAGTAAATAACTATACTGTAGGACGTGTTTTTCAGACATGCTTTGGTCCATACCTTTAGGCCCTGGCAGTCCTCTTTCTCCTTTCAGTGAGGCAGCAAGGCTAGCTGCAAAAAGGACAAATAAAGCAGGTTCTTACAAGAGGCACTTTTTATACATGTGATGTTGCATTATTTGAGGTAAATGTTATTTTCAACCCCTTTTTAAAAGGCATTTTAAAATGAATCATATTTTATTATGGCCAAAAATGCATGTTTTGGCAAAAAAGATTTCAGTAAATGTTTTTTAAGTAATTCTAGTTACAAAGTTTTGATGCTATATAAGCGCATCATCAGTATATTGTATGAGATATTAATATTCAACAACAACAACAGTATTGATAATAATAATAATGATACTACTACTACTGCTACTACTACTACTACTACTAATAATAATAATAATATTCAGATAATGTTCAAAAAGTTTGGTCAGTTTGGTAGAATTTTGAGAAGTCTGGGAGAAAGTTCCACCTTTCTAGCTTGCTCCGCCTTCTTCCTATACATTTTTCTTATCTAAATGGCATTAATCTTCATGTTATGGCTTTGATTAAAGGCTATCACAATAAACTCCAGTGGAATGCTAGGCAATAATATGTGGACACAATTACTCTTCTTGAAGATGTGGATCAATACAAACTCCTAAAAGGAGTGGAATAATGGATATGTTACATATAATGAATATGTCTCATATATTTCCAGACATCTTTTCATATCTTTTCATGATTCATACTTACCCCTCCTTTTCACATCACATCCCTCTTCATATATCCTAACCCCCTCCCCTATTCACTGCAACCTCTTCATCTCAGTCCCTCTCAACTTGCACTCCACTGGCTCTCCAAGGCTTCTGCACTATGAGCGTCCACATTTCACTCTTTCAAGTTCCTTAATAGAAAGTCAAGCGTACGCTACGTCTGAAGCTTAACCTCTCTACAGCTTTTGAATCCCATGAAAGCCACTCATGGGATTAAAATTCCTCCCTTTCTAAACCCACCAAGACTATCATGTTTCTACTAAATCTTGATTATCCAACATGAAAAAATCATCCTACTGGAAATGAAAGATATATTGGTCCCACCTATGACACGAACTTAACTCAAATCTAAGGAGATCCAGATTCAGCAGGAGCTCATAAACTAGACAGACTACGACTTCCAGTCAAAGATAAAGGACTTGAGGTTCTTTGGGGCCTGACTGACTAATGTAGAGCAAAAACCAAAACCTATTAAACTGTTTCAAGTGCTTAATTCTTGTTCATCATTAAATTTATCAGTAAAACTGCAAGCTCTGCCACATCTAGTAGCAAAATAACATTTCTTGGGAAAATTAAAGCCACATCTGTCTCCTATGTTACTGGGTGTTTGAATAATGTTAAGATTATTCTTAGCATATCAAAAAGTGTGTGCGTGCGTGCGTGTGTGTGTGTGTGTGTGTGTGTGTGTGTGTGTGAGTGAGTGAGAGAAGGTGAAAGTGCAGCAAATCTTCAAGAGAGGAGTCTTGACCTTGAGTAAAGTGAAGAATTGATAATGTGACTGGTATTCTAACAGCACTGATATAGCTGATCGATATCTAAATAAATTTGTTAGTTTTTGTAGAGTGATGTTATTTTTTTTGATTTGGATTCATTTCTATGGTGTTAACTTTTATGCAACTAAATGATGCTTCGTTAAAGTTATCTTTACTTTCAATACGTGTGTGTGTGTGTGTGTGTGTGTGTGTGTGTGTGTGTGTGTGTGTGTGTGTGTGTGTGTGTGTGCTGTGGAAGAGCTCGTGTTTAGGTACCTCGGAATGTCTCAGACTGCAGCTCATTTTGCAGGAGACCCCATATTGTTCTCTGCAGGGCCTCATTGTCTGAGAACGTAGCAGCTCCCAGGTTCAGTGTGTTGTCAGAAGCAGCTAGACCGCTGTCCATGTATGTGGCTGACCTTGAATTGTGAATGTCATTTGCAGTCAGTCGACTTGTGTGAGCCCTGTTGGCTTGAACCAAGCCCTGAAGAGTATCCACACGCTCTTTTAGCTTCCTTACTTCCTCCGCTTTAAAGATAAAAAAAGCATGGTGGAGCACTGATCATTGGTCATGTCATCTTAATCTCTGAATACAAATACGTACATATATTGCATGTAATTCTGATTAGGAACATTACTGAGAAAAAGACATAGAGAAAACCATGCTGCCTCTCCCTCTATAAAGCATGACCAGTGATATTTTCTGAATGCAAATCTGGATGATTCTGTGGCTGAAAATTTAACATGGGAGAACTAAAGATGAAAGACAGGCAAAGCCTCCATGATGATGAAGTAGCATACCAAGAGCGATGAGTCCAAAAAGGAGGCCGAGGAGCAGCAGAAGACTAAGCAGCAGTCCAAGCAGCCACTTCCACCAGGAGCAGCAGCTCGGACCACAGCCAAAGCAGCCACCTCCTTCTTTTCCATTCTTCTCCTTATAGATCTCTAAAAAGATGCAGACAAAGAGGGACAAAAGTCTTTCAGGCAACAAATTCTCATACAGTTTAGTTTGTGTTGTTACAACACTCTATTGTTTAGAGGATACAGAGGACTGGTAGCGAAGCAACATTACCTGCATATGTAGCCTTATCTTTGGTGGGAACTGATGATGATCCATCTTTAAAATGTAAAAAAAAAACATTTTAAAACTTTTTTTTGTTTGTTTGTTTTTGTCTAAGGTGACCCCTAAAAGGGAGCAGCTGAAAGAAAAGAAGAAGAAGAAGAAGAAGAAGAAGAAGAAGAAGAAGAAAGGCATTACTGTTAGACAGGGGGAAACAAAATGCTTACAGTAGGAGCTTGAACTTATTTTGACAGGAGCTGCCTCAGTGTAGCTGCTTGCCACAGTCTCCTTCTTCAGCGAGACATCTGAAACAGACCCTTTAAAGAAAATCATTCATATGACCACTTTAGTAATTTCATTATTGTATATGTATAACTCTGGGCCCGAATTTTCATCATCATGGTACAAACAGAAAAATAAAGATAATATTGTGCTGTCATACATTTCATGTATTTTTGTGAGTATTGCACAAGCAGAAAGCTGGCACAGGGGTTGAGGTTAGGATCAACACATTATCAAGGGTTGTAGGTAAACAAACTGAGGCAATATCCAATCAAATCACCACCTCATCTCAGCATGCACAGTGCAGTGACGTAATAGTGACATCGTTTGATTTTTTTCTTTATAATAGTAATCATTTTGGCGTTTCTGATATTGAATTATTAACTCCAAAAAATTCCTCGTTATTATTTGTTTTTTCACCTCAAAACATATTTCTCAGCAAATACAATAAAATTAGTCAGTGTTAGAAGAATAAGGAATATTAAGTCTGGACCTACCTGTGTGTCTTGGGAGTTTAAGGGATCACTTATATGATAACTTGTTCACAACGACACACTGATTTAATTCATATCTGATTACTTGTTCTAATTAATGACAGATAAAATAATTCAGTATTTTCTTAGTAGTGGGGGTGAAGAAGCCAATGGGGTGACATACAAAGTTTAAATTAACAACAGGCCGTATAAAATGGGAGAGGAAATGAAATCCTGTGTTTAAAGTCAAATACAAGTCAAGTACAATTTTGAGCTTGCATTTGCAGTAAGAACGGGCCTTAAGAGGCAGTAATGTTTAATTTTGGAGCAAAGTAGGTTTCACATGTTACTTGCACTGTTGTGCTGCTCCATCCACATCAGTGTAGTCACATTCATTTCTGCTTAAGATCATACCAAGTGGGTGAAATGAGGAAAAAGATTTGTTTCAATTTAAAAACAAACAATGTGTCAATCAAATTAGCACTGTGTTTGTGCCTTTGCAAAAACAGAGCATTTTGTTTATTAAAAGAATTTATCAAGCCAGACGTGTATCGATGTTCTGAATTTACTCGTCTTTTACAGCCTAATCCTGTTCAGGGTCATGGGGGAAGCTGGAGCCAATCCCGGCTAACTTCAGGCGAGAGGCGGGGTACACCCTGTGCAGGTCGCCAATCCACCGCAGGGCGACAAACAGAGACAGACAACCATTCAAACTCACCTATGGGCAATTTAGAGTAGCCAACTAGCCTAATCCCCTCTGTGCATGTCTTTCGACTGTGGGATGAAAAACTGGAGTACTCAGATGAAACCCACACAGACAACATGCAAACTCACACAGAAAGGCGCCCGGGTGATCAAACCCCAGGGATCAAACCCAGGACCTACTTGCTATGAGGCGACAGTGCTAACCACTTCCCCAGCGTGCCATCCCATCGCAAGCATACTTGCATAGTTAAATGAATTCTTTTAATAATTAAGAAATTATTCTTTCAATTTCATTTACCTCCTTTTCCATATGTACTGCTGGAGAACTGCTTCCCACTGTCCTTTGACAAAATGAGCACTTCTGTCTCCTTTTTGGAAGGAATATTCTCCTTCTCAAGTATAATATACTTTCGTGGCATGTCATCATTAACAGAGCGTGTAGTTGTGCCTGAATACAGGAAAGGCTTCATTTAGCAATCATGCACCAGGTCCAAATCACATCGATCAGTATGCATGTACTTCATGATAAAAACCTCTGGTTCAAGACTATTCAATAATTAGTAAGCATTATGAATACCTGTAGAAGTAGAAACTCCTGTACTAACAAGACCAGAGCTCCCGATGCTCTGAGAAATGTTTTTCTGCACACCGTATCCTGTAGAACACATGAACTCAAATCATTAGAGGTGATAAATGCTGAGTCTGTATGTTTATTATGTTTTAATAACAACTGCTCATGGTGGGATGCTGGTTGTAGTGCCGTACCTGAATGTGTGTTAACTGCATTCGATGTGAGAAGTGTGCTAGTTGGTGTGGCAAGATTATTCTGGAAGCCGTACACTGTGATGAAAAATAAAAATGCAACCCACATTATTTACATTGTGTTAGAAGAAAGAAAAATGGTTAAATATTAGCATTTCAGTAAGTTTGACTTTTATGGCTTTGATCTTAGGGTTTTGTATTTCTGGTGCCACCTGCTGTCAGAAATCATTAAACATAAAGAAGACAGATGCAACTCATGCTGACCTGACAGTGAGGAAGGTGAAGTGGTGTTCAAAAGAGACGACCCTGGTGACATGTTATTGGTGCTGCTTTGATAAGCAAACGCAGTATTGCTGGAAGCATTAGAGGGCAGTGTGGAGCTGGTCCATGTATATGACGGAAGTGCTGAGTCCAGAATAGTGGTGTCATACTGCCCTGAAACTGAAAAATACAAGGATTATGTCCAAGTGTGTAGGGTATAAGATAAAGCATCTTTAACTTAAGACAGGGTGTGACAGAGAAGCGTGTAAGTGTAAGGCTATTAGTACCTAGAAAAAACTACTTTTACTACAAAGCGTTCATGGGCTCAAACTTTAGTTCATGCTGAAAACCTATATGTTGATTCAGACCTTTCGTTAAATAGCTTTTCTCTTAGGTAGATCTTGGGGTTTACGGGTGTAGAGAGTTTTGGTAAACTGGAATAATTTGATGTCTCTTGCTCATTCTGAGCAAAATATGCTCTTACCGAACTTAGTTTAAACACACGTAACACTGTTTAAAGTAGACTTTAAAGTACACAGTTGTAGAAGAATAATGATTTATAATCCCACTATTCGGTGTCACCCAGAAGAAGATGGGATCTGTTTCTGAGTCTGGGTTCTTTCCCTGTCATCTCAGGGAGGTTGTTCTTGTCACTGTTACCACTTGCTTGCTCATTTGGGATCTAGGTCTACATCTGGATTCCTGTAAAGGTTCTTTTTACTAAACCGAATAAAACAGGCTTTCAGACATCCAGGTTATTTTGGATTACTTAGGTCAAGTGCCTGAACTGATGAAAGGTGTTTCTTCACTCACTGATGAGTTAATGAACACTGGATGGACTCCGATCATAGAGGTCTTCAAGATCATAATACAGGTCCAGTTAACTAAATGTACAGTACTACTGCAAGACAGATTTTTTTAAGAATCTAATTCTTTAAATGTAACTCATCTATACTGTACTTCTATTCTTATATCCTATAGTTGCTTTCTTATAATGCATGCTATGGATGTCAGTTGGAGTCATGTGTGATAATATACCAGTATGACTGCCTTCTTTAATGATTTTTGTCTCGACTTTAGCTTTGCGTGGAACAGGTAGGGTGGAGGAGGCTGTGGAGCGGGTGGGGCTGACACTTGATGATCGTCCACTCTTCACTAGTTTCTTCACTTCATCCAGCTCTGTCCCTGTAATGACACAGTGTGAAGCCAACATCTCTGTATTACTGTCAATGACACCTAACATAACTAAGTGGGGACACATAATTATTATATCCTGTTACACATTGTGAGTTATGATGGGGAAGAATTTGCAGTGGAATCTTTAGACATCTTAATGCAAATCCAATTTACATATGTATGTATGTATGTATGTATGTATGTATGTATGTATGTATGTATGTATGTATGTATGTATGCACAGTACCAGTTAAAAGTTTGGACACACCTTCTAATTCAGTGTTTTTACATTATTTTATTACTTCAGAGATGTGCTTAGCTGAGCGGTTCTTCACATGACGTGAGTTAGTACAGTTGTGGAATAGGGCAATTTCCTGTATATACCACCACTACCTCAACACCACACAACTGATGATCTCAAATATTAAGAAGGCAAGAAATTCCACTAATTACCTTTGACAAGTCTCACCTATTAACTGATAAAACAAACCAGGGGACTAACTCATGAAGCTGGTGAAGATAATGCCAATAGTGTACAAAGCTGTCTTCAAGGTAAACAGTGACTACTTTAAAGAATCTAAAATCTGAAACATATTTTGTTTTGTTTTTTTTTGTTTACCACATAATTCCATATCGTATATTCCATAGGTGTTATTTTATAGCTTTTTATAGTTATTTTATAGTCTTCAGTAATGTTCTACAACATAGAAAATAGGCAAAACAAAGAAAAAACTATGAACGACTAGATGTATCCAAACTTTTGACTGGTACTGTGTATATGTATTGTTACCAAAAGCACCCATAACTAATGACTAATAGTAATAATGGACCTAGAAACAAACTTACATTTGGTTGACGGGGATGCACTCTGTAATCTGACCCTGATTTCACTCTCTATTGGAAAAAATAATAACTGGATTAGGTGCAGACAAATAATTGCACATTTCTTTTGTGCCCCTTTACTTTTTTTTGCTTGTCCAATAGTGCATTATAACACACAAATAAAATTCATTGAAAAAAGAAATACAATCTATCTTAACTGAATTGTAGAAGTAACTAAATTTAAGATAGAGGTAACTAAATTTAGCCAAAGATATTCAGTAATGGTGGTCACGTTTTCAAGAATAATTACCTCTGGTTTGAGACCTTCCTCTAGATGAGCCTGTGGAAAAGACGCAACAATTTTATAGTTATTTCAAGCAATTTATTTATTTGAATTTATTACCACCAATTCTTATAAGTATAGTATATTCTCATGTATGGATGTACTGCAGCACCAATCTAAATGCATACATATGAACACACTTATACTTTTAACATATTGGCCAAGCACTGGCCATAAAACAATTTTATTGTCCATCTGGGTGGTATATAAAATGGCAACAGAAGATCTTTGGATAGTACACAGGACATCTTGTTCTCCCAGTGAGAGCACACTCGGTCGTGTTTGCATGAACTGGCCATGAAGCTTGTGCTATGTACAATGTACCTGATTCTCCTCCATACTCTAATCCAGTCATTTACTAAGTGTGCCCTTACAATTATCTAGGTGTGTCTCCAATGATGATTTAATAATTATTAAAATACATATTGCTCATGAAAGGCTTCTAACCATAGTCCTTCCTTGTGAGCTCTGGTGAGGAGTTGGCACTTGAACTTCCTGTAGATAAAAAGAACAAAAAAGAATAAGACATTACAATTTAATACATCGCTGATGTGCACTGAAACATGTCATGCTTAACCTTTCCTCACCAATTTGTGAAAATTGAATCCACGTCTAAACATGACTGTACAGATTGTGATTTAATTCCCTACACTTACCATCATAACCTCCTGAGTGACTGATGGTGGTTTTTCTCTCCAGGAAAATGGGGGAGTGGCTAATGGAGGAAGATGAACCTTGTGTCCTTCTCAAGCCCCCTGAGGAGCTGGACCTGCTCTTCGACCCGGAATCTCTTCCGGATACACTTTCATATCCCGCACTTCCTCCGCGTCCCCCTCTACTTCTGCTGTTCCCAGTGGAGTCATCTCCCAGCAACATGGCAAAGTCTAAACCGGATCCTCCTGCATTCACTCCCACTGAGGCTGAAGGAAAGGAGACAATTCACTTCAAGAACTAATTTACATGCCAAACATATTTAATGCATAGACTATAGGATTTGTGGTCTATATTATCTTGAGAAAAGTATGGAACATTTTAACACTGAATGAAGTTATTAATCTCATTAGCTAATGCTTAGAAATAAACTGGATATTGTGAACTAATTTTTTCTCTCTCCTGCAAAAGGAAAAAACTAGACCAGTGTTCCATTAAATACCTAAATCCTTGTATGGAAGGATTTATTTATTGTACACTCTCAGGCTTTGATGGGACTCTAAATGAGGTTGTTTTTTTTTCTTGAGTGCACTTGGAAGTTACTATAGGTCTATATTTGCCTTACAGCTTGTAATGGAAGTGTTAGCACTATTTGTTAATCAGCTGTCAGACAAATATATGTTGCATGCTAAAACTGCTTAACCCTGGAAAACCCATCATAATAGGAAAAATATCTCCATTGGCTAAAATGATGATTCAGACTCAGTGAACCCAAAAACAGGTGTTTTTTTAATTTTATTTTAATTAACCCTTTCCTACTACATGTTATGAAATGGTCCTTATGAGACCACTAATGCCCATTAACCAATGGGTGGGTTGAATATAAGGGTGAAATAAAACTTAGGGTCACATATGACCCCGGGGTGCTACAAGGTTAAATTGAGTGATAAGTTTTTTTGCAATAATATGTAGTTTTTTAAACCAATAAAATAAAAATGAAAAAAATCCAATTATACGTGGTATAAGTTTCCATATATTTCACATAACAATTTCACAGTTTCCAGAAGATTTTGGACATAGCTGGGCAATCAGAGTGCTTCTGAAGCTGTAGTGAAACCAGTGGACATTCAAAAAACTATAGAACGTTGAGTGATTGACTTGTTTTTCTCTCCAAGAACAGGTGGTAGTGGGTGAGGCAGAAGGATAAACTTTGTTGGATCTCACTGGCAATACGAATAATATATCCAAGTATATTTATCCATGCCGAACCCAGGGCCTTCTTGCTGTGTGGCGACAGTGCTAACCACTTGTTGAATTATATTAAACACAGAAATGTTCAGGTAAGACTGGGAAAGAGTGCTGTAAGGTCTTACAGGAAGGGGAGTAGGAGGTGCTGCTGTTTTGGTTTAGAACATTCTTCTCAAAGCTGCTTCCCCAAGAGCTGTTACTCATGCTCTTACTACTAGAGCTGCTGAAGCCCTCTGGTGGAGAGACAACACACGCACACACACACACACACACACACACACACATTACTATACACTGTCTACTTGCACACTGATTCTGTATACACACAGCTGTAAAAACTGCTTATTATAAAAACTTTTATTTACATAGTGTGTGTGTGCTGGAGTGAGTAGTTTCAGCATCAGTGGGTAGCAAAAGGCATGTTACTTACTTGGTGGTAGAGATGTGAGTCTGGTTGTTGAAATTGTTTCAGTTATAACTGCAAGAATAAGTGGTTAGTAAGTACTTTCTGGTGTTAGTTGTAATTCCACAGGACATTAGCATTAAAGCTACATTAATTACATGTCCATTGGCATCATTTATGATAAATGCTATACAGTGACACTACACCACCACAAGATGGCTGACTCCCTTACTGACAAACAAACAAGAAGACTGCAGCAAATAAAAGATAAACCGTTCATTTACTGCATTAAATCCAGATCCAACTCTTAGTAACAGGGTGGGCAAGGAACATTTTTGGGGGGACCACACACACACACACACACACACACACACACACATATATATAATATACAGTGAACCCCCACAATATCGCGGTTCACCTATCTTGGGTTCAGTGCATCGCAGATTTTCACATTTTGATTCGTGGAATTTTTTGGCTTTAGCGGGACTCTGGAATATAAAATATAAAATATAATTTAAAAAATGTTAATTCAAACATTAAAGAACATTTAAATCGAAATAAAACAGTATGCACTGTATTTCATCAGCGGATGAATACACAGTGGCGGTGTACGCC
>JAQMCW010000037.1:9754518-9765534 GCA_030068335.1 Chrysichthys cranchii | reverse complement strand
CGACTCCTCTACGCCTCCTGCCGCCGTCATCAACTTCTCTCCTCCAGCCGCCGTCGTCGACTCGTCTGTTCCCGTCGCCGTCGTCCACTCGTCTGTTCCCGCCGTTGCCGTCCACTCGTCTCCTCCGGCCGCCGCCGTCCACTCGTCTGTTCCCGCCGTCGCCGTCCACTCGTCTCCTCCGGCCGCCGCCGCCGACTCGTCTCCTCCGACCGCCATCGTCGACTCCTCCTCTCTTCTGGTCGCCGACTCCTCTCCTCCGGCCGCCGTCGCCGACTCCTCTCCTCTGGCCGCCGTCGCCGACTCCTCCTCTCCTCTGGTCGTCGACTCCTCTCATCTGACCGCCGTCGCCGACTCCTCTTCTCTTCTGGTCGTCGACTTCTCTCCTCCGGCCGCCGTTGTCAACTCCTCCTCTCTTCCAGCCGCCGTTGTCGACTCCTCCTCTCTTCTGGTCATCGACTCCTCTCCTCCGGCTGCCGTCGTCGACTCCTCCTCTCTTCTGGTCATCGACTCCTCTCCTCCTCCTGCCGCCGTCGTCAACTTCTCTCCTCCAGCCGCCGTCGTCGACGACTCCTCTCTTCTGGTCGTCGACTTCTCTCCTCCGGCCGCCATCGTCGACTCCTCTCCTCCGGCCGCCGTCGTCGACTCCTCCTCTCTTCTGGTCATCGACTCCTCTCCTCCTGCCGCCGTCGTCAACTTCTCTCCTCCGGCCGCCGTCGTCGACGACTCCTCTCTTCTGGTCGTCGACTTCTGTCCTCCTGCCGCTTCTCGTCGACTCGTCTCTTCCTGCCGCCGTCGTAGACTCGTCTTTTCCTGCTGCCGTCGTCAACTCCTCCTCTCTTCTGGTCATCGACTTGTCTCTTCCCGCCGCCGTCGTCGACTCGTCTGTTCCCGCCGCCGTCGCCGACTCGTCTCCTCCGGCCGCCGTCGCCGACTCGTCTCCTCCGTCCGCCGTCGACTCCTGCTCTCTTCTGGTCGTCGACTCCTCTCCTCTGGCCACCGTCGCCGACTCCTCCTCTCTTCTGGTCGTCGACTCCTCTCCTCCGGCCGCCGTCGTCGACTCCTCTCCTCCGGCCGCCGTCGTCGTCAACTCCTCCTCTCTTCTGGTCGTCGACTCCTCTCCTCCCTTCCAGCCGTCGTCGACCCTTCTTCCCCGGCCACTGTCGCTGACTCCTCTCTTCCCGTCATCGACTCTTCTTCTTCAGCCGCCATCGTCGACTTCTCTCCTTCAGCCGCCGTTGTCGAGTCCCCTCTTGCAACTGCCATCGTCGATTCCTCTCTTCTTGTCATCGACTCGTCTCCTCCAGCCACCATCGTCGACTCCTCTCCTCCAGCCGCCACCGTCGACTCCTCCTCTCTTCTGGTCGTTGTCGCCTCTCCTCCGGTCGCCATGGATGCTCCGGCCGTCACTCCCTTCGCTCGCCCAGTCTTCACTCCCCTCACTCGGCTGGACAACGCCCACGACGTTTGTCCGGGCACCTCAATCATCCCAACCTCGGTCCCGCCTGCCTCCACATTGCCTCGATGCTTTGCTTAACCCAGGCCTACAGGTCCAGGCCCCCCACGGCACTGTTATGTTCGGCGCTCCGGGAGTAGCGCCTTTTGAGGGGGGATCCTGTCACAGATCCGTGCACGCGCATCCGCCTCGAGGACTCCCACTTGCGGCGTGATCGGAAGGACGCGCACCGCGCTTTTACGGCGCTGCGCGCGCATGTGCGAGGCATCTCCTAAACTGCGAGCTCACCTGATTATCCACAGATGTCTCCCATCTGTAATCAATCAGTCACGGACCATAAATAGACTCAAACACGCACACATGGATGCAAAGCATTGCCTAACCGCCCTCGTGTGTGTTACTCTGTCGAGCCGTTCATTTCTCTGTGCCAATTCCAGTTCTGATCCTCGCCTTGTCTCTCGGTCTCTGATTCTTGTCTAACCTACTCTGTGTTGTTTGCCCCTCGGTTATCCAGCCTGATTGTTGACTAAGATATTGCCTGCTGATTCCTGTACTTCCGCCTGAAACTCCATTAAACGCCCCTCTGGGTTTTTACTCGGAGATCAGCCTGCGTTTGCGTCCTCATCTGCCTTCGTCTTGTGACAGAATCATGTCTAACAGGATTTTGTGTATCAGATATGTTTCTACTGAGAAAGAGCAGGAAATGTCTTCAATCGCATGCATTCCAACTCAGCACTCAGTATGGCTATGTCCATATCCTGTGCTTTGGCCAAGTCCACAAAGTTCTTCCTCTGCAGGATGTTTTGATAGCGTTGCTTAGCTTCCCGCTCTTGGTCCTCCTCCATCACTGAAGACACAGTAGATTAGTTTAGATTAGTACATTATAAAGGTCGTATAAATTGAACTTAATTTAAATACAGTTTAAATTTAACCATACTATATGGCCAATACTTTGTGGACACCTAGCTATTTGTATGCTGTAGCATTGAAATTTGCTTTCACCAGAACTAAAGGGGTCCAAACCTTTTTCAGCACGACAGCACAACAATATGCGCCTGTGCATAAAGCAAAGTCTATGAAGTGATAGTATGGTAAGGGTGGGGTGGAAGAACAGAAGTGTCCTGCACAGAGCCCTGACCTCCACCTCACTGAACTTGATTCATTAATGCTTTAAAGACTCACTAATTCCATTAGATGGCTGAATTGGCTAATTTCCACAGCCAAGTACGAAAATCTAGTGGATAGTCTTCCCAGAAAAGTGTAAGCCTTTGTCGCAACAAATGAGTACTAACAACATATGGCACATGGTGTTGGAAAGAATGAAAACAAATAGATAGGTGTGTGTTGGCCAGGTGTTCACATACATTTAGCTATATAACAACAACAACAACAACAACAATAATACTTGTAGTAGTCATATGGAAGTAATAATGCATTTCCTTTCTGAAAATGTGGCATGAATCTACTGTATAGTCATTAAAACCAGTCACTTAAATACTGCAGCTTTTCTTAGATAAAAGTAGGATTTACATAGGAAGGTTGGGTTTACACAGATATGTTTTGTATGTATAATGAAAAGATATACTCTGTTATAATATTTTATAAAATAATATTTATATAATTATATAATATTTCATTTAAAAAAAAGCCAGTTACCTGAGGACTCATAGATTTTTCTTCTTTCTGCAATGTTTACTTGCATGTTGGTCACCTGCAGATCTAAAGCTGCATTCTTCTTTTTCTTCACCTCAGTTTGTCTGTTCAGCTCCTTTATCAGCTTTTTGCAGCTCTCTACATTCTTCATATAAGTCTAGACAAAAATCCAGTAGTTGACTCCAACAGTATCTAGATCATTTATGGATTTATTTTGATTTTCTTCATTCAAAAAAATGACTTTTTTTTTTTTACCTTCTCTTGAAATGTTAATGTCTTCTCCAGAGTAGATACCTTCTTGGACATCATGTTTTCAGGGTCTGTCTCTGTCAGGTACTTAAAAATACATATTCAGTGTCATTACATGTCTAGAAATTCAGTTTATTTTAGTTGTTTCCATTTTTAGGCATATCTTTTTAGGTATATCTGATTTATCGGGTTCACCTTCAATATAGGTGACTTTTGTAGGCTTACAGTTATTGACCGTAAACCCATCTGTTTCTGTACAAATGTTTTCTGATTAAGCAGAGACAGAAATTGGCTAGAAAGTGGTGGATATAACTACAAACTGCGAAAAATTACGTGTCACCCAGTAATTAATAAAAACTACTTGTTAGTAATTACCTCATTTTGTAATGTGCTGTTATAAGAGGGCCAAATTTTTATTTTATTTTGATTTTAATGTAGGGCTGCATCTCACCACACAGTCATGTGATTATTATCCTATAACAGCACACCCTTTTGTGTTTTATTCCGTATTTCCCAACCTTCAATTTCACTTCAAGTAATAACATATTTTGTGGTTAAATGGCCTCACACTACACTTTATGAAAAATGAATTTGCACTTCTGCCTCAGGGAAGGGTGTGTGCTGTATCTTTGTATTTATTGGTAAAGAGATTTACAAGTGCAATACTGAGGCAGGAAAACCTTCCATTGCAGAACATCCACAAAATGCACAGTTCTGTGACATACCATCACCGTGAGCACATTCAGGCTTTACCTCTTGGACTTTCTTAGACACATGCAGCATCTGAATATCTCTGGCTTTGTTTTTGAGATCTTCAATCTGCCTACTCATCCTCTTATGATCCCATTCCTGTTGAATAATTCCTTTGTGAAAGTCTTTGCACTCCACCATTCTGGCAATCTTCTGCTCTCCTAATGCCTGGAAGAGAAGTTACGTGTGCCACGTTATTTGCAGCCTGTACGCCACTAGAGTACTGTATAGATTCTCACAAAATGAAATGGCAATAAGCATAAGAAGCAAGAGAAGCAATGAGTCTAAGGTTAATTTGTCTGTACCCTGATGGTGTTGTTTAGGTCCTCCACGACACTGCGGTGAAGCAACACAGAGTCTGAGTAGTCTGCAGTAAAGTCACCAGTCTCTACCTCAACCTGGCCCTGTTTTAACAGGATCTGCACCATAGGATCGAACCTCAACCTTTCTTCTTTCAGGCTGAAGGGAATTTAATGTTAAGCAGACAATATTACATGTATAAAAACTATAGTATGTTCACACATGCTTTAAAACATGATAGTGAATAAATAATTGAATATCTCCTTACTATAGAATGTTTATTAAGCTCCCTTTTGTCCTTGCAAATTTTTCTGAAAATATTTCATTATGAGGCAGCACCATTTTAACCTTGTTCCATACCATAGGTTATGCATGCAAAATATTCACAAAAAAATTATTTCTCACCAGTTAAGACTATCATGAAGGTTCTTGATTTCCATTTGTGCATTCTCCTCCTCTTCTGTTCTCTTCTGCAGAAATGTCTGCATCTCCGCTAACTTCAGTGCCTTCATTTTAACCTAATACAAAACAACAACAGAACATGCTTGCTGTACTTGGCTTTATTTGGACTGGGATGTTTTGGATCACTGCAATGTTCCATTATTATTAGGGAATTGTGTCATTTCATCAGACTGGATAATGAAGCTATCTATTTTACTAAGTTCATTAGTAAGAATTTTGTCATAGGAAGCATTCTTAGCAAACATGTGCACTTTAGTAGCTATCACTGAGCTGATTTTCCCACCTTCTGTTCACTCTCCACTTTGGTCCTCCTGGCCAGACAGAATCTTTCCCATACGGCTGGGTCCAGAGTCTCCGGCATGTTCTGCGGGGCGTCTAACTCTTCCATTGCCTTCATCATCTGTGAGAGTCCTTCTGCTGCTGCTCGACTCAAAACAGACGATTCCTTAAATGAGCCTGACTTGTCTATCTGTGTCCTCATAATCTGGATCCTGAGAAGGAACACATTCTACTGTCACTCTGGCCTCATTATACCGAATGGTAGTCAGGACTAAATGACTCCATAGTCACTTCTAAAGTAGTATCATGAAAGATTCTACCAATGGAGGCAGCCTGCCTGCATTGTTCTTGGTCCTAAGGATATTTTTACTGGGTTGGCATGCACATTGCATGGTTATTCCTCTTGTTTTTAGATTGGTACCAAAGTTTAGGCTTTCACGTGATGTGCATGCGGAAAATGACTATGTTTTTCCTCACTGTGGGCGTGGTTTTTTTGACCAGTTTTCCAAGTCAGATGTGAGTCAGATGTGCCCATTGTTTAACCAAATCTGCCCAGTGTTATTTGTACTGTCCTAAGTAAATGGCCAAAAAAAATCCTTCAGGAGCAGCAACATATTGTCTTAGCTTATTTTCTCATAATTAAGGCCAAATGGGTTATTTTTTCCTACCGAATGATCTCCATTTTTGAAAGTACCTGGGTCTGCGCTTGTAAAGCTTGTAGAGCTGGTCAACAATGTGTCCAGGGACATCAAAAAACTCTTTGCGAAATCCACTGTCAAGGAGCTTTCAAAAGGAAAAAGATGTCAGAGGCTAGCTGATATATGACCGGGATCAATCATAGTATTATGTGATGAGCTTACTTTATCTTCTGCTACTGCATTATCATACGTCTTCCGAAAGGCCTCTACATCCCCTTTATGATGATTCAAAGTTATTCCAGTTTGATTCTAGCAACAGAAAAGCGTGACTCATGGATGAAAGCATTTCACAGGAAATAGAAAACAATTTCATAGCCAATATAATTAACGTGCCACACAAGTTTCTTCATGCACAACTTGTCTCATCCTTGGGAGCATGCTGAGCTATGTGCATCACTCATCTCACTCTTTTGTTCACCCAAATGAACTGGACAACTGACAACAGGAATATAACCAACCAAATAAATTGTACCTTAACAGCCTTCTTCTGTCTGTAGATCAGGTCTTCCTCTGTATTCATCATCTCTTCCTCAATTAGTAAGGAATGTAACAGGTTGGTGATCTTTAGCTCTTCCTGAGGTGCAAAAGTATTTATCACTTATGTGCTATTGTAGGCTTATTTACTATAGTTTTGAACAGAGGTAAATTATATCTACTTGCCTGGTATAAAACCATTTCTGTTTTCACTTTCCTTTCAAACAGCTTACTCAGTATTTCATCAAAGGCCTGGGTGGCATCTTTAATGGATGCCTGCAGTTTCTTCATCTCTGCCTCCAAGGTCTGAGCCACAAATGATAAATGTTGAAATACAATAACAACTGAAGCTTAAAATACCGAACCACTGACACAGTAGTACTTGACTTAGAGGCTATAATACAACAGTGCATATGACAGTGCTACTTCTGATCATGTGTCTAGTAATCAAACTAGAGAACAGACCCTCTCTAATGCAAAGAATTCACTGATACATTGGGAACACAAAAATAAACTGAGATTTTGTTCCTGTTATTCACCAAACCGTACATGCACACAACATGATTACATATTCCTTATGAGATTAATTGAATAGATAATAAATCACACCTTTCTATATTTCTCTTGTCCTTCACTGAGCTCCTTGACTTTTCTCTCATGCTCTTTGTAGCTTCTTCTTTCCTCCTCTGTCCACTGGAGCTCAGGCGTTTCTATAAACTCTGGTGGTGGCACTTCCTTTAAGGCAAAAAAAAAACCTGTTTAAAATCATTTTATTTTAAAAACTTTGTGTTTAATTCAAACCGGTCACTGTACCATTGTCAGGATGTCTTCTTTTTTGACCTCAAGAACTGCACCCATCATGTCATCCAAAGCTTGCTCTCTGGTATTGTCTCCCTATCCACGAAATGGAGAGCCACAAGACATTATTTCAAAGATTAATGAGACATAATAATCAACAAAAATCTAGAAACAAACAAACAAAAGAACACTTATATCTGCTTTTTGAACATCTCATTCCAGATTTAGATTCATTCCTTTGCTGTTATAATATCCTCCACTCTTCTGGGAATACTTTTCACTAGATTTTGGAGTGTGGCTGCCGGAATTTGCTCATTCAGCCATACAAGTATTAGTTCTGTCATTATGGCATTTGGGAGACACCCTTATCCAGAGTATGTTAGCACTGCCCAGTCAGGCACTGATGTTCTGGTAGAATGCCTATGGCACCAATTCCTCTTAAAGGTGTTCAGTGGGGTTGAGGTCAGGGATTTGTGCACAGTAGCATTGGCCATATAGTATAGATGAATTACTACCAAAATGTTACATTCTGACATAATAAGTCCAGAAAATACATTCATTTTTTATTTCACTATGAGTAATATAATATGCAGGAAATGTGTAGAAAGTTTGGATCGCGGATACTTTTTATACCTTAGCTGCAAGCCGCCTCTGCTCCTCTTCCTCTCTCTGCTCCTCCTCTCTCTGCCTCCGCTCAGGTGTCAGGTATTTCTCAACCTTGATCTATAAGCATACAAAGAAACTCAAGCATTGTGCCAACTCTCCACAACAGCCATAAATCAAGGTTCAAATAACAGTCGGCTTTAAAATAGCAAAAATAGCAAAAAGCTGATTACATTCACAATGACCAATTACTTATATACTTATAAAATTGACTTTTTTTTTTTAGGTTTGTCTTTCTCAGACAAACCTCTGAGCTGAACAGACATTTTCTAAATGCTTGTCCTGACTTGCTGCCTGAAACAGTGAAACTCTAGCATGTGCTAAAGCAGTACCACTGCTAAAGCCAATTTTTAAATGTCTGTGTGGGGGCCATAAATTATGCAGAATGAGTTTTAGCATGAGTTTCTCATTAGGGCTCACAGGACACAGAGCCAAATTCTTCATTCAAATCCAAGTTTTAAGCTGTAAAGAGCAGGTTTCAGGGTAAGAGAGAATGACAAGCGGCTAATCTGTTTATCAATTTTGCGTAACAAATGACAGAACTATTTAAGACAGTTGAGATAGTCCATACTATCATAAATACTTATATTAAAAGATATCAGAGAGATGTATAGATGCACTTTAACTGCATTATGAAACTTGTAAGCATGTATGTGATTAGCTTGACTGTTAGCAGCAGATCAATTGAATTACATTTTAACAATAGACATAATCACTAGCAGTTTTACAGAAACCTGAATGTACATTTAGATCTCTAACAAGCAAGCCAGAGGTGACAGTGCCAAAGAAAAACTCCCTGAGAGCACTCAGACTCAAAACAGAACCGTTCCTCTTCTGGATAACACTGGGTATTATGATTATAAATTAGTACACTTGTTAAGAGAAAAAACAAACAATGGATTACAATCACTTCCATATTCCATTGGTTTAAAAGCTCCTGGAAATGACATAAGATGTTGGTGCAATGATACTCTGCAAGCAATATGCAAGACCACTTTGCTGACATTGTTACCTCAGAGTCACTGACAGTGAGAGCTCTCTCAGGTCTCTCGTTGTCAGTCAGACTGGGCTCCCACAGGGTGTCCTGCAGCTTCAGCTTACTCATAATCTCTGTCATGCGCTTGTTCTTGTCTCTTATGCGGCTGATCTCTTGCTCCTTCTGCTTGTACACCGCCTCAAACTCGGTGTTAAAAGCTGTTTTCACTTTGTAAATAACATCCTAGAAATAAAATCATTCAAATAATAAAATATCGCTCCACATACAGTATGTATACCCAAGTTTTTAACTTTGTGTTTAAATAATTTGTTCAGGATTAAACAAGGATGTCACCTGTATCAGGATGATCTGGTTGATCTTTTGGTCTTTTGTATGCAGACTGAACTGGCTGTATAAGTGAGGGTTGGAACCTCCATATTGAGCACTCAGACTACCTGTTAAAGCTAAGCTCTCCACCTCATGCCCTTCTTCATCCCTCTCTAATGGTGCCTTGCTGTTTAACAAAATGTCTTGCTGCAACGTAGACATAAGAGAAGACATATGTACGTTGAACTTCGTGTTTAAATCTCTTCAGCTCGTGGAATATGCAAAAAAAAAAGGTCTACGTGTACATACACTAGTGTCAGCTTGCTCGATCTTTCGCATGGCCTCTGCCCTGTAAAGCTCTTCTAGTTCCTTTGCTGTGCGTTCCTTCATGGGGAAGTTATCCACTTCATACTCAGAGTGAAAGGCCTGAGGGGGCCATATATTAATAAGAAGACACACAGAAATGAGGATGCCAATATAGGCAACTATAGTACAGACTATTTAGACACTTTTAGAGTCACTTTTAGAACCGGGAAGGCACCCATGTAGCTTATTAAACTTCCTGTGGAATTTAATACATGAAGATGACAAACCAGAAATCATGCTCTGTTCCTTTCTTTTACCTTAATGGCCTTCCCTTTCACGTTCATGGAGTCCCAGCATTTTTTCTTGAGAATGGCTTGCAGAAAACTTTTTGCCAGGTTCTCAAATTCAATCTCCTTCCTCACCTTAGACAATTCATACACAACAAAGTAATGGCTAATTTTAATCCCACAAATATCTATTAAATGTTTTATTAGAAATGGTAATTACAATTCCTTATCCGTAACATTAGATCTGAGCACTGCCAGTGTAAGAAGTAGGTAGTCACGCCATTCAAAATGGCTTTCCACTGTAAAAATAAATTAAAATAATAAATAAAACTTAAAAGATACACTGGTGTTACCTTGCTAACCTCCTGCTCTCCCTTGGCTTGTAGTCTCTGCTGTTCCTCCACGTCCAGGTTAAACTCTAGCTGCTCCAGCTTCTCCATGTCTGGCAGCTTCTCATTCTCCTGCATCATAGCCTGGATCTGTCAGCAAGGAAGCACGAGAGATCTAAGTTATGAGTTATTCCTATCCATATAAATATTACTGCTATGACAGTGCTGCTCCAAACTCTCAGGGATTCTCAAAAAATGACACTTAAAAGATATAGAATGGTATGGCTCGCTGTTGTATTGTACAAACAACTATAACCTTCTTAAAATCAATAACTGCTTAAACGTTCACTATGTAGGATGTTTTTTTTGCTTTGTTTTCATTTCGTGTTTTTATAGGCAACATTGTGAATTAGGATGGAAGCACTGTAAGGATGACAAAGAGGAAGTAAAGAAGACAAGGAAGAAAAAAGAAGTGTTTGCTGGAACTTGCAAACAGGCTTGAGAATCCCAATACAGTGAACCCCCGCCTATCGCGGGGGTTACGTTCCGCCGACCCCCCGCGAAAGGTCAAACCGCGATACTACTGTGTCACATTAATTTTTATTATTTATAAATATTTTCAGGCTTTATAAACCATTTTCACTGTCTTATTAACCTTTTCCACACTCTTATAAACACGTCCCATGCTTTTAAACACTTTCTACACTCTTAAACATACATTATTTCAATAACATATAAAACTCTATAGGCAGGCTTACTGTCGATGGAAGGACTCACTTCCTTATTTACATCAGTCCTAGCCAATCCTAGCGCCCCCTCATGATCACCTGACTTTTCCGCCCGATTTTATTATTTATAGATATTTTCAGGTTTTATATACCATTTCCACTCTCTTATTAACCTTCCCTACACGCTTAGAAACACTTCCCATGCTTTTAAACACTTTCTACACTCTTAAACCTACGTCATTTTAACAACATATAAAATTCTATAAGGGCACTGACCAGATGAG
>JAQMCW010000037.1:9738243-9753735 GCA_030068335.1 Chrysichthys cranchii | reverse complement strand
ATCGAGGTAGTTCTTTTTCTTTCTTTCATCTATTTAAGCACAGTTTCCAACTATTAATGAATGTCCTGGATATATCAGAAAAGCTTAAGGTCAAGCTGGAATTAGAAATTTGACTAACGATATATTTTGTACTCAGTAAAATAAAATTCGGCTGACTTTTTCAGTTACTAACCTCACTTCCAAATTTCCTGAAACATCCATTGCAAATGAAATGGCTGGGTCGTGCTTAGTGCACTTCTGCTGGCTACGTGTGTTCTTTTCCATGGCAACCATGAGCGAAACATCGGAATCACGTGATACCATTCTGCGTTTCCCATTGGCTGCTGGTCCAAAAAAACCAAAAAACCAAAAAACACGGAACAACCTACAGCCCACAATTAATCGAGTTGTTATTATTATTATTATTATTATTATTATTATTATTATTATTGTTGTTGTTGTTGTTGTTGTTTAAAACTCAATTATGTGATCTCGCAAATTGATCATTCAAATAAATAAATGCATGAGAACAGATGATAATGATCAACACGCACCTGCAGTGAGCATGTGGTGGTCAGTCCACAGAGAGGACACTTTGACACGTGAGATCTGGGTTCATGAACTTGTGATTAAACATGAGTCATCTAGAGCAGGGGATCTCAACTGCAGTCGTGGGGGTGTTACTCTCAACAAACCTGACCCGCCTCACTGGCAGTTTAATACCTAGCTGAGCAGTGGGATCAGGAGTGTCCACAATAGGAAAGACTGTGCAGGGCACCTGGTTGCTCCTTCCCTCATGCCATGATGACACGAGGTACCCAGGTTACACAGCACCATCGTTACCGTTACAAAGAAGTTCAGGCTTTCACCTTTCTCAGGAACATGACAAGCGGTGGGTTTTTTTTGTCACGATAACAGGGCCTATGTTGTTTTGTGGACAGAACATCAAGTGTAAATATGACCACATAATATCCTATATATGGATACGTTCTTCTTCAATCAATCAATCAATCAATAAGTTGTGGAGTACAACACTTCAGGACTTGCTGTAAATAACTGGCCCTCGGCTTGACCCTGGGTCACATCATCACCTCGTCCCTGATTAGCTCCTATAACAGCAGGCCCCGCTGCCTGTCGTGTTTTATCACACGATGAATCTCCAATGTTCACAAGTGTTTTCCAGTGAAGTCGTTGCAATAAGACCCACAGCATGGTGCGGGACTTTTAATTTGAAGACTGTGGTGTAATTACGAGCGCCTCCTTTTGTGAAGTTGTTGATGCGGCTTCACAGGAGTGGGAGAGGCATGTGTGTGTTTCAGCTAAAGTGAAGCGCTTTCCAGTGTCCCTCGACTGGCGGATGACAGGTAACTCTCTCTGTTACACTGAGAATACACGGTTGGGCTTTAACAGAAATGAGTTCGGTGTCATTATGGATTAGCTGCTTTATATGATTAGCGTGTAGGCAGCCAAGCTAATGATTAGCCGCTAGCCACTGGTGTCTAGCCTGCATGGACGCTGTGGTTTCGGAGCCCGTGTTTGTGGAGCAGATGAACTCACGGGTTTGCAAGGCGCCTGTAAAGAAGCACTCCGGGTTTAACACTGACACTGATCCCGACACTGTGCGCGCGAGACGCAGAATCAGCCGTTTGCTAACTCCTCGGCTAACAACAGCGCACAGGGAGGAGGAAGTAACCTTGGCTACGGCGTTAGCGTTAGCTGCTTGGCTAACCCTTAACTCGGCAGGCTGTTTATTCGACATTATATTTACTCTGGTTGTCACAGTGGAGACAGCTTGGCCAGACAGAAAGCTGTATGCCTTTCCTTGACCAAATATAGCAGTGGGTGTCGCTCCTGGGCGCCATGATGAGTGTGTCACTGAGGAGCTCTGGGTCTGTCAGGGGGACGTTGGAGCACAGCGACTGTCTTCACTCAGTCCAGTCGGCACTCTGTCCACTCATCTGATTAAGATCTGCCGGAGATCTGATGAAAACCTGGCTGGCGCAGCATGACACGCCTAAATGCCTGTAGTGTGGGTGTTTATAATAAGGGCTTCTGAAAAATCTTTGCTTCATCTGCTCCATCTGTTATGCCTGCTCTTTCTGTCTCAGGGTCTGGAGCTTGTTTGTGCTGCAGTGATCTTCTGCTCTGCTCTTGATGGAAATGTCAGAACAGAGAGTCTAGCAAACAGGTCCTGGTGGTTTGGAGTCCTTATAAGGGTAGTAATGGTGCAGGAATAGCAGTTTGGTTATCTGTGATATGACACTGATGTTAGACTGACAGTAATTCCATGGAAGCTTCTTTGGCAAGTTATGAAGCCCCAAAAAAGTTCACTTTATTACAGAGCACATTTAGCAAACAGCTGGAGTTACAAAGTGCTGCGCAGTGAAAGTGAAAATCATAAGAGGGACATAAAATGTATGTATATCTCTATATCTATCTATCTATCTATCTATCTATCTATCTATCTATCTATATATATATATATATATAATTCTTTTTGCGTTTGAAACAGAAATGACGTATGACCACAGAACATATGATACATGCGTATGACCGGAAACAGCATCACTAGCGCTTACATTTGAACTAATCTCTTCGTTTGTGGATGGCGTTTTTCGATCGTCTTTATGAATTGTTATTATTTGTGTGAGAGTTATTTTAGTGATATTGGAAAGAAGTAAACACCTATTTGGTAAGTAATTATTTGAGAAAACTTTGATCTAAATATAGAAAATTCTTTTCGTGTTTGAAACGGAAATGACGTATGGCCACTATTTGTTGAAAAGTAAAATTTGTAATTAACAAACTTATTTTACAAATACTGCATTTTATTTTTTTTCCCTTGCACTCAGTGAGCGAAGCCACTGGGGAATCAGCTAGTAGTAAAATAAAAAAAACAGAGTGTGAAATAAAATGGACAGATACTGACTAGATGAAATAGTAGAACGAAGATGTAATGGAGATGAGCACAGGGTAGAAGGCAACTAAAAATATTCTTAAATAAAAATGCACTCTGCACCTTGATAGTGAGATAAAACTAGGGTTAAAGTAATGTAAATGCCAGCCCAGACAAACCAACAACAAAAGAAATCAGATATGCGGTCATTGTGCGTTCTCATGGCATCTGATTAAGGGTGTAATGATACACTCCGGTCCCGATGTTCACGATTCTGGCCCGACGAGCTGATTCAATTTTCAAAACATTTGCAGAGAACAATGTGCATTTTTGCCTGTATAAAGCCAAATAAACTTGAGAATTGCTGTGAATAAAGCTTTAATATTGTAAACAAAATGGGCTACAGGTTCACCATATCTTAAAAAGAAATAACCAGTTTTATTATTTGAATAAAAAAAAAAAAGTCTCTGACCCTGGGAAAACAATTGGTTTTAAACTCCATGAGCTCCGCCTGTGGTCTGAGGCATCGTTTTAACCAGAAAACGAAATCTGCTGCCTCCTTTCTCGAGCAGTGTGTGTTGCAGTGGCATGTTGTTGGTGTTGTACAAAAGTTACCAAAGAGTTCTTTTTAACAGTTATAACGTGGCTGTGTGACCACATAATGTGTAATGACGAAGGCTGCCCATGACTGAATGTGATCATGTGACCAGGATCCCTTCTGTATATTTTGATGCTGTGGGTCGTGCAGATTGGATCCTCTGGTGTTCAAACAGTGCAGTTTAATCAGATTGATAATTAACATGTTTATGTCGCACATTTCCATGATGTTCCAAGTTGTCTCATTTTTGCAATGCGTTGTATCATTTCACTCTTACATATGACGCATGAGTGGATTTGCAATTTCTATTATCCAGTCAGATTCCTGGCAAGTATTTAATGCCTGTAAAGACTGAGGTTTGGAGATTTTCGAGTTGATACATTTTGGAATGAATGATTTGTTTTCTCGGTCAGGTTTTGCAGCAGGTGAGGGCTGGGAAGAAGGATGACAATGGCGCATGTTGGGGCAGTGGTAGCTGCGATCACTGCTGTGATGGCCATTCTGCTTCACTCCTCCATACACAAGATTGAAGAAGGCCATTTAGCAGTTTATTACAGGTATGTCTTTAGATATGTACATTTGTAGTGTGTATCTGAGTAATAAATTAAACCTGTTGTGAAGCACAAAGCTGACGTACCTTGTCTGTTCCAGAGGTGGGGCTTTGCTCACCACTCCTAATGGCCCAGGCTATCACATCATGCTGCCTTTCATCACCACCTACAGAGCAGTGCAGGTTTGAACAACAGTGAAGCTTGTATAATTAAGACTATCATTTGTTGTTGCATTTCAGCTTACTTGACCTTTAGCCTTGACTTCTTTCCTTGAAGTTTCTTTGAAAGTTTCTTGTTTCAGTTTCTCATTGACGGCCTACAAGGAGGAACTTTGTGTATTCAATTTGAAACGATATGTGAAGATGCAGATTATGCAACTAGGAATGGTGCACTTCATCTGGTTTCTCCAGGCTCTCATAATTCACTGACACTCATTTCGAACGATGTTCCTTTTGTTTTAGACGACACTGCAAACAGATGAAATAAAAAATGTGCCTTGTGGAACAAGGTAAAACTTTAACCACTGATAAGCGTTTTATTGATTAGTAGTTACAGAGATATGAAACGGTTCTCCATGTAAAACTGGAAAGTATGGATTGTACATTACTAATGAATGATTGATCTTTTTTTAATGTAAAGATTTTCTTCTTGTCGTTTGCAGTGGTGGTGTCATGATCTATTTTGATCGAATCGAGGTGGTCAACATGCTAGTGCCATCAGCAGGTAATGACAATTCAGATTCAGTGAAAAAGATGGAGCAAAGCTTAAAAAAAAACCAAACATAACCCTGACCATGACCTCTGCGCTCTTCAGTGGTGGACATCGTGAGGAATTACACTGCAGATTATGACAAGACACTAATTTTCAACAAAATCCACCACGAGTTGAATCAGTTCTGCAGTGTTCACACACTACAAGAAGTCTACATCGAGTTGTTCGGTGAGTTGCAGTAAAGTCAAACGGTTCGTCCTGCTGATTACTAGCTGGCTAAATGTTTACATGACCTCAACCTTGGGGTGTGTGTGTATCCTGCGTGAGCTCAAACTGTTTGCTGTAAGTTCGTTGCACTTTCTTGGGAGCTGACCTTCAGATGAGCTGTGTGTGATTTGTTGTGTCATGGATCCATGTTTACAATCTTTTGTGTCACAGATATAATCGATGAAAACCTTAAGACTGCTCTGCAGAAGGATCTGAATTCCATGGCTCCGGGACTCACCATCCAGGTGAGATTTAATCTCTTCTGTGGTGATTGATTTCTTTCATTTTCTTGTCTTCTTTCTCTTCTGCTGGCGCATCCACATGGTGAAGAACTGGGTTTGTTTTGGTGTGAGCCAAGCAGCAGACCCCGACACCTTTAAAGTGACTAAGCCATTAAAAAAAGCAACAAAAAACTTATACAGCAACTAGGGATGGACACTGAAACCCGGTATTAAACCTGTAGCACCCCTGTGGTATATTTAACCCTAACTTTTATTTCACCCTTCTATTCAACCCACTCATTGGCTGATGGACATTAGTGGACATCTCAGGAGGCCTCATAAGGACAATTTCATAACATGTAGGAGGAAAGGGTTCATTAAAAAAAAAAGAAAACACCTGTTTTTGGGTTCACTGAGTCTGTATCATCATTTCAGCCAATGGAGATTTCCTATGATAAGGTGATCTGGGTTTTCTGGGGTTAAATGGGCTCTGGTGCTAAATTATTAAAGTCTGTAGTATTGTTAAGTGCAGACATTTATTGGCTCTGCTTCAGTACTGGAGAAATTAAGAAAATGGAATACATAAAAATGATCTTGCACATTTTATCTCACCAGCTGCATGTCTGATTAAGACTTTTGTAAGACGCATTTTTAGCTATTCCCAATCCACAGACTCTCTTGAAGGCTGTGTGCCGAGGGAGCGTGCAAGTGCGAAAACATGAGCAGTCTATCAAACATCTAATGAAAATCTATCGCATACAGACTAGGGAATGCACAATTTTCGACGGCTTAGCTCGTAGTTTGTCATTGCACCGATTATGCTATGTATGCTAGCAGTCTGGAGCTATCTCTTAAAAATACGAAAAAGCATAGATAAGAGTATGAATAAAGTACTGGCTAGATAGGTGGTGGTGGTAGTAGTAGTAAGAATAGTAGTTTGGTTGAAATATTAACAATACCCATCCCTAACAGTAACCCTGTCTGTGGGTCCAGTTTAAGGCTACTTGAAAAGCTGTTATACGGCCATGCTGAGGGCTGCTCGATTCTGATTGGTCAGAAGATGTAGATGAATTTTCTGTTCTTGCAGTACTGAGAGTGGTGCTGACTGCAAGGCAAATCATAGCTTTGTATTAACACACTCCCTTAATAACTTATTTCTTTAGTAGCAAATAACAAAGCGAGCTGTAGGAAGGAGGATTACACAATTTAAAGCTAAAAATAAGCCGATTTAAAAATAAACGTATTATATAACAACAAAAAAAACCAGACTTTGCGGTTGCAAAGCTTTCAGTAGAGATTTATTTATCGGTTATGGAGAGTGGTTTCAGACTGGATTTAGCAATTTCTTAGTTATGCAGCAAGCTGCGTCCCTCAAAGATGACGCTGGGGAGGGAAAGGCAGTGTGGAAAATTAAACATGACTAAAAACTGATGAAAGTATGGCTTGTTCATTCATAAATTAGAAATAGAAATTAGAAAGGAATATATTCATCTTCAGCTTGGTAAAAGCTGCATTATTTTCCTATAACAGCATGCATTATGTCTTATTCTTTATTTTGTCTTATTTTGTCCACTTTCGTAGTTTAACAGTTTTGCTGTTATAGAAACATTGCAGTTTGTTCTTATGTGATACACAGTTGAATCTAAAAATAGCAAGATTACATGTTTGTTTTTTTTGTTTGTTATTACAGTTTTTTAAAACTGTGCTCTAGTTCTTAAATTTATAATAGTTCATTAAGTATTAGGGTTTAAATGCATGTTATGGTGGTAGTTGGGTGAAGGATCATTTACACTTGCGCTTACCTGGAATGTGGTTTATCAGCAAAGACACGTTTAGTGTTTGCACTGTAGGTTTTTGTTTTTTTTCCCCAACTATAACTGTGTGCTATATCACTAGCAATTATGGGAAGCTTAGAGCTGTGTAAAAAAACGTCAATGTTGAAAATCATCAAATGCTGTTTCTTAGACTTCAAGTCATTCAGAAATTTCAAGCAGGCTTGCATATGTGCTTTCTGATACTGTATGACCCACTGTCAATAGAATAAGTGAAATTAGACTGAACTTTGATTGAGCAGAGAACCGATACTAGTACAATAAAATTTTGCAGTTTGGCTTCTAACCAGTGCAGTAGTAGTAGAGTTCAGAGTGAGCGCTATATAGAAGGGGAAAATGTGCATGTTCAGTGGGATGTTATATACAGATTAGATGATGAATGTGTAGAGACTCTTAGCAAGGAGAAAATGGCAAAATATACATGTGTACACAGTGCAATGCATGAGCATATACAGATGGAGTGATGAATAGAAGTATTAAAGTTTTTATTTACAAAATGCTGGACAGTGGAATCTTGGATTGCGAGCGTAATTCGTTCCTGAAACATGTTTGTAATACGAATCATTCGTATATCAAAGTGATTTTCCCCATAAGAAATATGTATGAACTCAGGTAATTCATTTCACAACCCAAAAATATTTATATAAAAATGATTAATACAAGATATAAAGTAAAAATGCATAAAACAAAATAACCTGCACGTTACCTTTGAAAAGAATCGTGGCTGGTGTGAGTGAGACGAGAGAGGAGGAGGATTATCGTGTAGGATGACTTTCATTACAACTCACGGAATTGCTGCAGTCTGTCGGCTCACTGGGATCTTTTTCCTTTCGTGCGACTTTAACAAGGACACTATCCAATGATCGCTGCTTTTGCCTCCTTTTGAGGATTTTGCGGTAATGTGACATTGCATTGTCATTAAACGGATTCACCGGTCGCACTATTACAGCCTTATTCGGGTGCTGCTTTTCTACAAAGTTTTGCACTCCTTCCCACATTTTAAACATCTCCCTGGGGGCCATTTTCATGCACACACAAACAGTATATGCTAGCATGGATGTTGAATATACGAGTGAGCCACAATTCCTCAGTGAGTGAGAGAGAGAAGTTGTGATCATGTGAGGCTGGGCAGACGAAGCATGCGCATACGACTCGTATTGCAAGACCCCGCTCGTTCATCAAGTCAAAATTTATTCAAAGTTGTTGCTCGTCTTGCAAAACACTCGCAGACAAGTTATTTGCAATGCAAGGTTCCACTGTACTTGAAGAAAATGCATGGGTCTATACAGTAGGTGTGGGGGTGGGGTGAAATCTGACCATCTTGTATTGGGGACCATCTTAATTTGGCATATGATCTGTTTTTCAGTGGAATCATACAACTCTCATCATTAAATAGAGGCATTAGAGAATTGTCCAAACACTCCTACTTCAGCTCCTGTTTTAGATGAACACTAATGCTGTCAGCAGTCTTTCTGCCCCTTAGTGGCAGACTGCTGAACCACACTGTGACTTCTGCATATGATGATGTTATGTGCATGCCCTGTATTCGTATGATGCACATTGGCATTTGGGGGTTTAACTTATTATATTTGTAAACAGAGGACAGAAGTACAATTTTAAGTGTACAGTTTTTTCACTACTGGTTTTGCACGTGAATAACAGAGATTTTTTGTTTGCACTGAAGCTACATTATTTGCTGCTAGCACAAGTTCAATAAGTGCACTTTAGTTCTTGTTTGTTGTTATGTATTTAGGACTGCTTAAAACTGATATTTATGCTATTTTAGCAGTTACTTTGTGTTTGTATTTTTTTTCTCAGTTTGCCATAGTATTGTCACACTAGTATTTTTAAAATTAGTTTGGCAATGGGGAAAAAAAACCCAAAAACTAAACTATTGATAATTTGGATGTATCTTGCCTAAATTTTTAAAAGGTGGAAAAAATTCTGATTTCAGAGTGTGGCTCATGATTCCACCTCTATCCTATCGTCATATGACTTTTGTTTTTGGTGAAATCGCCCAACCCTAATGTACTGTGTGTACAACGGAGAGAACATGTACAAAATCATCATCTATTAACGTGGACAAAAATACATCACATACCTATCTAAAGTAGCAGCCATGTTTAAGCTGAAGCCTGTTTCTTTCTCAGAAAGCATCACATTTTGGTAAGGGATGTGACTGAGATTTCCCAGGGTTGTAAGTGCATATTAGAAATGAATCATTTGATACTAATAATTCTAATTTTGTTTGTACATTTGTTTTAATCTATTGTACTAGTTACTGAATTGTTCATATACAGCAAGTGTTACTAAACCAGGCAATATCTCTCTTGAATTGGTGTATGATCATTTAGATATGCAGTTTATCTACCACTGAACTGGATTCAGTTAGCGTCTTCTGCTTTGTTAGCTACATTAGTCTAAAGCAAACTTCAGGGACAAAAACGCTGGCTGATAAAGTATTGGCTGATGGACTACTTTTTGGGATACAGGAAATATTGTCACTTGCATTTTTCTTTATTTCAGACTAGCCAAGTTGTTTGGTTAATTTATGGTGAAACTGAAGTCTGCAGTACATGCCCAAGGAGTTTGGATGTGCATGATGTTGCTGGGGTTCCCAGTTTTTGGAGCTCATCGTATGTGTTGTATGCTATTTGCAGGCAGTCCGTGTCACCAAGCCCAAAATCCCTGAGGCAATCAGGAGAAACTTTGAACTGATGTGAGTATCTTAGCTGTGAAAAAAAACCAAACAGAATGTAATTAGCTAGTTGGTTGTTATTGTCTGGTATTATTCTAATTTACTGATGTTTAATGTGTTGAATTTCAATTCTCAGAAGATTCTGATCAAAATTTGAATGACCAAAAGACTTTTTTTTTTTTTTTTTTTTTTCCTTTCTGAATCCTAAATAATGCAAAACAATCTGCATTTTTGTCTGTATAAAAATGAATGAATCAAAAATTGCTGTGAACGGAGGTTTAAGTTTGTAATCCTGATTCCCACAAGGTGAATTGCATACTCCCACCATACACGTAGTCCACCTTTTTTGGATCGTAACCCACCGTGTCACAACCCCTAGCTGAAAATGATTTCTCTTGCCTGGTTATGATTACATGCTGTATTCTCAAAGGACTACACAGATCTCAATGTTGTAAAGTGATCAAATGAAATCATGCTTTTCCCTAGAATTGTTGCCTTTGAACCAAGACAAATAACACTACAGCTTCAGGTACATCTTTTTGTGACATTTATAAGCATTTGTCTTGTGTAAAATCATATATTTTTGCACTGTCACAGGGAAGCTGAGAAGACCAGACTACTGATCACAGCTCAGACCCAGAAAGTTGTGGAGAAGGAGGCAGAGACTGAGAGAAAGAAGGCCATCATTGGTGGGGAAAACATGTTCATCACCCACTTTATTTATGAAGTGACTGGGTTTTTCTTTACTCCTTTTATTTGTTTTCATCTCAGAGGCTCAAAAAGTGGCTGAAGTGGCTGGGATCCAGTTCAAGCAGAAAATCATGGAAAAGGAGACGGAGAAGAAGATCTCTGAAATAGAAGGTGGGAATAGCATGGCTACAAACATTGCGTTGCTTTTGGATTGAATGTTTTTAATATCGGCATGCCTAATCAATATTGTTGCCATCAGATGCCGCGTTCATGGCCAGGGAGAAGGCAAAAGCAGATGCTGAGTTCTACACAGCAGCGAAGTTTGCTGAAGCTAATAGGGTAAAATGCATACAATTTTTCCCCCCAGGAGCTATGTGGAAGCGTTTGTTTATACTTTCAGGCATTAGGTGCATGTTAGCATGTGGTTACTAGGAACACACGTGCTGTAAGCAGGTACCTGAATGTGTTCGTTAGCTACAGGTATGATGCAAATGATGCTAGGCATTATATGAAAGAGGCTTTTGTTAAAGTTTTTAAGCAACTTCCTGTGTTCTTTGTCTTGTAGCTGAAGCTGACACCTGAGTATCTGGAGCTCATGAAATATCAGGCCATCGCTGCAAACAGCAAAATCTACTTTGGCCAGGACATTCCCAACATGTTTGTTGATAACAGTGCTCCTTCCTCAACTAAAGAGGCTGGCCTATCAGAGCAGCTGGAGTCTTTAACCCAGGCTGAGAAACCCAGGAAAGTAACTGGGTCAAAAGTAGACACAGGGCACCAGTGAGAGGCACACGGCTTCTCCTCTGTTGCTGTCTGTCTGTGTCTCTGGGGCTAGGAGTGGCTGCATGGCATGATGGCGTAGGTACTTTTCTGCTGAGGGCTCTGAGCTAACTGTGCAGTTAGTCATTTGACTTGAGGGCACTGATCGACAAAGAGGCTGTGTTTTACTACCACAGGCCTGTGGTCTGGTGTAGGGCTCAAATGTCTTAAGAGACTGAGAACTATAAATGTGCTAATGAATCAGTAATGCTGCAGTCATCACATAGCATGCATTTCCCACCTTTAGTTCCTTTTGCCCTTTTGTGTTATTTGCAGATTGATGTGACATTTGCGTCTTGACAAATTTTGTTTGCATAACTGGAATTATAAAGCTTCGTGCTAATTGAGACGGGGGAAATAGATTATGCAGCTACAAAAGTTTTTTTGTTGTTGTTGTTTGCCAAAAGTTAGCTTATGTCTTTCATGACACTGAGGTCCTAAAGTAAAGCCCCACTTGGTCTTCACAACCAGTCATACAATACCTTCAGTGTGACTATAGGCCCATATTAAACCCAGTTAGATGGTGTTCTTCAGTGAGTTGGTGTTGCATTGAAATGATGTGTACAGTTTACATTTGATTTAGTTGGTTTTGTGAATAAAAAGTTTTCTGCATTGTTCTATAAATTGAGAATTCGCAGGTTAGTGTAAACATAGTGTAGTAGTTTTATGCTTTGTTCCTGTGCCAGTTGAGTTGTGGGTGATTGTTGAATTGTGTGAGAAACGTTATGAAGTTTGCATTCGCATAATTGTCATAGCATGGGCTCGGAAACCCAACATGCAATTTGCTGCCAGGATTTCAACCTGACTAGTTTAGTCTTACTTTGCTTTCACAGCATGACTGATGTGTAGAATGAACACCTCCCGAAGTCCAGCAGGAACCTACAAAGGGAATTTAACTAAGGGCTTTTATATCTGGAAAAAAAAAAAAAACAACAAACAAACTAAGAAACTACTGACCTAAGACCTAAGGAAGGGCTATGGAATTGATCTTTCAGTAAAGTGTTTGTTAGTACCTGTTCATAGACTTCTTAGAGCTGTTAATATGAGGATAAAGAACAGCCTTACCTCATGTTACGTTTTGTTTCATTTCACCACTGGGGGGAGCATAGGTTCTTCAGTAAAGCCTGGAGGGAAATTTCTACTTGAGCCTCAAGTACAAAGAAAACTGTTTTGGCTTTGTTAGATTTAGACCGTCTTAGTTTCCTATGTGAGTTAACTTGTGTGCATTTAATGGACCGTTGTAAGCACTTACAGTGGTTATGGCTATAACTTGCTAAGTGTATAGGTGCTAATTCTCAGGAAAGAGACACAGGATGAGTGTACCAAAAGTATCTTCTCAAGTCTTCTACATTTTCAGTAGTTTGAGGGTTTCGGGATTTTCTGCTTGGTTGATTAGTTTAACTCAGCTCGGCTTTTAGGATGTTTCTCTCACTGTTCATTTGAAAGGACCCTTTCTTAGGTGATTCAGCAGGCCTGTAACTGCATTCAGATGTTTAATGTCCTTGTTAAGCACTACTACATTCAACCTGTTTTCTCTCAGTTGGTGTGGGTTAGATCAGACAGCTGAGGATTCATCAAGTCTCTGTCATTAATTCCACCATAAGTGTTTGCCAATCATCTGGGCTTCCTTCTCTGCTGTGTAACATTTAACTTTTTTTCCCCCTTATGATTTTAAAGTACATATTCTTAAAGGTTGGGATGGGGTTTCTATAATATGTAACATTTATTAATAATTTTAAGGGAAAAATGCATTGTTGGATTAAATGGATTATGTGACTAAATGTTTAATGAGCTTAAGGAAATCAGTACACTTTTGAAGTTAATTACTGTTGGTGGATATGATTTTCTGTGCTAATCATTTAGAATGGGTGAAATGAAGCTACTCTGTGAATGTGACTTTTATACGTATGCATAAGTCGAAATCTTGATTTCCCAACATTTATATGCAAAATTTTTAACATTTTGACAGTTCGATTCTCTAAAATAAAACTTATTTTGATACCACCAATGTATTTAGGTAGTTGTTTCCTATTTTGTATGTGACTGGCCTGTTGTCTGTTTTAACAGATAAAATGTAACCTTTGTCTCTAAAGTAATTTTGATCTCCCACTACTGATAAACAGCTGTTATAGCTGTTAAGTTGATGAATGCTGGAGAGCTTCTAAAAACATGGCTTTAGAAATAAATGCATTATAAATGTTCATAGGTATGCCATTGGCACTGCACTGTTGAATTCTCACACCTGCATGGGCAGATCATGTTGATTTTTAATTTTTCATCAACAGCAGCTCTGACACTAGTTCTAGCTGCAAGGGAAATCAGTTAATTTGTTTTATCTATCTCTCTCTCTCTCTCTCTCTCTCTCTCTCTTATATATTTATATATATATATATTATATATATATACACACACACATTATAATGTTAATTAATGAATTATCATGTACAATTACTGTCCACTTTATTAGGAACAGGTGTACACCAACACATTCATGCGGTCCATCTTATCAGCCAATCATGTGGCAGAAGTCCATGCCTAAAATCATGCAGACACCAGTCAAGAGCTTCAGGTAATGTTTACATCAAACATCAGAATGAAGAAAAGGTGTGACCTCTGTGACTTGGCATGGATGTTAGTACCAGAAGGGCTGGTTTGAGTATTTCATAAACTGCTTATCTGGGAATTTTACACACAATATGAAATTCCCTAAGGTGTTTCTAGAGTTCAAACATTATGGTGCAAACAACAAAAAACATTGTGTGAGTGTCAGGGAGTGATGGTGCTGTGGGTGGAATTCCTTGTTCCAGCTGAGCAAAAGTAATGGTTTAAAAACAACTGCAAGATCATTCATCCATGAGACACATTTAAAACATGCTTGTTCTTATTGACAATCTGTTCATGTTTGCTTAGGAAATGAACCACTTCAGCTAGTCATTTGTCTAAAGACAGGAAATGTCAGTGGCTTTTAGCCCAGTATAATGGATGAGGCCTTGACTTTTCTGTTTATGACGTAGCCAGTGGGCCATGAGGTAGCCAAGGAATAAAGAAGGAAGTAGTCGCTTTAGTCAGCAGGCTGGTACTCCTACTGAGTTACAGGACACACAGTCCTGCTACAACTCAATTGTATTCTTAAATGCCTGCTAATCTAACAAATGGAGCAGTTTTCATTCAGCCTACTGTGTTTGTTTATACAGTCTGACTCTCCCTTCTCTCAACACTAAACACATTTCTGGCTGATACAGCCTTTACCTTGATAAAAAAAAATTTTAAAAAAGAAAGAAAAGAAAAGGAAAAGAAAACACTTTTTCTGAGGAGTTCCAAGGTAACTTATTTACAGCTGGAGTAACTTGTCAAGCATGATTGTGTTTTAAAGGATGACTCTGGTAAAACAGATGTAGCTGATTCCAGTAAGTCAGCAAAGCTGCTCTGCAGTCCGCAGTGCTTCTGATTTCACCACCTACTTCCTCGATGTGGCACATTTCCTTCCCTCACCTTTCACAGGAAATCTGCAGGAAGTAGCTCCACCCTAGGAGAGGGAATGAGAGATATGCATAACCTATCCATCAAGTACAGCTGCTGATTTCTCTGATATTAACTTCCCTCTTTAATAATAGGATATACGTCATAAAGAAACGTCAGTTTTCCGGTTGTGTAATGCAATGAGTCTTACTTGCATTAAAATCTTACATTTGCCTTAACATCCACTTTTAATAGCTTTTTAGTGAGAAGACCGGATGTAGTATTCTTAAACAAGTCCAGTGTTGGGAATTTAAATTAATTTCCTGGATCCAGTGACTGTCTAGACTCTTGGCTCTGATTTGTTCATGAAGAATATTCAGTAGGGCCGTAATTTAAAACATGTTGCAATGGTGGAAACCTCAATTAATGACTAACAACATTGTCATAGTTATTCTTTTGTATTCATGAGCCTAATCGACTGGTCATTTGAATTGAATATGTTTTACCGAAACCTCAAAAGTGCATGGATAAATGATATTAAATTAATTTTAATGAATCTAAGAAAGTTTTGCTTGATACAGAATGTTTCAGAACTCCATTTAACAACATCTGATTTAACTTTAGGAGTAAACAGCTTTGATGTCTCCCATAATTAAATATTAATCCCTAATCTTTAAATAGTTGGAGTATGTTCATAGGGGTGGCATGGTGGCTGAGTGGTTAGCACTGTCGCCTCACAGCGAGAAGGTCCTGGGTTCGAGCCCTGGGTTC
>JAQMCW010000037.1:9705770-9722918 GCA_030068335.1 Chrysichthys cranchii | reverse complement strand
GAAACCCATGCAGACACGGGGAGAACATGCAAACTCCACACAGAAAGGTGTCCATGTTGACTTCGCGGATTGAACACCTGTGAGGCGACCTGTGAGTGCTTCTTAGCCACCGTGCCGTGTGTGTTGTGATTGTTGTTGTTGTAGTCATAGCAGTAGTAGTAGTAGTAGTGGGGCAGGGGGTAGCTCAGGGGGTCTAAGACATTGGACTACTGACCGGAAGATCAGGAGTCCAAATCCAAGCACCGCCAAGATGCCACTGTTGGGCCCTTGAGCAAGGCCCTTAACTTCAAAATGCTCAGTTGTATAAATGAGATAAAAATGTCAGTCGCTCTGGATAAGGATGTCTGCCAAATGACTGTAATGTAATGTAGTAGTAGTATCATCAGCAAAAGTCGGATTAAATGTGAAACAGGATGCTCTACAAAGACATAAATGAAAGTTGTCATTTTCCTCCTCATATAGTCCATCTTTATTTCCCGGTATAAACATTTGGAGTACTGTAAGTATCAATGTCAGCAGTAGGGGGCGCCAAAGCATTGGTATATGGAAATGCCGAAGAAAACGAAGACGATAACGACGAAGAAGACGCAGAAGGTCAGCTGATCTGTCGCGTTTCCTGTGATGAATCAATCGGAGACGCAGCAGCTAGCAACTGCTGTGCTGGAGTTTTATTCATTTTAGAGACGGTTAAGAAAACAGTACAGGTATTTATACACGTTATTTATTTTTCACCATGCGAAGCGGTGTGTTTGTCAGGTATACTGAGCATCCCTCGGGTGTAGTTTGTTTGTAGTCAGGGGGTAGCTAGCTTCCCAGCAACGGTGCCGCTTTCTAGACGTTTCCATCCCGAGCGCTTGAGCCATCATGGCGTTAAGGCACGTCTGGCCATGAATGAATGAGTTATAATGAATGAATGAAACTAGCGATGGATAAAGTCAGGATTCAGTTACACTTAAAACGACGCGTTAGTTTGAGAGAAATGTAATAAAAATGAAATCCACGGGCATGAGCGCTGAATGTTCCCTGCACTCGTGGTTCGCGGTGTGTGGCCGAGTGTCCATCTGCGTCTCATTCCGTGTATGGAGTGCACTACGTAGGGTACAATGTGTGTGTAGTGTCACAGGTGGACGTTCACTACTTAGGGAACAGGTGGGCATTTGGGATTGGGCCGTCCTTGTTGCGAACATGTCTGTATTGTATGGCTTTAGTGGTCAGAGGAGGTGAAAAGGTTTCAAAATGAAGGTTATGAAGCCTTTGTTGTGTTTTCCGATATGTTTCCGTGTAAAATAAACCACTCTGGCCTCGAAACACTCTTTTTCAGGGGTGTCCCTTTGGATCCCATTGCCTGTTACTTTATAATTATGTAAAGCAGACTGATGCTCACATAAATCTGGTGGTTATTATTATTATTATTATTATTATTATTATTATTATTATTATTATTGATGTATTTTAATTAGTGGCTCCATATTTTAAACCTTATACTGGGGCATTATCAGAAATAATTTAGTATTAAGTTAGGAAAATGTGATTTATTATTAATAGCTGTGTAGGATTTGTTTTGGCACATCCATCTCTCTCTTCCTCCTTCCTTCCTTCCTTTCTGTATTTCCTCTCTTCTTTACACTGTCCTTCCACCTTTCTTCTTCTTTCCTTCCTTACTAACTGTCATACTTCCTTCATTCCGTACTTCCTAACTGTCGTATTTCCTTCCTTCCGAACTTCCTAACTGTCGTATTTCCTTCCTTCCGTACTTCCTTCCATGTTACTTTACCTCATTTCTGCTTTCCTTCCTTCTGTTCTTTCTTATGTCCTTTTTTCTAAATTACATTTATGACATGTGGCAGATGCTCTGATCCTGAGTGGCTGATGTTTATCTCACTTATACAATTTGTACTTCCATCCTTGCTTTGCTGCTTGCGTCTTTGTCGCACACTTTCTTCCTCTCTCCTTTTGTCCTTTATGAGGACGTAAGTGAGGACGTAAGCGCTTCATGCCAGTCAGGGTTGCAGTGGATCTGGTGCCTGTCCCAGGGAACTCGCTCTGGATGGGACTTCAGGCCATCAGACACTCACATCTAGGCCAAGATTAGCATAGACAGTCCAACATGCATTTTGGAGGTGGGAGGAACCCAGAGGAAACCCACACGAATGTGGGAGAACATGTAAAACTTTACACAGGCATTAACCCGAGCTCAGGATTGAACCCTGTGAGCTGGCAACGACACACACCGTTTGGTTATTGTTTAGTGTGTGTGTTTGCTAGAAACATTAGTTTGTTTTGTTTAGTTTTTTTATTCCATCACTTGGTTCTGTAACCGATTTTGGTTTCGAAAGTTTAGTCACAGAATTCAAGAAGTAAACTGGAGTCTAAAACCTTTTTTTTTTTTTTTTTTTTTTACAATTCTCCAAAGATGATGGTACCTTTTATTCAAATTTGTCTAGTTTATAGACATGGCGGTTGGACGAGTTGGTCGTTTTTCCTGGGGGGATAAATAGTAAATAATATGGCCTATAAGCTACAGGTTGTTATTTATATAATAATAATAATAAATTATTATTATTATTATTATTATTATTAATAATAATTTTTTTTAACTGTCACTCTCAGCCTTAAAATGTGTGTATAGGCTCGTGCCAGCTTGTTTGTTTTTACGTTAAAGTTCAAAGTCGGACATTTGTCCGTTTGTGACTGACAAAAACAGCAGTCTTGCAGTTTAATTACACTGAACCCATTTAAGACAAATAATACATCCCATAGGTAACAGGTCCTCCGAAAAGTCCCGGCACGGGCAGTGAAGGCCGCGGGAAAGAGCTCGAGGCAGCGTACAGCCCGGGAGAAGCCACGTGCGCTCCCAGCGGGAAGGGGAAGGCGAACGCCGGTAACAGAGGCTTGGAGGCCAGTTTTAGTTTCTCTAACTCGGCTTCTTGAAGTCTCTTTGCTTTCGCTCTCCTGTTTTGGAACCAGATCTTCACTTGTGTCTCTGTTAGATTGAGTGAATTGGAAAACTCCGCTCTTTCCGCTATGGAGAGGTACTGCTTCTGGCGGAACTTCCTCTCTAAAGCGAGCAGCTGCGAGGTGGTGAACGGAGTCCGCGGTTTTCTGTTGTTCTTGTGTTTTCGGAGCGCGCACGGCGACGGACTCGAGTGTCCTGCAAAAAAAACACAACAAAGAGAAAATGCAAAAACAAAACCCAAGTGTGAGAATGATGGATAGAGTCAGGCGGGTAAAGAGGCGCGCGCGCACACACACACACACACACACACACACACACACACACAACAGTGAGACCATCTACAGGTCCCAGGCTCCCTTATGGATAATCTGCATTCCTATTATTCAGGCCCTTCAGTGACAGCATACAAGTTCAGTCAAAGAGGTCGTTTTCCCACAAGAAAACCCTTGTCCGAGTCATCAATCCGGTTCATACATGATGACCCTTTATACATAGAAAAAAAACCCCAACAAATACGGCATGTGTGTATCAAAACCATCCCAACAGGCACATAACGAATAGGCAGACTTTCTTATGAATGCTCACTTACTTGGAGGAGAGGCGTACTGCGGTGCCGGAAACCATCCGCCCTGTGCCTTCTCACTGCGCTCCTCCGAGTCCCCTCTTTTCCCCACAGATAAGTTAGACACGCTGTCCAGAGGCAGTTTCCTGTCTGTGTAAAGACTCATTGGTGAGAGCTGCGAGCGCTCCTCGGACGGGGATATAAGCCCCGCGTCGGATGCGGGATATGAAGTCCTGGAAGTGACTCTGTCCGATATTAGAGACTCCACGCTAAAGGGAAGACTGAACGCCTTGTTTTTACATCCTTTCTCGGTGCTCTCAGCCGCTTCTTCGTCCGTGTTTGCGCGCTTCTGGGCTTCACCTTCTTGGGAAAGCGGTCCTTGAACAGAGCTCATCGTGGAGGGTAAAGGGGCCATACAACTTCCAAATGCCAGGCCCACTCAACTTAACTCGTCCTCGCGTCTTTTCCTGTCTGTCATTCGCCGCGTCTCTGCGACGCTCCCTGCTCTCTTGTAGCCTGTAGCCCAAAGCTCCCCCAGCTATAAAACTCCCCAAAGTTCGCTTTCTTCTTTGCCGCCGTCCAATCGGCGCTTGATTTTGCCCACATGACTCCCCATGTCTGCTTTCTGATTGGCCAGCAAACTTTCTTAGGGACGCACGTCAAAGTGATTTTGAAAGAAATGTGCGTGGTCAATCATACTTGTCTTGCCGCGCTGGTTTATTGATGGCTCCAGGGCTCCAGTGTTTGAGCTATTTGAGAACTTTTGTTGCAATTAACCGGAGGGGCCAGGGAGGAAGGGAGGGAGGGAGAGAGGGAGAGGAAGAGAGAGAAAGGGAGAGGGAGAGAGAGAGAGACTGACTGACTGACTGACTCAGACTCCGCACTCATTAGCTTAACCCTTATTGAAACCATGCAGCAAGACAACTAGTCACTTCCTTTGGCTTTTCTTCCTCGTCCCCCCCCCCCCCCCCTTTTTGTGAGAAACCTATCTGAATCTGTTCTAAAAACTTTAACACACTGGATTTTCTTCAGCTAATTTTCTTTAGGCCGTGGACTACATCAAAATGATCCCTAAGTAGGCTTATTTGTAAACATGTTTTCCAGCAGAATGTTTAGGAGAAAACCTAGGCTATACCAACCAAAAGTATAATTAAAGTAGTAAAGACAAAAATAAAGTGCACCAATTAGACCATGTTTAGCTTGATCTTCAGAGACAATTGCTAAACTATGGGAATGAATGAATGACGATTGTGTCACGGCACATTACAGCAGTTTAAAAGCTTGTCTTGGCCCTTTAAGATTGCAAAAAAAGCCTCTATTGAGACGCAACTGGCAAGCCTTCACCGTAAGTCAAAGCATTTCATAAGGCAGACAAGTCGTGCTTTGGAAGGCGCCAGTCTCGGCGAGATCAAAAAGGAAGCTACCTCGGGGAGAGTGAGGCAGCGGGTAGCTCCACTTAACCAATTCTCTCCTGCAGCACTTTAATGGCAGGGAAATAACTGCAGAGCGAGCGGTTCCCACACACTGCCACAACATTACTGCTACACCCTGAAACCTTAGCGCACTCCGAGCTGATGACTGTTCCATCAAAACACGCAATCCACCATTTTATCATTTGTTTTAGATTCATTTTTCTCCAACGGAATGCTCCCATTTTCACATGGCCGCTTGGGGTTTTTCTCGTGACAGATGTAAACAAACGTTTCTCTTGGGGGAAGTTCAACATTTAACCATGCATTTAATTACATTGCTGCTTGTGCTGCTAGTAAATATGATTTGAGAGATAGTGGGCTATTTGAGATCAATATTTTACATTTAATGCATGCATTTCATGAGTTTTTAATTGTATGATTTCGTTCAGATTTTGCCATTTTTTTGTGTGATCAGACTCGGCGTACAGCCGCACGCTGCATTTTAAAAGCAGTATGTGTGTATGTATGTATGTATGTATGTATGTATGTATGTATGTATGTGTGTATATATATATGTAATGTATAAAGTATTTCTACATTTTAAAAAATGCACACTGTTTTCACTGTGTTTTCACTGACAGGCCCCTCCGTTCAAAGGGATTCACTAATACTAATAAAGTATCTCCGCAATCTTTTTTTTTTTTTTTTAATTAAAAAAAATCCTTTGATATTGTGCTGTAAACAGTGGGTTATATCTTTACATTTTAAGGAACCCGCTGTTACCTAACAGTGACTGTAATGGCTGCATCGGCCTGTTTCCCACAATTTAAACTTTAAACAAAAACAAAACTTTGGGTTAAAATAGTAGGCGCCATTTCATGACTGAAGAATTTTCTAGATTAGGCTAATTTAATATATAAAAAAAAAACATTGAAAAGCAGATTTTTCCTCCTGTCAGTGTTAAAATAGCCTGGGAGCTTTCAGTGTGTCTCAGTTTGCTCTCAGGAAGGTGGTGTGTCAGTGCTCGGCCCATGTATCCTCCTCTAATGAGAGCACTTGTGAATGTTCTTCAAAAACCAGTGCACATATTGAAGTGTTTACTTCCCTGAAGGAAGTGGTCTTCTGATTTATTACAAAGCAGCATACTGTAAACAGTATGCTGCTCTTTAACTTAAAATGACAGAAAATGACAGGAGGCTTACTTATTAAAAGGGCCTGGTGAATTAGTCTCTGGCATGGATGTTCTGGGGTTTAATTGTTTACCTCTGGTCCCTATTGCTTAGAGTTATTATATGCCAACACGAGTATCAGGAGTTTTCCAATTTGTGCCTCAGTAAACAACAACCATGCTGAGTTCTTTGCAAATATGACTCTCAGTATTCTTTGAAGGAATTTCCATTCAGTTATCTATTTAGTATTTGAACTGTACATTGTTGATATCTAAACTGTTTCAAAAAGAAACATAAAGCACACTAAGTGCTGATTTATTATAGAATTTTGTTAAACGTAATGCACCTATCCAGTCTCTAGGATCAGTAAACAAATGTGTTATGAGTTTTTTAATGAGTAAAATTATGCCTCTGATTACAGCACTTTTAAGTGTTTTGTATTTCATTACAAATTAGCACCACTCTCCATCAGTTGTCAAATATATTTAATAGGCATTTGTCCCAAAAACTGTCATCTGCACAATATCATGAGTGGTCCCTGCAGTATAATCACTTGCTTCTGCTGTTGTTCAATAGAGAGGTCAGGCCTCAGTAGTTAAACATCTTCATTATGCGTAATATCTAATATCGTTGTGAGTCCTTGCTTCTTTACAGCTATTAAGTAATTTCCTTTGCAGTCATCTAAGGGCATTATTTCACCTCTTGGGAATTCAATTCAATGTCATTCTGGAAACCTTGTCGCCGTCCCCCCCACCCCACCCCACCCCACCCCACCCCAAACTATCCCTCTCAGCCACTCTTATTGAATAGTTAATTTTTCCTGTTGCTTTTCTTGGGCTTAGTATAATTGCTTGAAACATCAACACAAAATGTTTTTCTTTGGGAATCCCTCATGATTTCACTATTGCTTTGCCAGTGGAGCAGTTGCTTTGGTGCAGTGCAGTACTGTTTATGTTAGATCTTTGTGTGTGAGTTCAAAGTTTTGCAAAGATCTGATTTTGGATGGAATGTTTGTCTGTGTCCAAGGGGGGTTACATAGATTTCTCATGCATCCTCCGCCCTGATTCTCAAAAAAGAAATGGCAGAAAAGAACATTTTAAGGATGTTACTGAGGCAAAGAGACCCTTGCATATATCCATCGTCTATAAAAGAACAGGAAGAACGGCAGAAATGTTTTTACTTGCCTCTGTGAAAGATTTTGGAACAGTGCAGTACTTAACAAATATAATATTTACTTTTGATGGCTTTAATTTCAGACGAGTTTGTATTGTACTAGTTCACGGCTGAAAGTCATCAGCAGAGTCATATTATCCTCTTGGCATGAATGGCTGTAATTAGATAAAGACAATTAGTATCCCACACAAGTTTTCACATGCACATCCATCACATACCAAACACAGGCGAAGCACGCCCTAGACCTGCAGCAGTTTCTTGTCATTAATCTGTTTAATCATTGGGGTTTCATTTTTATGCAGGTACAGAGAGTGTAATAGATCATGATAAATATCCAGTGTCATAATTTTCATAACCAGATCTCTCTTTTTCTTTTTAACTGTATCCTTTAAGAAATGCTTTTTGAAATAAGAATTGTAATTAAACGTTTGTTCATTTGAAACTTGATACCTTACATGAAAATGTGCCAATCGTACAACATGTTGCTATCAATGTAGACAAAATATTTAAATTAAAGAACATCTTAAACAGCTATATATTAATTGTGTTCTAACTATTACACTACTAACAGTAGATGTTAAAAAATAGAAGTTTAAAACTTTGCCTTTTTTAAAAGTCATGTTCCAAATTAATAACTTGGTTTGTCAATACATTTAAATTATTCAAGTCTAATTCTGAGTGTTTTCATCTGAGTATCATGTTGTGTCACCCTGAGCTGCTTTGAGTCTCCTGTGTGCAGAAAGTCAAAGGTGAAGTTTTTCATCTGGATTTCATTGTAAAATGTCTCTGTATTAAACAACTACACAGACTTCATTTAAATTCTATGTGGTCCTGTATTTCCTGTTACAACGCAAGTGTTCATAGGACTTTTATTTTAATGTTAGACTAAAGTGAGGCAGTAATAGGGTTATTGTGTTAATTCATATACCGTAGCTCTTCACACAAGCATCTTTATTTAAAAACTTGCTCTTGAAGTGTAATCTCACTGTTTTGCTTCAGGCTCCCTTTAGTGGTGCCTTGTTTCAAATATTTCCTCCTCTGACTCCAGCAAACATTTCTGTCACAGCGTGGAGGCAAGTAAACCATGTCAGAAGTCATTACAGAGCTTGAAAGCAGATCTGTCCCTCAAGGTCACCCTCAAGTGGGATGGCCATTTTCATGGAGTGAATGAGGGCCAGCTCATCTAGTGCACTAATTCCACATTTTTCAAGAATGGGGGAAACAAATCAAAAATCGGGAAAACATTTTAAAGAAGCATGTATGTATTCTGTATGTATAGCATAGTGTAATGTAAACAATGAATGTAATTAAAATACATGATATCACATAAAATATGTGTATTTATGTTTATATGTACTTATGCATGTATTTATTTATTCTGTCATAAAGCTATGCATTTTTTTTTATTTCCTCATGTTGTTGAGGATCTTTTTAACAGCCTCCCTTTATTCAAGTAATAATGCTGAACCATGCAAAAGGGCAAAGCCAGCAGCAAGTAAAATATAGCTGTGCAACATGTGATGTCTTTTAGCAGAATGAAAGATCTTTTGAAAGATGATCTGAATCAGGCTGAACAGGATTACATGTGTGCATTGTTCCAGGATTGGATGTACTCAGAACTCTGTAGTAATCTTATAAACCTGTCACTGAGATTCTCTTTGAATATATTTCTCACTATTTATGTTCACGCTCAGGATTGTTATTTTGTATTCAAACTGACCCAACTGAAAGAGAATCTTTAGGATTGTAATTCTGCTAGGTGTTAGAGTCATTATGCCTTAAAAAATTTAAACCTAAGTATAAAAGTATTTATAGCAGTTTTACAGCTTTTTTTGTCAACAGTAAATATGACAGATGTGTATGTACACCTCTGTACACCTCTGTAGTGTTCCAGAGTACATGCTTAAATTTTTTTGTCACTTGTTTTAGAATTGATGTACGGTCATATCAAAAAGCTGTCACTGTGTAGCTTAACCCTTTATCTCGCAAAGAACCATATTTGGTACCTTTAAGTGACATTCAAAATGGCCTCCCCATGCCTCTCAGTGAGGTCATAGAACTCTGTGGATTTCTCCCATCCTGAATGAATGTTGCTTTAAGTTTGCTTAATGTGCTTTTCTTATATTTTTTTCTTTATTTTTTTCTACATATATACAGTTTTTTGGGGGGGGAAATTACCCTACACTGGCCAAATATGGTAACTCAATTGAATTTGATTTACAACACAAAAATGAAAAAAACAAAAAAAACCCCCAAAACATTGTAATATTACGTCTTAAAGTAATATCCTGCAATAACACTCTAGGGTGACATTTTGAATTTCCAAATATTTCAATTTGTGCCAAATAAAGGGTTAAAATGTCAAAATTTTGAATAGAATCAAATTGAATTGACTGTTGGGTATATTTCAGCATAGATTCTTTCATTTCATAACTAAATGAGCAGCTTTCCTCTCCTCTCTTTAAACTAGAACACACTGGACTGTTGAGAGTGAAACCCGCAGAGGTCAGGCATCATAAATACTTAACTATCTCGAAAGGGAAACTGCTTTAGCAAGTCAGCTTTGGGTTTACATCCATGTGCATAAGGTTTCCTTAGGATTTTTTTTTTACTGAGCCCTAAGGGGGCACTTAAAGTAGAGGCCTCGGGTGACACGGATAAGTAGAAAGTATGTTGACCTTTTATTTGACTTAACAAGAGCTTGACCTGACCTAATCATTTTAGGCTAACGTGGCCCAACATGGCCCCAGTTCTAGAGTCCCTTGAATTTCATTCAAAAACAAAAAAAGACATTGCCTGCTTTAGCTCAATTGCCATGCTCTTGTTTTTGAACAATTATAAGGGTAAGCTGCCCATGAACTGCTGAGCTGCCCTGCTGGGAAATTTAACCTACCACAAAGCTTTTTCCCCTCTTTTCGATTTATTAGGCAATTTGTATCAGATGCTGCATCAGGTTAAATAGGCAAAAGTCATCATTATGGTCATACATGATTAAATATATGAAACCTTAATTTTCAAGCAGTGCTGTTTTTCCAACATACAACTTCTGTGTTCAACTATAGAAATAGAATGGAAGTAGAATATATTTTACAGATGGCACTAAAGGTATACCACAGAGTTAACACCAACAATTGAGGTCATTTTCTGGGCCCTGATTGCAGACTTGAACCAGGATTTTTGAGTGAAAGCCAGATACAATGAGAGTGGTCACGTGGCTTTCTCTGTAGGGACAAGAACTAATTGTGGCATCTTTGTGGTTTTAGTGAGCGACCAAAAACTCCGACCACACATTCAAATACTCTCTCCCTTCCCAGCCTCTCTCCAGTGGCCAGACATACAATGAGTTAGTTTTCACAAAAGCTTCTGCCGTAGCGTCAGTATTCCCCTTCACATGAGTCCAAGTTTGACTGAGGCCAAATTGCACAGCACAGAAATGTTTTCAGGGCAAATTCACTACAGCCAAGCTGACTGTTTTATCAAAGCAACTCTTCTGTGCAATCTCAGTGAGCAATCTCTCTGGCTAATTCGCTAACAAACTAAAAGTAGAAAGCATTTTTTTGTGAAAAATTTCCAAAGAACTCTCCTATTATGAAGTTAAAATAGCATTCTTAAACTATAATTGTCCTTACTGTGTTACAAAGCTACCTTCTCCATCTACATTTCTAACGTCTTTCATTTGTAGCAATTATTTTATTTGTTTATCCTTAAAACCATCTCTAGTAGTATTGTACCAGCAGATTCCCTGTGGTTTGCATGAAAGCATTCATCACTCAGCTTTCATGTTTTAAGATTGAATTGGCATAATGCGCAAGCAGAGAGAGAAATGACAGAGGATTAAACTGTTTTCGTAAATGATTTATTAAAACACAGATTTAAAAAAACGGTCTGGGTGTAATTACATTCAACATGTCAGTAGTTCCCAATCCCTGGAGCTTGTTCTAACACATTTGATCCAACAAATCATCTAATTAACTAAGCCTGTTCCTGATTCAATATGGGTGTATTAACGGGGGTAATACACTAAAGTTGAGTACTCCAGGACCATGCGTTGTCAGCACTACATTATGCAAGCTCAATTGGACAACTAATTTTTTTATTAGCCCCATAGGAGCTTATTTTTGGCCGCAAGGTTTGTGAGGCTGGGCAACCGAGGCACAGCGGAGCTGCTTGACAGGTACTCACGTGATTTAAAGGTTTTCCTGCGATTACAAGTGAGACAGGAGCTGAACAAATAAGTCAGCCTGATTGTCCTGAGATTACAATTTCCAAGTCCTCCCATGAAACGCAGAACAAAGAAGAGGGAGGAGAGTGAAGAGGCCCTCTGAATAAACAAGCCTTAAATTCTCACTGAAACTTGGACAATCTGAGTTTATGAATGCTTTAAATTGGAGCCCTCTTATCCTGGCCTTATGTGTTAACAAATTTCTCTCTAGGCGTTGACCAAAAAGTGTTCTTAAAAAAAGAGAGCAAAATGTTTATTTTACACTTTACAGAGGCTTGTGTTTTCACGATGCTTCTTTTGAAATGCAGACTGTGGGATGGAGGGCTGGAATGGGAGGGGGGAAGCGGGAGGATGAAAGCTTTGTTGTGCTTGGGTTTAATGAGCTGGAAAATACAATTGCACTTTTCTGACTGTGAAAATTGCTTTGAGGGCATCATAAATTAGCTGCTGGGAGATGGTTGAATTGACGAGGCTTTGTGTGATCCCTGCGCATTGCTCTCAGTGTGTCAGGCGGCGCCTTCTGAGAGACACGGCCAAAAAGGCGCAGTGGAATTCAGGCTCTCAGTGTCCGGACAGTCAAGTGCTTTTCATCCCTTTTAGGCCCTCTGCTGTTTGTGAAGGCTTTCAGGCAGGGAATCTGCATTCTGTAACACACGGCTGTGTTATGCCTCTGCTGTTGTACTTAGAGGCAACTAGCGCCATCCAGATTTGTTTACAATTCATCTGCGAGTTTATACTGTTTTTGAGATTAATTGGATTTTTATTTTGGAAACAGTAAAGGCAGTATATTTACCCAGCACTAATGAAATTTCATGCACTTGGATTTCAGCTGCAATTTTTATACAATTATCCAACTCAAATCTTTGCAATCAGTGGAGGGGAAAAAAATGAGACAAGTTGTGGTAAAACTTTCTCACTCATGATTCATACTCCACACTTTCATTTTGTGGGCTTCTGTTAGCCTGGCCACAGTTCAGGCTTCTACTGCCTGTAGGCCTGCATATCTCTGCATTCTAATGCGTGGGCCCTGCTGGGTTTTTAACTTTTGCTCTATGTAATTGATGGCTTCCACACTCCGGCTGAGTTCCACAGCCCTTTCCCTGGCGATTGTTGGTATATTTCTGCGGTTAGGGCTCCTTAGGTCTACTATTGTCCTTGTGATAGAAGTGTGAGCGGGGGCTGAGGAGCGCGGACTGGGAGAAAGCGAATAAAGTGGCCCCTGATATTTAGTCAACTCCGAAGGGCACTTTTTATTCTGGCTTTGCAAGCTTGGCACATGCCTTCTGTTACTAAGTGGCTTTGTATTGAAAGACTCTGCAGCCTCCATTCTTTGGCCCACTAGGTGCCCAGACTTACAGCTCTGGCAGCTGCTGGGCTCTCCAAAAGAGGCTATAGACTACTCTCTGCAGGTGAGCTCTCCTGCCAAAGCAATTTCCAATCAAAGACTCTTTTCACTACTCTCAATGGGAATCTGACTTCGTATGTGCCACTGCCCGAGAGAAGCATTCACAATGAGCGCCTTCTCTAAACAGTGTTGCTCATATGGAGTGCGGCCATTCCGGCTCTTTTGCTATTCATATTTTTCTCTCCGTGATCAGAACCAATGATTGCAGTAAGTTCCTTTTTTGGATGGTGCATAGGCAGCTTTTTTCCCCCCCTCCTAGTAATTATCATGCGAGTTGTTACGCATTACTCATAAGGTGTGGCTCTGCCCTCCTCTCTCTTTCTCAAAGGCCTCTTCTGTTTTGCTCGAGAAACTGCTGGCAAGCTGATACATCTATTCATTTGGCTACTTGAGTGTAATTGCCCTGCGCTTTGAAGCCTGTGAGAAGCGAGTGATTTTGCCCCTGCCCTCGAGCAATGCTGGTGACATCTCCAGCGACCTCTCCAAGCCCCTGCCATTGGCAGAACACCTCCGCCGGGGCAGCCACCATACAGAGCAGGGATAATGCAGCCCTGGCTGCTCAATTTCTCCTCCTTTTCATGCCTTTCTTTGAAACTTTTATTAGCAACAGCTTTCACGCTCACATCAAGCTCACAGTGGACAAGGGAGGAGGGCTCCCTGACGCCAGTGGCCGAAAGTCACTGGAGTGCTTCCTCAACATCAATGGAGTTTAGAGCAGAGGCCATATTGAAAAAACACTGCTTGCTGAATTCACACCAGTAGGCCTATTGCCCTTCCCCTTTCATGTTTCATATCTCATTGGCAGCATCTGAGAAAATCTCCTTTGGATCGTGCCAAGGCATGCCACATATATCTTGATCAGACGAACTGCACCACATCTTAAAGACACCGCAATTAGGTTGCATTAATTAAGGAGCCGGGCCCACTTTGCTATTTAAAAGAAATTATTGTCTTGTACCTTATAGCTATTCTCTGCAAATGTTTGCTTTTTTCTCTCCTAACTATTAATCAAAGACGTGTTTACCCTAGATGTGGTATTTTTTTTAAAATTGTAACTTCCCAGGCACATTTTAAAATGTGTTATATCCCTTGTTAATAAAGGTTGTATAAGATGGATGTGCTATCAGAAGAGTTACACGCTGAGGCAGAGCTTTACCACACATACAGAACTGAGTGCCTGAACTAATTAAGTTTGGTAAGTAGATGTTATCAGGACCGGTCTAATTTCAAATAATGTTGGAGGCTTTTCTTCAATCAGCTCCCCTTTTTGTTATTGTCTGCCCAAGGCTGTTTACATTGCTCTTAATTACATTCAGAATTTGATAAGGTGAATTACTGGAGTATTGGGTGGTCACCCTGGAATCTTACACATTGTTTTTGGCAGTGAACCTAATTACTCTGTCTCACTGTCAGCAGGAACTCATCACATTTAGTGCTACTTTAAGCCTATTAGTAAGAAGAAAAATGATATTTTAAGGTTTAAGGGAAAGATGAGGATCTGCTTTTAATTGTACAGTACCATTTTACCAAGACTGAGCAATCTAACGTCAATATGGTTTTAATTTGATTATTTAGCACTTAAGCACATAACAAGTACAGCAATACTATGAATTGCTTAAATTATTTAATTCATCTTCAGTAACCATTTAACCTGCCTCATCCAATCTATTTTGGAAACATACCCAAAGCACAACCCAGTCCATCATAGAGAATCACGCCTTTATTCATTTATTCACGCTCTGAAATTTAAGAGCAATTTAGAGTAGTTATAGTTAGTTATTTAAGATAGTTAATTAGTTATTTTACAAATGGACAGAAAATTATTAGACTGCACCTCTTTCGTTATTTAAAATAAACTATTTATATACACACACACACACATACACACACACACACACACACACACACACACACACACACACACACACACATACAGTATATATATATATATAATATGCAATATGCCACCTGTCAAATTTGTAGTAGCTTATTTGTCACCCATGATCAAGGTTAATCTGCTAGTTTGATCAGCAAAACAATGAGTAATGAAGAAGAGTAAATATAAATCATCTTATATCCTTTTTTATTATTCACAGTGTCTCTGCATAGAATGGGTAAAGTTTCATAAACACTCAAACAGTTTTCATGATCTTCTCAGTTACCAAAAAAACCCAATAAATCAATTATTATTATTATTATTATTATTATTATTATTGGGATTTTATAGAGCCCAGATTTTCGTCCTTAAACTGTTAAACAACTAGAGGAGAATGGACCAACAATTCCACTGTATTCTCTTTAGGGCACATTAGATGACTTTTAGTGGGTTATTATTTTATGCATTTCCTGATTATTTTCTTTTTTCCTACTGAATACCATTCTAAATCTGTTCTTCTGATCACATTATTTTAAATTATGTACAGGCCTATTATGTCTAACAATCAGTATAGCGTTTAACAAAACAATCACTCGTGTTGATGTTTCGTGTGACTATAAAGTATTTAAGCTCTGGTTATATCTGAGAAGCCCCTGCAGCATTACCCTCAGAGAAGCTCTTGTCTCCTTTGATGAACAAGATGGAAAGCAGGTAGACTGTAGACAGACAGACGCTATCCCCTGGTCCCTTTAAATTCCTCAACCTCTATGATGTCACTGCTTTAGCATACCGTGTTTTACTCTTTGAAAATGGAAAGCATGAAACTGTTCCCACAGTTCAGAGCCAATGTTGGGGAAGATGAATTTATGATTATGTTTAAAGTCTGTGCAACAAGCAACACTTGATAGGCTGGCTAATTCAGTTATAGAAAAGTTTAAGCACTAAAATTTTCTATAATTTTTCCCTGAGGTTTTACGATTATAAGATGAAATTGAATAACTTTGTAAAATGATATTCAAACTCTTGGTCATGCTGGTGCTGAGATATTTAAACTGCAACCTGAATACACTGTGTCCTGTCCCGATCAGTAGACAGGGTTACTATGGGTTTGATCTGACTTCATTCTGATGCTAGTCTCAGGAGGGTTAGAAGGTCAAGGGATGCTTTCATAGGAGAATGGGGAAAAGTAAGCCTCAGGAGATGACAGACTGATGAGATTGGATGATATCACAGTCTCTGTGCAAGGCATTATACAATAATACATGTAATGAAATACAGAGAGGTCAGATCTGCATGTCGCTGTTGGATAGAAGGCAATAAAACAAAAAAGGATTCTGAATATTGCATGCTACTTGTATTTTTTTTTTTTTTTTTTTTTTTTTTTTGCTTTGAGGTTTTTAAGAGAGAGGAGCATTTCCTGTAGCCAAACCAGCTGGTAACAATTTTGAGACATATTAAAGCAAATCTTTGCCAAAGAGCTTTCCTTTGGGAGATTATGTAAACCAATAATGTAATTATGATCCAGTTTAGCAAGAATCACTAAGTTTTGCATTATTTATATAAGAAAGGGTTTATGAAGAAGCCAAGCTTCTCTGATGACTTTTAGTAGCTTGTGTTATTTTAAAACTTCTCAGTAAAACCGCTTTTTTCTATTTGGCAAGGCTTGGTGGAATGCACCATCCTTTGGCAGACCTTGTTGCAGTCATGTTGCGATTAACTATGCCAACATGTCAACATGAAACCATAATGGTTTGAGTGTTTGAATGTTTCTTGAATGTCTGTATGACTGGGCAAGGAATCATATCCATTATCTAAACATTGGTCCTGTTGCTGAAATTGCATGTGGTAACCATTTTAACACAAGCTAAATGCTTTAGTAAATGAACTGTGCTTATAGAGATTGTTGGGAAATTGAATTGTCTCACTGAATAGCAACAGTGTGTGTTAGACGCATTTCAATGAAGGTAGCATTTGAGGTCAGGTGTTTATTTCAGCTCAGATGTGCATATTATACTGCCTTAGTTTCACGTGAAGAGCCACGTGAGAACAGTGTAGACTAGTGTCCTCATGGGGTGTTCGTTACCCTAACGAGGACCACATTTGACCTTGGTTGTATGTTTTCCTTTGTGTGTCATGTCTTATTATAGACTGAAAGACTTTAATGGTCTAGTGGTACAGCAGTGGAGGAAGTAGATGCAAGTGAGGGTAATCTATAGGTCCAACTTCACTGCTATGTTGTGACCTCTTCTCTGTACTTCAATCAGATTATTCAAGAAGGAAATTCACAATATCTTATTCATATAAAAGTGTGTGTGTGTGTGTGTGTGTGTGTGTGTGTGTGTGTGTGTGTGTGTGTGTGTGTGTGTGTGTGTG
>JAQMCW010000037.1:9678404-9696804 GCA_030068335.1 Chrysichthys cranchii | reverse complement strand
ACACACACACACACACACACACACACACACACACACACACACACACACACACACACACACACACACACACCCCAACTTGTGTATCAGCCACATCTGCATTGGGTGAGGATAGAAATGATCAAACCCCACTGCAGCTGTATGGAGCAACAACTTATAAAGACATGGTGAAGTGTGAAGACCTAAATTATCTGAGCCTGGAAACCAGTTCAGAACAAAGAAATGACCAATCCAATTAGCATTTTATCAATGTGGTTGGATGGAGCTCTTATACAAAGCTGGGAGTCATTTAGGCTGCTATACGGAGCTCTGACGCATAAGGGTCCCAACTCCAAAACGTGTGACCGAGTAGGGAAAATATTTGGCAGAAAGTTTAATGTTCAGGCCTGAAACTCATATGTGAATACAGAAAATAGGCTCATTATAGGTTCAGCATGGAAGACGACCATTGTTGCTAAGTCAGTCATCACATTAACGACAGGAATGGTCTCAGTCACTTCCCTTTCTACTTTAAGTCCTATCATATTCAGTTCTTAAGCAGCTTAATGGTCGTCGAGTGCACAAATGGGCGTTCTCGATTGGTGTTATTAATGCCCATTACTCTGAGGGGGGTTTGTGCCATCTCTTTGACCACAAACCAAGTTGTTAAGTGACAAGGCAGATTATCTCTGCCCACAATGGAGCCAATCATATTCCCCAAAGTATAAAGTCCTGAAGAGCATAAAGACCCTCACATTTATAGGCCAGGCAGAGAGAGGACTCCATTCATGAGTTAATAGCCAAATGAACTTTCCTAATTCAGCAGTTAGTGTAGCGCAAAGTGCTTGGCCTCTCAATGTCTGAGACAGACATTAGGACTGAGCCGGCTTTGTTGACCAGAATCATTAATAGGTGAGCTGAACGAAGGCTGGTAATAACTTCCCCTCTCCATGATCAGAAAGCTGTTCCCACGAAAGCAAGCACCAGAGGACAACAGTCCCCCGGCGCCTTTCTCGCACACACACACAACACACACACACACACACACACACTCCACACTCTTCACTCTCCACTGCCACTGAGCTCAGCTCAAAGTTAGAGAGCTCATTTAGTTCCACGACGATGGAGCGTATAACAAGGCTCTATACAGCAGTCAGCTGATGGCTGTCATCAGGGCCAGTTTGTGTGCATCGTAGACTGTCCTCTCTCACTTTAATTACCCATCTTTGCTCTCACAGCGGGGCCCTCTCACAAATTATACGGCATTGTTGTGCGAAGATTGGCCTGTCATCGCACGAGGAGGGGAGTGTTTCAGCGTCGCCATTGTGGCCCCTGGTGCCCGGCTGCGACTGTACATAGCACACCCATGCCTGCCATTACGCCTGGTGCCAGGTGACTCGCTGACCCAGACAGCATTCTGCCATGTCAGCTTGGCGCCACAGAGTGGGGTTCGTTCCTGCATTCAGACAATGGGCAAACTCGAGCTCCTCTAAAGATGAGTTGAGGCTCATGATAATCCACCCCCCTCTGTTTTCCTCTTCTTCACTACACCCTTGGAGCTCAAAGCAATAAGACACATGTGGGTTTGTTGTCCCATCTAATCACCTGTTATTACAGGTCTGTTCACTGGAATGCATGTTTAGTGGAATTCATCAGGTATCATGTGGCTCTGACCTTTAGGCTCTTTGTCATACCATTCAAACGTACGTGTGTGTGTGTGTGTGTGTGTGTGTGTGTGTGTGTGTGTGTGTGTGTGTGTGTGTGTGTGTGTGTGGATATAGGGGGCAGGAATGCTTACAGGCTTATAAGTCAGTTGTAAATTGTAGGTGACAGAGAGAATGTTGGGTAGAAGATGCCCTGCCCAGACTTTCCTTTGAGAAATAATTAAGACTACATCACGACAGCACTGACATACTGAGAGGCAGATGGTCTTCATTTGGTTCTTGTGCATTGCTTGTAGTGCTGTCAGTAAATGTGAGCCAATCACTTTATACAAAGTACATTTCTTGGGTTTACTCTGAATCCAGCTTTGCTCAATTTGTTGAGCAATGTTCTCCTGATACCTTTTCCAAAAGAAATAAAAGGTGAATTTATTACAGAATTGCCACTGGCCTGTTCATAGTAAAATCCCACGTTCTCATGGAGGTCCCACTGAATAGCCTGTAATTAATGCATTTAAAATGCAGTTAAAATTGCCTCATGTCATTCATTCCATGCTGGCGAAGGTTCAGTTTATGGTAATTGATGCCCATTGACTTAATTGAAGAGTGCGTTTAAATGAACTTTGGACATGGTTTGGACATGGGTCATGGAGATAAAATAGGGATAGAAAATAATTGAGTAATTGTATTTTGTTTCTACACTCAAGTAATTTCATGTACTTATGCTTTAACTGAGTAATATAGACACTGAATACTCACTTTAATTACAATTTCAATAAAAAATATGCTTAACTCCTTACATTTGGACTTTCACTGTACTCCTCACAAATATTGATAGTTCCTTTTTCTTTCATCCAGTGACTGTATGCTATATATCACTTGAATGGGTTTAGCATCCAATCATTTTAGTTTAACATCCAGTCATCAACGCAGAACAAATTGATAAAGAACCATGCCAATTTGTAATCTGAGGTGAACTTCTAATGCTTCACAATCAGTGTGCACCTGTATATAGACAAGCCATTGGGCTAACGTGTTGACTTCGAGGATGAGTACCCCTGGGATTATCTGAATCAAATGTTTCAATATACTGGAGAAAGCAAACACTCATGTAAAATTAATTGTCTTCTTTACCTCCACAGACGGCATCAATTCCATCTAATTTGAAATGCATTTTGAGGTTTTTGCTAATTTGCTAACTTTACTGCCTATATTTAACCGTTAGCTTGTTTTTTTTGCTAATCTATCTATCCTAGCACGGATTCAAGTACCTAATATGCTAACTGGCAAGTGAACTTCTAGCTAATGGTAAATATTGGTTATTTACAGGATATTTTACTTCTAATTAATTCACAAGTGTATATCTTTAATCATTGGCTAAGACTAGTGAGCTTGTTGAGACTGAATGATTTTTTTCAGGCAAAAAGGTGAAGTAACAGAAAGTAAGTTACTTTTCTTATGAAAATATAACAATGATTTCTTTTGACTGGTAACAAATTTGTATTTTTTACTAGTCAATGCTTGAGTACATTTAAAAGTAGTACTTACTTAGTAATACTTTAACATTTAAACAAATACGTTTTTGACACATGATCTATACTTTCACTGAAGTATATTTTCTCAATACTTTTTCCACCTCTGGAGGTAGATTGTACTTAGCACTTACATGGAAGCCTTGGCATAGATATTTGTGCTAAAACCTAAATGTATAGAGCTTTAGTCACAAACATATTATGACCTACAACCAAAGCAGTGCATTACAATCTGATACATGATTTGCATAACAGATTTTATGTGAGAATATCTCCTTTATATAACCATGACAAGGAAACAAACACAATTATGTGAGGAAAAATATGATAAATATGATATTGATAAGGCTTTGTGTATAATGATATGGCTAAAGAACATGTATCCTGTAGTACGTATTATTCTCAGTTATTATCAATATTCAGTGTTGTTTTCTGTCTTATTTACAAGCACAGACACTGTATATATAACAAGAGCTGTCTAAATTCCTCAAAGATCAAACTGTGCAAAGAGTTTCTTTTAACAGTTTAAATCATCAAGCCCTTTAAGACTAAATGTACCAATTAATCCTCTGAGTATGTCTGAAGTAGGTGCTCGAAAAATTAATTAAAAATCTATTATGGAATTTTGGTCAGATTGCAGCTTTAATCACTCTTGGTTGTTATATACTTAAAAACACGTTGTAAATGTTAATTATATGGCCTAGAGACTGTGGGCCAAACATTACAGCGATATCCTCACAATTACCATGCAGGCTGCCAAATGTGTTATTCGTAATTACTCACATATGCCAAACAAAAGTGGAATTTTGTTGTGGTGTTGGATGAAGCTAGGAACCACACTTACATGCTAGTCACTGAACAGTTGACTATATATTTACATTATTTGACATCAGATTGCTGTCCCATGCTGGACAGTTTCAACATGAAGGATGTCAAATAAGATTAAAATTATGAATAATAAGAATTGTACTTGGCCCATGGTCATGTTTAAGATTAAACAAACATTACAAGGATCAGAAACTTACATAGCCAGCGGTTCATGTACGGACAAATTTGACAGTTGTGCTGATTAATTTGTGGATCTTTAGTTCCTAATCAGAAGTGACAAGATGAAAACCATGTTAAGGAGAAAGGTTAACTCTAGTAAAAAAAAAAACCTTAGAAGAATTATAAATCGACAGGATATCACTAACAGTGCAGAATGTGAAAGGGAAGTCACATAAACAACATGCATTCATGCACAAGCACAAAGCCACAACTCGATAGCCAGTGGTAGCAGACTGTATAAGCATTGTCTAAACATGGTCCTGTTTTACGGTTTATCAAATTAAAATAAAGATTTATATAGCTGTAAGCAAAATGTAAATTACAAACATTCATGTGCTGTTAACCACCATCTGTAAAGTGTACACAGGCCTCACATTTTGAGAATATGCACTATATTGACTATATAACTTTTCTCTTCTTTGTTATACTTAGACTTATCATTATTTACCTCATTTATCAAACAGATGTATTTGCTTTAAACAATACAGTATCCAAGCTCTATTGCTCATCATATCTATTTATCAGATGTATGAAATGTCCAAACAGCTTTGAATGTTTTTTCCCTGACTTCATCTGAAATGGCACCGGAGTGTGTGTGTGCGTGTGTGTGTGCACACATACACTAAGCAGAGTTTACTTTATTTATGTGCACATTAATTGTATCTGTGGCCAGAATGTGATTGCATACATATAGTATTCTTCATGCAAAATTAAAATGTATTCAAATCTATGTATTCATGAGTAGGCTAGAGGAACAAGTTCAGGAAATGTTTAGCATTTGTGACATGTTTTCTGCACAGACCCCAGGTCCCTAGATAGAGCTAAAAATTTTATAAGTGCTCATTTGAGCCAAATTAATCCATATAAATAAATCCATTTCAATATGGGAACACAGTCAAATATTTGTTTTGGTGGTTTTCCCCCACGTATAAATTAAATTGCTGCAAGCTGCTACACTTGGAAAATGTTCTGGCCCAAAATATCAGTTTTCTGTGCACAAATCACACCATAATGCTGCCTTTAAATAGTTACAGACAGACAATTTATTCTTGGCCTTCTTTTCAACGCGAAACCTATGCCAGCATGAGTATGTCACGCTTTGTTGCCAACAGTCATTATTTGCTGACAGCTCTAAGTCACTTTCCCCCTTATTGCTGCTTTTTAAAAGTTTTGAAATGCTAGACTAACACGCTTCAGGACATTGCGATTAGCCCAGGGCATGCAGTAGATTGTTGTGGAAAAAAGACACAACACTTAACGCATTGGAAAGCATTAGAAATCGGAATGCATTGGAAATGGTTTTGTTTTTGCAAACAATGCAAATATAAAGCAGGACTCCATCTTTTGGTTGACTCTGCATGGACTCTTTTAATGGACTAGGGTAATTGGCACCCACTGATTCATCATTTCATGATTTCAGGGTCCTATATGCTGGATTTCATGAGGGTAGTTTTAATTATCCAAAAGTCAAATGTGACACCCGTGTTAGTACAAGACTCCAGATCCAGGTCCATGTGAAACAGTTCGCTTGTCCTCCCATCAGAAGCTCGAGCTGATTTAGTCAGTCAGGTTAGTAAGTGGCGACTCACATCAGCTGATTTCCTACCATGGCATGGTTTTGACAGAAACGTCTTCTACAAATCATGACTATTTGTTTGAACTCCACTCTGTGTGGAACTGATCCCGTGCTGAGGCTGGCTCGGAGTGCCCTGATAATTGCTCAATCATAACAGAAATCAAAATCCAGCAGTGATCCCCCTCCCAGCACCCACCCCCTCCACCTGAGATTCAACAGGCACAGCCTTATCCAAATGGACCTGGCAGTGATTTTCTCATCGTCTGGGTCGGAACAAGAGCTTGCATGCTCTAAATTAAAGCAGCGTGTACCAGCTATTTACTCCCAGCCTGACGTTAATGGAAACCAACTCTGCTCTTTTATAATTCATTTGTACCATTAGTGTATTAACCTTAGCTTAATGACAGGATGTCATTAAGAGATTTGGTCTGCGACTAATGACAATATTTGTGCTCGGGACTAGGTCAAACAGAGAGCGTTTTTACTGCGTCCTTTATTACCATGATGAAAGCTAAACTTTGGGCATGCTTACATTTGGGTAAACTGTTTACTAATAAATGTCATGGCTTTTGAGTCGCTCTTCAAAACAATGTAAATGAATGAAAGATATGGTGAATGAAGAGATTTAATGCTTCGTAAAGTCATGATGAGGGTACAGTTACAGAGTAAACTGGGGTGTGAGGAAGTGTATCGTGCAACTCAGACTTTTAAAACATTTTCTTTGATAATATGTCTTCAGAGTTTGGACTAAAGTGTAATTTCTGTTTGCATTAGTTCTATTTCTTCAAATGTAATGCTGGTGGAACCATCAGGGCATGTAGCAGTTGTAAGAAATGACAAGATTAAAATCAATTTGCTTGGTTTTCATTTAAGCTGTCGGATGATGACAAACAACACATTAATGCTAATGAAGGATTCATCTTGTTAGTCATAGCTCCATATAAAAAAAAAGATGAGCTAAACAAACGTTAACTTGGAAACTTTATTCACAAAGCATAGCTATATGCACATATATAGCAGAATTTGTTGTTTTGCATTTGCGAAAAGTGTATGTTCTTCATTTGAGGAAACAGTGGGAAGTCGTTTTTAGGATGGTTGGAATAAAAATTCACTGCTTGTGTGAGTGGGGCTTTTAGTAGTGCTGCGAATTCTCCTTCATTTTTAACATTCCACGAAGCTAATGTCCTCTGGGGGGCAGCATGTATGGGAAGTGCAGCCTCTTCTGGAGGAACGGCTGAAAGCCTCCACACATGGATCCAATATTGGATCCAATGTAGATACAGTAGATGCAGACGACATGGAGCCATCCTTAGTTCAGCGGAGGAAGTTAGTGGTGTACGTGTCTGCCACTGGTTCTCATTTGCAGTCGCTGAGCTTCTGGGAAAAGTTCAAACAGTTGTTTTCACACACAGCTATGCACTGCTAGCCCAAGCGATTTGTCTGAGATGTTGGCCTTTTTGACTGATGGCTGAGCATTTTGAATAATCTGACTTGATTAAACGCACCATTAGCAGCAATATCTCAGATCCTGCACATGTATTTGTGAATTCTGAAATGAAGGTTTTCAGTATGCTTATGCTCTGTGTAAAAAAAAAAAAAAAAAAAATAAAAAAGGCACATGGACTTTTTCAGGGACATGAGAGAGCAGGGAATTTTTAAATGCTGCACTTTTTCATAGCATAACTGTCAACACTTTTGAAGAACGTTTTAACGGTGTGTAAACAATTAGCTTACAGTCTGCAGAACATACAAAAGTAAAACACTGACCTATCCTGAATGTCAAATAACGTCTAAACATTAAATTAAGAAACTGGCAGTATCCTGGTGACCTATCATCATTTACACAGTATTGCTTATTTTAAAAACGTACTCAGCTGGATACTAATCAACATGTAAAAAATCAAACCCGCACACATTTGTCAGCCTGAAAATGAAAGGTTTCTGCCATGACGTCCGAATAAGAAAGAACGAAAGCACATGCTGGTTAATATCATTTACTGCCACTTAGCTGTTAATGTAGGCTTTGTATATTTAGCTAGGTCAACTCTACACAAACGGTGGTTTTGCAGATTTAAAGCAACGTGTCAAGATTGTCGTCTAAATTAATTGGTGAGGTGCCAAGCAGGAGAAGAAACAGCGATTGGGCGATAGGCATAATTCTAAAGACAGGCCTGCAATTTTTCCAAGGGTTTGATCTATGAAGGAATGTAGACATAGGTAGCATACTTGTCTGTTTCCAATGCCACAGACTGCTCTGTGACCAACTAAAACAAATAAGGTCAGGCTGCAACGGTGGGGTGGGAAAATAAACAAATCAAGCCTCTCTCTCCCTTTCTCTCTCTCTTTTTTTTTTACTGTGCTCATTTCGCATGATTCAGTGGAAATTAAAAATGTTCTCTCATAAATTTAGTGCCAACCACGCTTAAAATCAGGCCTTCGCTGACTGTGAAACACAAGAGCCCATAAGTTTGAGCAATTCAGTGTTCTCCAGGTCTTTTAAATTTCAAAAGTGTCTCAAAACAGCGTGGAGTGCTTATGAAACTATGCAGTTAATTTTTAATATAGATGTAAAACCACAGCTTTATGCACTTTACAGTTAACCAAATGTAAAAAAAAAAAAAAAAAAAAAAAAAAAAAGTTTCAAAATTATTTAAAAAACGCCAACATTCAAGGTTCAGTCGAAGAAAATAATGGTAGGTTTGCAGGCCAGCACGAAACATCAGCAGTTTATTTTGCACAAGCAGTGAGAGATCTGCTGCTGTCTAATAAACACAGTGTAGCATTATTATGTACTACAGTATATATTATGACCCTGAGCTGGTCAAGTTTGTTTGCCATGTAGCCCTGCAGCATCAGTGTCCTCAGGCAAGCATTCACACAAAGCTCGTCTTTCGCTGTGAGCCATGAAGTCTGAGTACCGTGTACCTCTGGAACATTCCTGGAGAGGCTCAAAAGAGAACATACACAGTAGGAGATTGGAGCCAGGCCAAGGAAAATGCAGTCAGGTTTGCGTTTTATGAGTAAATCTGATCAAATCAAACTGACCCCCACCTGTTATGAGAAAAAAAGAAAGGCATAAGCCATGGGCGAATCATAATATTTAATTAAGGTTAGTAATCAATACTGCATGTGAGCGCTAACATTTGTGTTGGTATTTCTGGATACCACGGTGGTGGTTTGCAAATCAAATTGTGTCCGGATCTAATAATCTGGCCATATGGGTAGATAAAGGGTTTGAGTGTTTAGTTTTAAAACAGAAAGAGACTTCAAATATATGACGATTTTAATTTAGTTTCATTTTAATAATCCTTACAATCCCCTTCACTGTTCAACATATTACAGAGATATACATTTATGTTCTTTTACTTTAACAATTAGAATAGTTGTTTTTTTTTATATTATTTCAAATTCATATTTCTTCATTTGATCTAACAAAGAATATTTTACATAATAAAAAAAAGGTCATTGTTCGCATAATTGTTAAGGAATAATTTGTTGTTATTAAACAACACGTACCACTGATTGTATGTCATGCATTTGCCATCATATTTGCTATTTCACAGTGAAAAAACTGACCTTGATCTTCCACATGGGGAATCAGTACAATAAGAATAAAATTTCTAAAGCTTTTACATAAGCAAATTATATTACTATACTGTAATAAAAAAAATTATAATAAAATGCTAAAGCTGAAGCAAAACACACCAGACATGTGGTATACAAAGCAGACATTCTGTCTGGGAATTAAATGTATTAAATGAAATAGTTGATGCACATTAGATTACACACAAACTTTAAAACTTCTAACCAAGAGAATTCCAGACTTCCTTAACCACCCACTTCTCCTAATTAGAGACATTTGTAATATACTGCCTGCAATCAATTAGTGTATTATTTTGCTTAAATTCCCTCCACTCATGCACTCAGTAAAACACCCTACGTATGCCCCCTCTACTGATGGTGTTTGGCAGCAGGCAGAAGGATGCAGAGGGGCTCGATCAAGCATGAGGTCTGTATTACGGGCACCAATAAATACTTTGCAGCACTTTATTTAGTTCCATGCCGTGGGCCATTTGTTCCCACAGTCCGTCACTCAGCAACTGTGTGGCTTATGGCAAGGAGAGTTATACCAGGGCTGTAGTAATTAAAAGCAGCCAGGCCGGGTGTGGGTACACTTTGTGCAGGATGCTCAAAGATCTGTGCCTCACCCAGTGAAAAGCTGCTGAGGTATCTAACACAACCAGAGATCAACCTGTGCAGAGTTGGGGAAAACAATCTTCGCATAAGATGAAGGTCAAATAGTGAGAGAAATACCAGGATTGTATTAGTGCAACAGCTTATATATGAGCTTAAATGAAATTTTTACCTTATTAACATTTAAACAGATGCCAATAAGTACTCTGATGATGTAATGTGTATTTATTACTGACATTCTAATATAATAAACACAACGGTTACTTTGTTTTATATGAGATTACAAACACGCCACAGCCTTAATTTTCACAAAAGTACACCAAGTGTCAAAGAAACTATAGATCTTCTCACTGTGCACTTGCAAAATCGATTTAAACTTTATTTTAACCCATTAACTGCCAAAAAAACATTTTCTGAAAATTTTCATGTATTTCTATTAATTTACATCCAAATAGTAACAAAAACATCTACTTTCAAGAAATATGACTGTTAGTTTTTCTGAAATTTCAATTTTTAGTCAAAAGTCCCAAATGGGGATCATGGCACATGCCATCTATTTTATGCCATTCACTGTATGATCCCCAAATGGGGACCACGGAAGCTAATGGGTTAAACGGGCTCTTTTAAATCAAAACAATTTAGACTTAATATTAAGGCTACATGAGACGGCATTAAAAACACTGGAGGTTTTTAAGAAAGAATTTTTCTATCCATTTTTTTTTTTTACACAACTCTTATTTAGTAATGAAATTAATATATGTATGATGATGTCCATATTACAAGTGGACTCTCTGAAATATGATCATAATTCTATTCATAATTATGGTGCATATATTTGCATCGTTTATTCCTGGATTTATGGGGGCCTCTTTTATGTCTTTTAGGTGTTTGATTGGACTGCTTATAAATGTGCGATCTGTTTCAGCTTTTTTTTCCCTTTAAAAGAAACAGATTAAAAAAAAAACTGACTTAAGAAAATACGTTCTGACAACAACATACTATACAATCCCATATACTAATGGCTGCTGTTCAGTAAAAGTAAACATCGAGGGCACGTATGGAGCTTCATTAAAATTACAATCATTGTAATTACAAGCACATGTAAGTTGCATGTTACTAAGAAACGATAAAAAGCCTCGCATGGAGAGATGCCCCAGAGCCTGTGGTAGCGGAGTGGATTTAGTGCCCAGGTGCCTGATCAAACTGATATAACCTCTTTGAAATAAAGTTATTTATATTAGAATCTGGTTCAGCAGGACGTGTCTAAACATCACCAGCAAAATGGAAATTTGCAAACTGAGCATTTGCAAGCATTTAAAACTTATATCTTTAATGAGCTCCCCATTATAAACTAGAGACCTGTTATCATGTGCTTTTATCATACTCTGTTTTACTGCTTCCAGAGAGCTATTTCTGACGTGCAACTCGGTTGGTTAATGCCCTAAAGAGATCTTCCGTTTAGCGTGTAAACAGGGCCTGGCAGGTGAGGGTGAGTCAAACTCACTCCCCTCATGTCTTACCAGCATACTGAGTAAACATTGTCCTGTTACTGAGGCTGCTTGGGTTAATGAGGGCAAGTACTTGGCACAGAGATCACAACACACTTGTCTGTCTTCAATCTCCCCCACACAGCTCTGTGGGAGGTGGGTGTGGATTGTGTGGGTGCCCTTAGTCTCTCTAGTTTAGCAAATCCTGCTATCGGAAGACTGCCTCTGTCTAAACAAAACAGTTATTCGGTTAAACATGAGATTGAAATAATCAATTTCATATTTCGAACTACCTAAATACAGAAATATAGAGAAAGTGCCTGTACATACCTCATACATTAAATGTATGAGAGGTAGCCGTGAACTATAGAGTTTTCTGAACTCGGTGTTCAGAGTGCCCTTTAACTGCTGCTTTATAGAGAATAATTTGTATAGCAAATATAGAGCTGTTTCAGGGATATATGTTAGTACATCACACTTCACCATCACAGTATGATCTTAATCTTTATGTAAGTTTACATTTAGCAAGGATTAATCAAACACTGTAATGGTAAATCCCTGTATTGGGATACATTTGACTATTTATATGAAGGCATTCAGTGTGTCACATTATAGCCACCAACTGTTTTATTGGCCTTACTGTGTTCATGTTGTTCTCACACACTGTTGTTCTCTGTTCAAGTTAAACGACTGCCTGCTTTTCTGAATCATCCTTTTTTTTTCTTCCCCTCCCTGCATTTACTGTTTTGCTCATACACAAGCAAGAAAAGGAATTTTATTGTGCGTGTGTGTTTTGTATAGTAAGGTATACAGGGGGGAAAATTTGAATAATACTGTGTACTTCTAAAGACCAAAGTCTATAAACGCTTACTTGACTAATGACCTTTACTCTTTTTTATGACAATTCTGATATGCAACATGCTCATGTGGCAATCCATTTTTTACTCTGTGCGCTGTTAAGACATCAGGATCAACAATGTTCAGGTAATACGAATACAAATGAACTATTTTCCTTTATATCAGAACAATTATGCGCTATTGTGTATAAAGACAAAAGGATTTCCAATAATGTCACCATTTTTTCCCATATTAAAGGTACTCTGTACTGCTCTGTTTGTCAGTGCTGCTTCACGGCACCACAGCAAGCCCATTTAACTCATGGGTATGTATACTTACAGTTCTGTCTTTTTTTGTTTTCATACCTGTCACTTGCGTTGGTTTATACACAATACTAACTATTCAATACATATATAAATTGTATCTTATTTAATGTGACTTTTATACATTATTTAGTATATTCTGTATTTTCTCTGTCGCATTGATTTTTTGCCCTTCTTTTGTACATTTCAAGCAGCAGTAAGGTATGTCAAGGGAGTTACATGGCAGCCCCAGCCCGAGCTTTCAAAATAATTAAGATGTTTTCTATGCAACCACAGAATGCAACGTTACAGCCAAATTTTAAAGACCTATAACTCAATAATTGATTTCATCTGTGTCTGTAAACCACTGGGCCTAAAACTATGCTATATTAGTTGAACAATCATCAGACAGCTTTGCTTTGATCTAAATTGCATTATTCTTAAAATATATTGGGATTATATCGAAATTTGACAGAAAAAAAATAACTTTGGTTTTAGTAAAATAGTCTGGGTCAGAGAACAGATCGATCATTCTGCCAGCCCGGTCTCATTTAAGTCTGGAACATAAATCTGTACACTTTTTCAGTATGGATAAGACAAGCCTCCAAACTGTGCAAAGCTTGTTAAAATCCTGAATATTAACCATTGCTGTGATTTGCTTCTTGTACAGGAAGAGGAAAAGCATACAGCAGTTCAAGATACAAGGTTATGTTTGTTTTCCTTCTGCTAACATCAAAACATAACAGAATGAACATCAAATAAATGAAACTTTATACATTAGACGTCAGTCTGACTTCTTTTTACCACACCAGGTCTCATGATTTTAAGCATGAGAAGATCATGCTGGGCCTTAAGGAAGTTGAACCTGTAGAGGAGCTGGATCTGAAAGAGGTCGACATTGATCCCCACATGGCCATATGGAAAGCTATGAAGCAGTCTCGTCAGCAGAAATACTATCAGCCTGAAGAAGGCAAAGGCAAGTTCTATCTTCCATCTGAGCTTCAGCACTTAGCTGGAAACAAGCAAGTTGAAGCCTACCATGAACCTCAGTTCTACAATCAGGGCCAGCTCTATCAAGAGGCTGAGAAGGACCTGGATGATGTTTATCATAACATGCAGGGAATAGTGAGCCATGTTGATGTCAAAGAAACATTGATCCAGCCTGAGATTCCAGTGCCTGACGTGGTGGAACTAAGTGAAACAAGTGTGTATATGACCCCAGAGGAAGACAAAGATGGCCTGTATCATGAAGGCTTGGATCATTTTACAGGCCAAGTGTTCCAGGCTGCAGTCATGGAAGACCCTCCCAAGAAGGTTTATACAGAACCTGAAGAGGACCAAGATCTTCTGTACCACAGTTAAATAAGCATAATGCCCTTAAAATAATGAAATGATTTTCCGAACGTGCTAAGTTGCATTAATTTATTACATTTGCAATAGCTTGATGAAAATAAAAGTCTTGTAAGTCTCATTCCACCAGTGGAACCTTCTGTAAGGCCCCTAAACCTCAACTGCTCAGCTGTAGACCTGGATTGTGTACTGTCTCAATTCTGCATTGCTCTGGGTAGAAGTACCAGCCAATAAATGGAAACTTATTATAAGCATACTGATGTTGTAGTTTATTTAAGAAATAATTTATAAAATATAGCAAAGAAACATCCACTGTAGGGGTTTCTTTTTATATTTTTTTTGCTGATGGTTTGTAATTCTGCAAAAGCATATTTTTAATCACTTCAGTGGCCGCATAAAAAAATAAAAAATCTATGTAAAACAAAAGGCACATTGCCTGAACAATGCTGGCTCTTATTTGGGGAAACTAAATCTTTATGGCTTTTTCGATCCAGCTGATACCTACCAAATCAACGTCTCAAAATCAAAACCTAGGTCATAACATCCATTTCAGCTTACAAGCTCCAAGTCTGCAGATTACCTGCACTGTAATGAATATACTGTAAGTTACAACACTTAGTTGTAACTGTTCTTCAATTTCAACTTATTGAATTTTTTAAAAAAAAAAAGGATCAATAGGTAACTTGTGCAACCACAAGAAAGTTTCAGCAGTCCTTAGCATAGCTCTTCAGGACGAATGACACCTTTCTTGATAATGAGGTTTCCATACAGGGCAGTCTCCCTGTTAGAGAGATAAGAAAGACTTGTTTTACCAAGGCAGAAATAAACATGACCCTGTAGATTCACACCAGCTTACTGTTAGCTAATTATACTGTACCCGGTTGCGACAACAGCAAAAGCTTTCTTAGCACGCTCATAGAAAGCGAACCTTTCAACTGCATCAAGATTCCCCTACAAAAACAGAGGTATAATTTTAAAATACAATTTTCAGAGTAACAATGAAATCAGTATAATTATCCAAGCATACGCCAATATACCCATGTTATATCTAATACATAAACTATTATTTATACACTCATTAATTTTAACCGTTTTACCCTGTTGAACCATGCGCACATCATGCTCGTTTACACCTAGGGACAATTTAGTGTACACAATCCACCTACCAGCATATTTCTGTGATGTGGGAAGAAACCGGAGAACCCGGAGAAATCACACACAACCTCAGGGAGAACATGTGAAACTTTACACAGACGGTAACCAAAGCTCAGGACTGTGAGGCAACAACGCTAGCTGCTGTGCCACCCCAACTTCATTACTAAATTAACACCGTCCACTTCACAAGTATCGAATAGCAAAATGATTGAAAAATTGTTCTCCAAGTGTGATTCAGTTGTTATTGTTAAAATAATCCGGTCCTAGACAGAAAAGGTCACGGCAACCTACATCTGATCCCGCTTGTTTCAGAAGTTCGGAGTAGCAGGGCCAAACTGGCACTACAAGACCACGCTGCCTGTCACTTTCCACTAGATCCATTACAGCTGCCTGAAAGAACAGAATTTACTCAGTGAATGCTGTACTGACAAACCTTCCTCAGCCCCTCATTAACTTTAAACAGTTTTATTTACAGCATGATTTTTTTTTATTTTTTACAAATACAGGCTAATGAATGACGTAGGTTCAGAGAGATAAAAAAAAAATACATTTATATCAAATATTTAAATTTCAGTATAAATGATTTTGCCACAAAACTGCATTACCCACCGGACAATCAACATAAGAATCAAGAGGAAAGAGCTTCAATATTGCTTCCAAAAGCTCTGGAATACGCAAACCTAAACAAAAAAAACATAGCAAATACTTTACTGAACAGTAGATGCATTTAAATATCATAACGTTTTACTGTTTAAAACATGAAGGGACACCTACCATCTGCTCTTATCTCTGTGGGACCACATTTACAAACAGAGGAGACAGGGAAATTTGCATCTGCAAGAACTACGAAGAAGGAAAAAAAAATTATTTTCTACATTTCCCAATCCTGGGACGCTGTAAATCATATACTGTAAAGTTGAGTATAGTTGAGAATTTGGATATTTGTTGCCTAGTAATGTCTCAAATTAAACAAGAAATAAAAATTATTTAGGCACATCTGCTTCGAATTTAATTTCATTAGTCATTTCAGGTGTGCAAGTTGCTGACTGTTGTGTGTCAGTATATAGTGCGTCAGCCCCTCTGTAGACCTTTTATCAGTGGAAAGTGACAAACATTAAACAGATGCCATTTGAGCAGTGGATCGGTCAATTTCACCACAGTCATGAGACATTTGCATATTAGTGGATGTTTCAGTGGTACAAGTGTATGAGGTGGAAAAATGTTTCTGAAACTTTTAAACGTCTCAACGGCAAAAACGACTAGACTAGAGGATAATTACCATACATTACGCAAAAACGTGTTAGAAAAACAAGTGTCAAAGTGTACACCTGCAGAGTGAACCGACAAGGCAGGTAGGTCTAACAGTGTAGTGTAAATGAATACAGTGTGCTTAAAAACCTCAGAAAGGCTGATCAGTGTCAGTGTCATTGCTGTGTTGAGAATGATCCACCACCCAAATCCTATCAGGTCAGCGGGCCTATGGGTGAAGCAAAAGGACGGCTAACAAATTGGTTACAGCAACAGCTGGAATACAAAGTGCACTTTTGTGTATGTGATAAAAAGGCCACTGAATGTCCATATAGTAAATCATTACAGAACTGCATTATCTAATTTTAAATTAAGCCAATTCAGACAGCCTGTTGACAGACAGCGATGTGCAGGATAACATATAATACATTATATTTATATGTATATACATTCATACTACAGCTGGGCAATAGAATTCTAACTTCTCGTTAACACGATATGATCATTCATATCATCAGCCAACTGAATATCATGAGTATTGTGATTTACCAGAAATGTCAGCTTTTCTCCTGAAATGAACAGGAAGCTGCAGTGTTTCCTGCTCCCATCAATACATCAGTGAAGAGTCTGAGTAATGTAGCATGAAACGTAGAATTAACTTAATAAATATTAGGCCTATAATGTTACAATCTTACTGTGTGCACAAGAGCTCATGAGCACCCCCTGTCTCCGGTCTGCATGTGCTACATGTTCTTTAGTCTCTGAACATTATTTTCATAGCATAACATATCTCGTGATGAATATCGTTATTGTGAAAATGTAAAGTGTAATTCATGATAGAATTTTCAGGTTGTATCGCCCAGCCCTAATACATACATACATACATACATACAATCACCATCCACTTTAAAAGGAACATCTGTACACCTGCTGATTTATGCAGTTATGCAGCAGCACAATGCATAAAATCATGCACAAAGTCATGAGCTTCAGTTCATTTTCAGCAAACTTCAGGAATTTATAACTATGGCATCACTGCTGGTGGTTTAATTGTTTCAGAAACTGCTGATCTTCTTGGATTTTCACACACATCAGTCTCTTATGATGCAAAAAAAAACCATTGTGTGAATGGCAGTTCTGTGGGTGGAAACACCTTGTTGATAAGAGAGGTCAGAGCTAAATGCACAGACTGAATCGAGCTGTTAGGAAGGATATAGCAACTCATATAATCTCTCTTTACAACCATGGTGAGCAGAAAACATCTCAGCATGCACACACTGAACCTTGAAGTGGATGGCCTACAACAGCAGAAAAGCACACTGGATTCCTCTCCTGTCAGCCAAGAGCAGGAATCTGAGAATATCACTGCCACAGGCTCATTGAAATCAGACTCATATACTGTTGCAGCCAGAAGTTTGCATGCACGGACATGAATGTCTTCATTGACATAAATGTCATGACTATATTGGATGTTTTAATAACTTCTCCAAACTGTTCTTTTTCTGGGGAAAGATAATTGTACAGTGAACCCCATTCCTGCGAAAGACGAAAATCTGTGATACATGGATGCCACCCCTAAATGTTTTTTTAAAAATAGTTTAACCCCTAAATTATCCTCCCACACTCTTTAAACACTTTCTAGACACAATTAAACACATAAAGAAAACATTTGCGATCATATAGCGAGGCGAATTCTGTGTAGAATTCGTAGAAACATCACATTTATAGCGAGTACTGATACGGGCGAATGCTGGTTGCTTCTCCCCCAACTGTACACATCATAGCCAGCAGCCAATCACAACCAAGGTTAAATGAACAGGGCATTTCAATTGGCCAGACTCCTTCCTCTAACCATAATTTTTTTTTCAATATCCCCACCTCACATTTTCGTAAATGACACTATGTTCTTTGTCTCTTGTGTAAATATGACATACACTGTACTGTATTTTATATATAATCAATATTTTACTCCATTTTAATTAATGTCTATATTTTATAATACAAGGGAGCTCCACAAATTTTTTAAATATATATA
>JAQMCW010000037.1:9656375-9671794 GCA_030068335.1 Chrysichthys cranchii | reverse complement strand
GACAAAGCTACGAACCTGAAGATAGCGGAACATATGAGATGTAGGTAGACCATAAGTAGAAGACAAATGAGTGAATGAATCAAAAATACCATCCTCAAATAAATCTTTAATGGACATTTTTTAAACTAATTACTTGCTTCCTTGAGGGGTCCTCTTTTTATCTATCAAAACACAATTGCTAGTTGAGTGTCTTGCATGCCAAAAAAGTAGCAAGCCTACTAACTAAACTTCTCATAATCGGCCAATAGGAAAAGGGGAAGATTTTTACATCGGAAATACACATAAGGATAAGATCACACTAGAAGTAGAACAAACTGAAATAACAGGATTTTTTTTTATAACCGCATTATCCTGGTCAGGGTTGTGGTGGATCTGGGACCTATCTCAAAAACACTGAGCATGAAGCAGGAATACACCCTGGAGCATCATGTATACATGTTCACACTTAGCAGCAATGTAGCAAAGCCAAACCACCTACCAGTATGTTTTCTGGGATGTGGGAAGAAACCAGAGAAAAGTGAGGACACCCATGCAGACCCAGAAAAAAAGATGCACAGAAAATATAGCAATCCTTTGTCTACATTTGGCACCATACAGCTTTCGATTCCTGAACTTAACTGATGTAACACTTTAGGTCCAGATATAACACTTTAAGTGACCAACTAAACAGGTAATAACCCAATAAAAAATATAACAACTTTGATAATGGTGGCTTGTTATTTCACCACTGTCATTAGCCAAAAAACATCCCTGACAGCCTTGGATTCCTAATTCCCCAATCAGTCTTCACCATTGGTCTGTCTCTGTTATATAATATCAGCTATACAGACTGTCCTCGAGATGCGATAGTTCGACACAAGATTTTTCGATGTTACTATGATAATAGCAATATGGCAAAAGTGTAAATATATTGTAAAAATATTTCAGATATTGTAAAATATAAGCTTCATGCATGTGGCAGGTAAACATAAGAGTGTAAGAGGTACAATACATTGGGACGATGCCAGGTTCCTGGGATGTATGCAGCTCCCGCCTTGTGAGATGCCTCATTCTTGTCTTCCAATAATTAAGTTAATGTAGTCTTCAACAACCTGACATCATTCATGTATGCACATGTTGGACAGAATCTTGGCGAGTACAGTGCGAAACGACATTCAATATATGTACGATACGTAGCTTTAGCAATTTCGTGACTTTCTATTAAATTTACTACAGTACGGTGTGTAATGTACTGTACAGTATTGTTACATACACTATGGGTTTAATAAAGTATGGTGCTGTAAATTGCTCTTCCATACAGTACACTGTACATTACAGCTAGGCTCAGCTACGAAATACTGTACCGATCAACATTCTTAGAGACTCCTGCGTAGGCTAGGCTATGCTAGGCTAAGCAGTGGTTCAACATATGATATTTTCCACTTACGATGGGGTTCGGAATGCATCTCCATCGTAACTAGAGGACTACCTTTATATATAAGTACCCAAAGCAAGTAATTTCATCCATAACCATTTCCGTCCTGTTTATTTCCCCGAGTTCTCTCTGCCACTGCTTCTTTTTGTCTGTGTATAACAATTCTAACATTTCATAAATACAGAAATACTTGGTTTGACTGGGTTTTTTTGTTTTTATAAATATGTAAGTTGGTTTGTGGGGTCATGACTAAAGACTTCCTCGTTCTAGAATAATTCAGTTACAATCTGTTCTCATCAAACTTTATTCTGAGTGTTTTTAGGAAATTGTGCTTTACGTAAAAAACATTTGACATGTAAAGGAGCATGAGGATAAATATGCAAACACATGACGTCACCTGGCGACTCCCAGAGCACGCAGGAGCTACATTTCCCCTGAAAAGACCGGTAACACTGCAGGGCACTCTGTAGTCCGGTAGGTGAATGTAGTAAATAAGCCAACAAGGTAGGTGTAGCTAATAAATTATAAACTAAGTTTTTATGTAGTCCTTGTGGCTGTCGAACACGGGTCTCCATTTGCTAAATAACGAATAACTTGATGAGATATAGTTAGTGTTTCTCCTCAGTACTACTAAGGTCAGTTAGCCGAGGGACGTTAGCTAGCTAACCCACGGCAAACTTTAGCTGTTATATAAACTGTCCTCGTCAGAAAGAAAATTCTACACTTCACATAAACAAAGTCATGTCATGTCAACAATATGTTGTTTCAGGCAACAAAAATGAAGCGCACTGCGTTTATAAAGTTGTGTACTTTAACGTTACATAGGCAGCTACGTGCTGTTAGCATCTTCAGCTAGCTCCTGCACTGGTTGCTGCTCTGTGTGACATTGAACAAGGAGCAAGAGCAGTTCAGCTCGTGTTTATTATTTTACCTGAGCTGTACTGTCGAACAGCTACAAGGGCAGACGGCAATAAGTTGACTGGTTTCAAAAGTGTAGCGGCTGATCTGTAAAACACTGCCATTTTTCTCTCCAGTTGAATATTTCACCTCGGCAGCGCTTCTCTACACTCTCCGCCACTGAACGATGCTGACACCGGGTTGCCAGATATTACAGAAACTATCCGTGGGCGTTGTCCTTCTTGTTGTAATGCTTCATATCCTGCTTCATATAACTACATTCAAGAAAAGGTCCCGTTTTTTTTTAGACTTAGCCTTAACCAACACGTTCACATCTAAAATGTGTACTGATTGCGGAATTGTTCAAAAGATAAACTACTACATCATGCGGTAAAGAGTAAAAAAGTAAACATTTGGTGCGTTAATATATAATATTTACTTTTCTCCACTTAAATAGTAGTTCCAGGTACAGTTTGTGTAGTTTTATGAGGAAATGAGCTGGTAAGTTTTACTGGGCATCTTGGAGAATCTGCAACAGTTCTTCTGGAGACTTGCTTCTCTTTATTGCATGCAAAATCCAGCAGAGTTCACTATCTGAAAAGTGGTCTCTTATACAATATGTTTCTTTCTTTACTGACATACAAGCATGTAATATTAAACACTGAACAATATTATGCAGTAGAAGATGAGTGATGTCAGTTTCACTAAAAATTTTTTTTTAACACAAAACAACTGACAATTAAGGCCGAAAAAAATGGAGCAGTTGAGGGTTGCTCAAAAACCCAACAGTAGCAAGTAGCTGGGATTTGAACTCACAACCCCATGATTAGTGGCTCAAAGCTTTAACCACTGCATAACCACTGCTTAGTAGTTTAAAAAAGTTTCAGAAATTCACTTGCTCTAACAGGACCATGGTATATGTGATCAGGAAGAAAAGACTCTATAATTCTGTTTGGGTTGTGACATTTTCAGCCATTATCCTCTCTTACTGTTAAACTGGCTCCCTCTGGTGAGCACATCTACTCATGTAGGACAGACTAGAGTACAGGCATAGAAATACCTAAACAGGCATATAGTCAGGGATTTTTTAGGCCAGGACACATTTTTTGCCCCATATTATGTTTTTCTGTGGTTAGTACATCAGTCAGGTAATATTAGTGCACTGCATCTTGTCAGAGTTTCCAGATGAACACTTCTGCTTATATTAATTAGGGGAAGTATGTGATGTGAGACAGTCTGTAAGTACTATTTATAAAAATGATCATTAGCACAGTGGCTAGCATAAGTTGCTTAAGTTAAAATTATATTCATATTTATTGCCATTTTTTGTAATAGCATCAAATATTAGGCTGCATAACCTTATCTTGTTCCATGAATAAGTTTTTGACCATTTGTTTCAAGCTCCACGGCAAGAATGAATCACAAACCGTGTTACTTCTAAAGCTCCGTCAGTCAGCATGTGAGGAATGACAAAGCACTTTGCTAAAACAGTGTGGAAATATCTGCATAAAAACACAATGAACAACAGCAGTACAATAAGAGTAAACAATGTTGCTTCACAAAGATTAAACAAAGGCCCTCTTGTTTAACAAATGCTAAGTTGAAAAGCAGATTTTCAAGCAAGTGCTTACAGTGAGAGAGTGGAACCAGCCTTGAAGCAGAATTTAAGGGCTTGTTAAATGGTTTATTCTCTTATTAGAAATACTTTTGGTAGTGGTTCTTTGTTTTTTGTCAGATCAGGTGCATGTTACTAAGTAGGGGTGTAAAGGCATAACGTTATGACAGTGTCATAGAGAAATCTAAAAACAGATGCCTACTTTATAAAGAATAAAACTAAGATGTTTAAACAACTTCCAACAGGCTTAAAATAATCAGATTTCCCAAGCACAAAAATGTAAACTTTTCCATTTTAAATTTAAAAGCCAATCTACCTACTGGCATGTTTTTTTTTTGTTTGTTTGTTTTCTACAAAGTGGGAGGAAACCAGACAACCTGGAGGAAAGACACATGGAGAACATGAAATTCCACATAATAACCCAGGATCAAGATCGAACAGAAGACCCGGGAGTGTTGAAGTGTCGATACTCCTGCAGTGCCAGTGCCCTGAACCCTTTATAGGGCACTAATTGAAATTAAAACCTTTAACCCTAGAGTGTTATTGTAGGATATTTAACAACTTTATATTATAAGAATTTTTTCCTCCAAAACACACACACACACACACACACTATATTTTGTTTAAACATAACATTTATTGAGGATGGGAATAATCCATGTGGTTCCACGGAGTCACAGAAAGGTAGTGGGCCCATTTTGGGCAAATTTACCAAATATGGTTCTTCACCCAGTAAATGGTTAATCTGGGGTTTCAGGGCAATATTGGCCCAAATAGTGGTACTCAGTATCGGATCAGTGCATTCCTACATCCTGTTTTGTTCAAAGTAGGTATTTTGATATGACAAGTATCTGATATTGTACAGTTAACATATGATTAGTTTTTCAAGGTGTTCTACTGCCACAGTAGCAATCAGTGATTAATCCAGGCATAAATGTTGGATTTGTCTTCATCAATAAACATTAATGGACCAAACAAAGCAGTATTTCAGTCACTGAAACTTTATTTTGTAGTGAACATCAGGAAAGGGCAAATATGTATTGCTTAATCAGATGGTTTTTTTGTGGTTTTATTTGATATTCTAACAATAGTCGCTCATATATTATAAAAATTCTTTCACATTACAGAAGTTCAGAGTAATCTCTCACACATTCTGAGCTCAGGTTGGAAAGTGCTAAAGAAAGTCAATCAGTGAAAGATTTTGGTAAAATGTTGGATTCCAAATGCCAAAGCTATTATTCCATAGGCACATCTTTAAATAAAAATGCAACTACAGAAACAGAAAAGAGCCAAGGTATACACTTCAGATATTCGATTAACCCTTTCAGTTGATTCTACAACCACAATTAACATGACTGACCCCACAAGCAAGCTCTATGTAACAGACCATTGCATAAAGACATGTGAAATAATCCCCAAATCAAGCAACTGATACTTTAGACTCACAGTAGTGAAATGCCAAACAAAAAATTCCCAGATAAAAAAAAAAACCATATCTATCATGCTATGCAAAGCTGAAGAAAGCTATGGAATTAGAAGTGTAATGGCTTACATTAGGAACAGTTGGATTAAATATCTCACGCACAATCACTCTTTTAAAGACATTACATAGAAAGTTGATCCTGATCAAAATAATATACATCCAAAGTCGTAAACATAATAATGTACAGCCCATGACAATGTCATCCAATTTAAATCCATCTGAATATGGTCCAAGAGATTTTTTATATTACAGTTGAAAAACAATGTAAGATTAAGCACAGAGTATCCATCTGTACACCCTAGAGACTAACCAGGATCATAAGGAGCCTGACTTTTAGCACTGAATCCAAATTTTGATAAATAGGGGATAGTGGGACAGTTACAGTGTCTGTACAGTGAAAGTTTGTAACTCTGGGTTCTCAGGTCAGCTTGCTCCCTCCCCTTTGCTCTAGGAATTGTTCAAGCAGCAAATTAAACACCTGATGGAAACTCGCAACATAAACAACAATTACAGCCACAATACATTTTAGGTGCACGGCGTTGGCTTTAGAAATGTGATATTGTCTTGACTGTTAAAAAAAAAAAAACAACTTTCCTGACCATCAGTTGTTCCACATATGGTTTAGATATATTTTATTCATCTTGGAATCCCTGGCATTGGATTCATAATCAAATAAACATGCAATCAAATTTACTACTATAGTTAAAATATACAGGGTTCTCCAAAAGTCTGGATCCACAGCCATTTTTCCTGATATGAAATGTAATATTTTTCTTTTTGTTTTAGATCCAAGATAGCTTCGAAACTAACAATAGAAGATCAAATTCAGCATATACACAAGTGCTCTCAATTTAAACATTTGTTGTAATATCTGTATTTAAATAAACAATTTCCTATGGAGCCAAACGTTTGGTAAGCCCTGTATATAAATGCCTTCTATAAAAGGTGCCAAGCTGTCAGCATCTAAAATTCATCCATAATTTCAGAGGAAAGAATATGTATTGGGATCTGGCTACACAGACATCTATAAAGACAGTCCATAAAAATGTGGAACTATGCTGTCAGAAAGGAAGTTTCCAAAAGAAAGAGACATGCTGATCTTCAGTGTTGCACTTTCATATCAGAATCTGTTTCTGGAAGAGCAATATTTAAATGGCTATTAAAAAGAAACCCAATGGCCATCTTCTTATATTGCTAAATGACTGGCAGCTTTGCAAAATATTTTCTTTAAGTTGTCTAAAACAAAATCAGAGCCACAATTAATGAAATGCTACATTACTTTTAAAAACAGCATCTTTGATTTAATATGTAGAGTTTTAAGCACCTGCAGGATAAAACCTGCGAATAAACAAAAACAAAAAAATACAATATTCCAAGTGGATACAATCAATGTAAGTGCAGGTGGATACTGGCTATATTATGTTGTGGCTTGTGTGATCTCAGAGTCTGGTGCTTTTTCTGTTCTCTGCTGTTGAAATTCATTTAGTTCCGAGTGCCAATCAGTTACAAGAATGGGAAGAAAGGTTCATCAGAGCTTAATGAGATTAATTCTTTCACTTTTTACTCCAGTTATGTGGGTGTTGCACATTCCTGTAGCCACTTAAATAAAGACATGAAAGAGCCTAGATAAAATGGTTAATGAAAGACTTGAGTAAAATCCCAATACAGAATGTAGAATTAAGATGTCAGCCTTTATACTGGCACACAGCTGGGAAGAGACACAAATACTGTCCTTTTGCACTTCTGCATAGCAAGTCATGAAACTCAGAGTGTGCTCAGGGTTAGGAGACATAATTAATGACTCACAAATGGTGCTAATAATAATCACCATAATTTTCATGTTCTACCTATATGTAAGCAGGTGCTGGGTAATAAGGAAACAATTGTGTGAACATATGCCTTTCCCTCTGGGAGAAAACCAATATTGTATTAAAACTGCTAGGGAGAGGCAAGAAATCACAAAGACATCTTGAATATATGACAGAAATATAGGACACTCAAGAGAAGGCCATCCCTTGGTCATCAAATCCAGGAAGTAGCTTTGTAAGGAATGACAAGGGTTTAGGTGAACAGCATATGCTAGTTAGAATAATTGGGAGCTAAGGCTGCTTCATTTTCATCTTTTTCTTCCTCCCTATTAGCCCAGTTATCAGCATGGATCTTGTTACATTCCAAGAAGAATTTATTTAACTACAATCATTATTATTATTATTATTATTATTATTATTATTATCATCATCATCATCACTAAGCTCAGATAAGAGAGGTTGTAAACATCAGGTGAATTTTTTTCAAGATAAATGTACAACACATGACTAAAAAATAAACAACAGTGAAAAGGGCTATTTGACCAAAAATCCTGTCCGAGGCCATTGGATGCTCAGTGAGATTTGCAATGGTGTGTTGTAAACCAGTTACTTCTGCCATCATTTCCAATGATAGTAATAAAACACCTAACTACTCCTCAATGTACTACATTCTACATCAAGTCAGTGCAAGATATTTATCCCAGAAAAAAAAGAATGGTTGGAATAAACAGCAGTTATTCATAATGTCAATCGTAAATCATTGTTGCAGGTTATTAAAACTGTAATCAGGTAACACATGAAATTCTTTGCTTGTCTAAGCCTTTTGGGTGTAGTAATTCAAAAATGATATTTGTAACAATATTTGCATTAACTCTGTTGATTTGTTCCTCTGTTTACAGCTGACATTGCAAAGGTTCACATGTTACATCTCAGTCTATAAAGATGTTTAGCTAGAAAATGGGATGGGGGGGGCGGACAGAGTGAAGGAATGTAAGTAGTCATGATGTGTTTAATGGAGTAGAACCTCTCAGGCCTTCAAAAACATCACCAGACAAAGGTAGGTTTGGTCACCTGTTAGAAGTCCTCTCTGGAACATGCTTCAATATGCTGGATTAACCTAGCTTGGTGATCTGCAGACTTCCATCTATCCTGATCATATCAATGGTCAGCAAAGACTTCACTTTGTGATAAAAGTCAAACAGCTGATGTCCATCGACAAAGATCCTAAAGCGCTGGTGTTCACAATGAATCTCAATCTGCATGGATAGGAGTAAAAATACAGAAAAAAACAACAACATGAAATCAGACAGAGATTGGAAGTACTGGAAAAGTTGAAAGTACAAGCCACTGAATTAAAAATTGTAGGTTCAGTACGCTGAAAGGAAGCGCTTATCCAGTTTTGCATGCTTATCTCAGCTTTGTATTGGATCACTGATTGATCTGGAAGTAGACTGACCTGTTTCCTCTAGCCCCTTTCACTAACCTCATTATCTCAACCTTCTTTATATCCAACTGCCATACAGCTCTTTGCCATGCACAGCAGCACAAACTACAATTTGGAGTTTTCAGCTTTTGTAACCATTTTTGTTTGGAGGGGATAGTTTGTCCAGCCAACAATTCCATGTAATAAAAATTATGCTTCTGAGAAATACATATTATTGCACTTGATGGCATTACAAAAAGACATACACAAGGTTGTAATTGGCTGTATGTAAATGATTGGTGCAAACTCTCAACAGAATTTAAGCTAAATTTACATTCCTCACAAGTGGCGTCAGCTTCAACAGCTCACTTAGGCTCTTAAAACATGTGGCAAAAAAACAACTGCTTGGCTTAGAAAAATGGCAATGCTCTGGTGCAGAGGTTAACAGAACAGTTTTAGGCCACATGAAGTTACATGCTGAGACAATATTCTTTATTCGTCTTCTGCCGCTTAATCCTGTTCAGGGTGCTGAGACAATATTATCAACCCAAATATAAAGATTTTAGTTTGATTTTAACTTGATGCCTACTGTCTGCACAAAAAAAACTGCACATAATATAGACTGCTGGCATCTCAACCCAGACATCTGAAACACTTAACTGCTAATAATGATCATACTCATAATATATTCCTCCAGTACATGTATTGTTGGTAATATCTAGCAACACACTACAAGTTAAAGTCTGTTAGTTACCCTAAATGGCTGGTCCTGAATGAAGGGGAAGTATGGAATGGCTGCTTCCTCTTCACTCCATTTCCCAGAAACTCTTGCATTCCGCAAGAACTGCCGTTCAACAAATCGGGCACTAAGTTTCAGGGCCACATCTGTGATATCCTTCTCATCCTTCTCTGTGTTGCAGCTACAGGTTAGACTGATGTCAAAGCTGGACATAAAACAACCATTTAAAAAGGTGAAACGTGCTAGATGATGTGTAAGGCATTGATTTTTAACATGCAGTTTTGACATGCCTAGTGTAGTAACCACCATAAATACCGCTGATGATATTTAGATTAAAAAAAGCTTCTGTTACACGATACATCATTCATTAGTCAATAAGTCAAAAGCAATAAAATGTAACTTCAGCTAAGGACCAGAAAATCAATCAGCCATTACTGAAGGAGAGAACAAATCCAAAAACACTGTTCCTGTGTTTGGTGTCTATGGTAACTAGTAGCATGTACAAATAAGATGTCCACATTTTTCAGTTAGTGGCAATTTTCAAAAAGACACATACTTTGATTTGGCCAGTTTTGTCTCCATTTTTTGGTAAAAAAAAATGTCAAAATGGGAGTGCAGCTTATCAGTATGGCTGAAATGAAAATAAATTTGCATCGGGTGACTTTCCCTGACACACCCACAAGTTCAACCTGCTGTAAAATCTCTTTCTCTCAGAGTAGGTAAACAGTCATTGGCATGCTTACACACAAGCCATTCATCTACCAAGCCCAGAACACGTCCATGCACAAGCTCCAGTATATGAACAAAATACCACCAAAAGTGCATATTACTGTATATTAAAGCACTTTGCTGTACATGATTAAAATTATTCATGACATCAGTGGTCAAAAAAGCACATCTACATCATTTAAGATTAGAATGTTTCCAATGTCTAATGAAACTACAGTGAATAATCAAGAAGTTCATTTGCATACTGTGGGCTGTGATAAATCAGTATCAGTATTTGCAATGGCCAATATTACCACACTGATAATTGTTATAGTTTAATTCCCAAACTAAATAGACATCCATAAATGTCCTTGACATTGCGCTTCTAATAATATTGATCCAGCAGTGAACTAGTAGTCAGGTGAGAATAAAGTGAAAATGTCTCTCATGACAACAAGGTTCTAGAGAAATCTCTATTTCGGAACAAGAAAGCCATACCTATTCTTTTACAATGCTAAATTCAATGACCAAATGGAGATGACACTGATGCAGTTACAGCAATCATATTATCATCACTACCTGTCTGGCTCTGCATCCACGATGCCCATGACTATGATTTTCTTACCAGGCCTCATCCCTCCTCTGATCCGGCCTTTGAACGGCACAGTCTGTGAGATTAAAATAAATGGGGATTAGTCAAAGTCTGGTCTAGGCATGAGCAGTAGCCTATTTCATGGCTTTTATCTCTTTACTCTGATATGTGAGGCTACTCCACCAGGATTCGTGAGATATCCTCTTTGTCAGGGGAGATCAAGCCACCGTCTCCTACTGAATTGTGAAGGTGATCATCCTCGGTTGTCTTCAGGTTTATCCAAGGTAGAAAAGATAGAGCAGGGTTAAAAAAAACAAAAAAAAACACAACAACAATCAATCATTAAAAAAAAAAACAATACCTGCCAAAAAAGCCTATTCACTGTAGTGTATGATTCCTATGAGGCTATGTTTAAAACATGCACACAAGAACAATGCAAAAGCCCACACCTTAAAGATATTTCTCAAAAACCCAGCATATCTAGACATCGCTACACACATGATGACTAGATCAGGTCCCGGTGCAGAGCTTGTTTCATTCTTCGGCGTTGAGGAATTTAATAAACATCGCCCTAAATATTCAATTAAGGCTCGTCCATGATTGCAGGCTCCTGTTAACTCTACGCTGACGTTTTGGGCGATGTGACGCGTTTTGGACTTCACCGGATTTTCCAAACTGTAATTTATGCTGTATATGAAACCTTCCTAGCAGGGTCATGCAGTTACAGTGAAATGTAACGCCGTGAGGTTTTAAAAGGCGTCGGTATACTCACTGTCACGTCCTTTTCCGTGCTCGGTTCCGCCATCTTGTGCAGAAGACCATAGGATGCTGATAGTAGCGCAGGAATCTGACAGCGGCGCGCGCCTTTCTCTGACACAGCGGAGTGGTACAGCAGGCACGCGATCACCGGGACTCATCTGCTGCGGGGCAAACAACGAGAGACAAGACACAGAAGCTCGAGGCTCATTCCCCACACCGCTTGGGGAAATTATGCTGACGTGTGTAAGAGTAGGGACGGAGCTTAATCCAGTGTCTACCTCCAATCTTGGCCACTTCCCAAATCGCATAACCTGCTACGTCCTGCTGTACTGACTAGCCTAGTAGGCTGCCTTGTGTCAAAATAGCAGTCTGCGCCACTTCTGTTCAGTAATGTAGTATGCGTAGACTTGGGAATAATCTGTAAGGATTCACAGGCCTCTGGATAATTACTGGGATTTCCCAAAGGGGCTCTTTCAGTGTGTTGATTTATGTTTGCATGTTTTAAAGCAGGCACGGTGTGGTGGTAACAACTTCCTGTGTGGAGTTTGCATGTCCTCCCTGTGTCTGTGTGGGTTTCCTCCGGGTTCTTCGGTTTCCTCCCACAGTCCAAAGACATGCATGGGGGGGATTAGGCTAATTGGTGACTCTAAACAGCCCACAGGTGGGAATATGAGTGTGAATGGTTGTCTGTCTCTGTCTGTGTGTTGGCTCTGAGGTGGGTTGGCGACCTGCCCAGGGTGTACCCCACCTCTTGCCTAAAGACAGCTGGGATTGGCTCCAGGTTTCCTCCATGAACAGGATTATTTGGCAGGAGATGAGATGAGTGAGTGGTTTAAAATAGCCCTCTGAAAATCACCTGCTACTGTGGGTGAGGTTAGAAATGGTCAGAAAGCAATTCCCATGGACATACACTTGAAACATAAAGAGAAAGAGAGAGTCCGAAGATCAACTACCTGACCACTTTTACAACCTATATACTCCATGAATCCATTATGTGTCAGGGTCAAGGGGAATTCTAGCTGACTGCAGGTGAGAGGTGGGGTACACCTTGGGCAGGTCATCAATTTATCTTTAGGGCTAACACAGAGAGGAAAAGGCATTCCCACTCACATTCATACCTACAGGTAATTTAGCATAGCCAGGTGACCTAACCTGTATGTCTTTGGTCTGCGGGAGGAAACTGGAGCACCCTGAGGTAACCCTCACAGGCACAAGGAGAACATGCAAACTTTACACATAAAGATCGTGGTCATCCCTCAAGTTCTAACCCAGAAACTTCTTGCTGTGAGGCGATAGTGCTAACAACGGCACCACCTTGCTGCTCCCATATACTCTAATCCAGGGGTGTCCAATCTTATCCGCAAAGGGCTGTTGTGGGTGCAGGTTTTCATTCTTGCCAAGCATGGGCTACACCTGATTCCACTAGTTTAATCAGCTGAGCTTGGCTTTCAGTAGACTCAGATTTGGCTTCTGCTTGGTTGGAACGAAAACCTGCACCCACAGCGGCCCTTTCTGGATAAGATTGGACTCCTGCTCTAATCCCATGGATCTCAGTGGGATTTGTGAAGTACGTACTATTTTTTATTACAGCAGTGAAGCCCGCAACCCTGTATTATCACATTTATGCCTAGAAATAATGTCTTAGAATTAATGCCTCACAGGTGCAGGATCTTTGGTTGGATCCTGAGTTCAGGATGACTGTCCATGCATGTTTTGGGTTCCTCTGGGTTCTCCAGTTTCCTGGAACTGCCCAAAAATAAGCAGATAAGCAGATTGGCTAGAGTAAATTGCCATTAGCTATGAATAAGTGTGTGCATGCTCAATGATATACTAGTGTCCCTTGGCCTTTTGGCCAGTGTTTCTGCACAGGATAAAATGCTTACAGAAGATGAATAAATGAATGATGTCAAGTGGAATCTAATGACCTTTTTAATAAAAATATGTTCTGTAATAATAATAATAATAATAATAATAACTTATTGTTGTTGTTGTTGTTGTTGTTGTTGTTATTATTGGTATTAATAGTATCATTTTTATAATCATAACATTCCATACACAGACAAGCCAGTTAAGTGCTCTTAATTCAACTGTGTGTGTGTGTGTGTGTGTGTGTGTGTGTGTGTGTGTGTGTGTGTGTGTGTGAAATTTGTTTAATTTAATTGTCTAGTAACAAGAAACAATATTGTAGACCTCATCCTGAGTTCACTCACATACAGTAAATAAAAGCTGCACCGGCTTCTCACAGACACAGAGAGAAGATGCATAATGAATGAAAGCTGAAACCTTACTAATGTATGATGAATCCTCCAATATATAGTTTTTATAGAAAATGTATATAGGAAAGATACAGACATTTGATATTAATGCTAAAAGTACATTGCCAGTGGGAAATTTCAAAAGTAATAAAATGTCCAAACCTAAGTACTATGTCCTAGACATTAGACTGTATTAGCAATTTTAATAAAATATCCTCACAATTTACATTTAACTTTCACACTTTCGTGCAATTACTTTGAAACATAAGGGGTTGGGACCTGAAAATAAATTGGTTGTAAGTAATAAACATTTTAGACACTAGGGGACAGGCTTGTGCAATAAACCAACAGTCTGTCTAACGACTTAGGCCATCTGTAGGGACTCGATCATAAGATCATTAGTAATATAATTATTTGGCCACATAAACGTAATGCTTAATGTCATATTACTCGCTAATCATCTCTGGATAATTGCATTAAAGGTTCCTATTAGTAAGTTATATTTTATATAAGGCACAAATATTTAGTTTGCCCTCTTTTAGGTTGTTTTTTTGTTGTTGTTGCTGCAATATTTGTCCTTGTAGTTCAAGTACAATCCACTATTCTAGTGATTCTAGTAACATCAACTTACCTGACTTTAATGTAAACAATATTGCCCACCCATGAGTTCAGTGAAACTTGTGGATTCTTGGTGCTCCCTAACCCTGACTGTTCATGAATGTATTTGAGCATGCAAATATAATAAGTGTTTATTTAGCATGGCCTGGGTGTAATTAGGTTAATGCTGCAGTAGCACGGTGCTCCTCTCCCACTGTTCCATTCTCCTCTCCTTTTTATCCAGAAAGGCCTGCAGAAAGGCTTCACGCTGGACACAGTGATCCAACTGGGTGCACCTGGGCCTGTTGACCACCGCATCTGTCTATTCACCTCTTTCTCCTGCTCCAGCCCCTTAACTGACATCAGATATCAACCACCAGTGTGGCTTTGGTAAAAGATAGGGATTTTGTGTTGCCTAAAATGAACAAAAATAATAAAAATGGAGCTGTGTTTAGAGGTATCCTGAATCCATCAGAGTATATAAAACAGAGAGGCTCATGCCATTTGATATGATACTGTCTAATAAAGAATGAAATAGACTCTCAGATCTCATATTTTGTAATTTAATTCACAATATTCAAGCACAGGTTTTAGATTCTTCATCTATTATATTACATGCTCTCTGTCTCTTTATCTGTCCCTTGTTTGTCTGTTTTTTAATGTCACACTCCCACACACTTCCTCACACCCACTGCTTCCATGCTGCAGCTGTGTGTGGTCTGCCTTTTACTTCCTGTTCTGGCTCCTCACTCTGGGTCTTTCCCCTTAGCACTTGCACACTGGAAATCACATGAACCTGTTCATGCACACATGCAATCACATGCATTCACTCACATAACCTAAAAGCAAATGCAAAAAGTGAACAACTTGTTCATCATAGTTGTAGATAATCTGACTCCATTTTTGTCATCACTTTTAAGATTTTTTTGTATAGTGTGGATGCGATAACAAAATGTAGTTAGTATTTTATTAGTGTGGATTAAAAAAAAAGGTGGTGTGAGCAGCACGCAATTGATTCTATTGATCATGTAGGCAAATGTGACTTTTTCTATATACCATACCACTTTATTTATAAAGCACTTTACAACAACAAAAGTGCTGACCAAAGTGCTGTACACCAAGATAAATA
>JAQMCW010000037.1:9630245-9656275 GCA_030068335.1 Chrysichthys cranchii | reverse complement strand
AGAAAACCTCACACTGGAATTAAAAGCCAGGGAGTAAAAGTAAGTTTATAATCAAAATTTAAAAGAACAATAAAAAATAATAATCGTAATAATATATCTCTCTCTCTCTCTCATTCTTTATTCCTTCGTGCTGTTATTTCTTATTCCTGTCGTGCCGTGCAGCACATAGGGTGTCAAGCGGCCCCCAGGGAGCTTGGTTGACATTTCTGTAGCTAAGTGCATTCTACAGGGTGAGGTTGCCAGCCCCACGCCCAACCTTCCCGTAACTCAGTCAGGACCGCGCGCACACACACTCTCACACCTGTGGGCAATTTAGCTCATCCACCTAATCCACCTAATGTGCATGTCTTTGGATTGTGGGAGGAAACCCGAGTACCCGGAGGAAACCCACGTGGACATGGGGAGAAAATGCAAACTCCACGCAGCCCGTGTCGACACCGGTGATTGAACCCAGGACTTTCTTGCTGTGAGGCAACAGTGCTAACTACTTAGCCACCATGCCACCCAACTTTTTCTATATAGTATTCATGAAATGACATACAGTGGATGTCACTTTAGTTATTAGTGTCACATGCATTTAAAGATATTCCTAGAAAAGAACAAACACAGAATATGTATGTAATAATCTCAGGTCATACTGTTTGGCTTTCCCTGCATCTCAGCTGGTCTTTGGTATCTACATTCTGTCCTTCATAATCATTAACTCCCAGAGACCTTTGGCACTGACATCTAGCACTGAAACTAAAAAAAACATGGGTGCTTCTGTTATGTAGTGGGGGGCATTTACTGCTGGCATAGCTCTGGTCAGCTTGTCCACTTACAGGGCAGGGTAACTGCAAATCAGTACAAAGTTCTTTTGACTGTTCTCCTTTGTCCTATGATAAAAACAATTCTATCGTGAAGGGAGAGGTGATAATGCTGCCATCCTCAGGCTATAAAGGCTCACCAAATGGCTTGATAAATTGGTGTAAATCATCTGCTATGACCTTCACAGTCAGCAAGAGAACACCTATGAGAGATTTTGGCTGACATGTTAAATAGCCTCTCCACCACCAAGCATCAAAACAACATCTGAAGGAATATTTTTTTGGAAGAATGGCCTTTATCCCTCAGGTACAGTTCCACAGAATTTGCACAATCCAATGGGTACATGATGAAACTGTTTATTCTTGAGAGATGTTTAAGCTTGCTGTTCAAATGATTAGAGTAGAGTTGTCTTTTGTCTAGGAAGGTCTTTACATATCTTTCACGTCTACTGTAATGACAGATGACCTTGGTAATATGTCTGATTTTATTTGAGTAAATTCCTGTTTATCAAGGCAGTAGGCACGGTGTGACAAAACACACTTCTATACAAACTGTGCTCTCAACATTGTTGAAGCTTTACATTTTTTCTTGGAATGTGTTTAGTTAACAGGTGAGCATGTGAGTCTTTTAATGTGCTTCATTTGCAGGTATGAAAGCATGTTGTTCCTAATGTACAAAAAGCGACACCAATGCAGCAATGTATCATCACCAGTTAAATGGGTTCCTTAGAGGATGGAGTGCAGAGAGGGCCTCCACACAACACACTCTACATTCCAACCAGTGGGGGCAATGCTGTGCTGACATAGGCATTATATAAACATGTGTGACTGTGTGCGTGTGTGTATGTGTGTGTGTGTTGAGCCTGGGTTGTGGTTGGCGGAGAGCAGGCGTGGCTTCATTCCCTCTACAGGCCGAGCGGAACAGGATCATTCAGATAGCTGCACAAAGCCAACCTGACAGGGAGAGGTGGAGGGAGGGTGGGAAGGAGGGCAGAGCAGAGTGCAAGTCTACTGCAGTGTCTCCCCCCCACCTCTCTCTCTCTCTTTCTCTCTCTCTCTCTCTCTCTCTCAGAAACAAGAAAGGCTGTAGATGCCCTCTGTGAACTGAGCAGAATCCAATTATAAATGCAGCTGCTTAGGCAGTTTGTCTCTGCAACTATGACCACTGCTTCTAACAGTTGAATAGCTCTGTGTTTTATCGTGTTATACTAGTCATAATATTCATAGATTAATCAAATACCAATCTAACTGATTAAAAATGAAGTTCCCTTCTTATAATGTGCTGCACAAAACACTACGCATGGAAAGTAGAGAAAGAGAGGGAGGATGTGGGAGATATAGATTAAACCATCAGCACAGTCAGCCAGAAATACAGGTGTGTGAGTTTAGTCATTCTGAACCTGAAACAGAAATACTAAATTGCAGTATTTTTGTATTGCAGCTGACAATGTCAGGACAAGTTGTGATTTAAAAAAAAGGCTTGCACAGCTTTGTTGTCTGGGTGAAGTCGTATAGATTTGGTAAAATTAAGAACTTTTCAACTTCACAATCAGGTCTGCAGCCGGTACAAACTCCAACCTCCACAATCTTCAGCCAGTTTTCTACATCAAACCACTCTCACTAAATAATCACAGATTTTTGGTCAGGTTTTTAAATTTTATCTATCTATCTATCTATCTATCTATCTATCTATCTATCTATCTATCTATCTATCTATCTATCTATCTATCTGTCTATCTGTCTATCTATCTATCTATCTATCTATTTGCTCTAGAATTTCCCTGTGGCATTTCTAACTGTCCTTGTTTAGTCTACTTGGTTTGACCTCCACTGCACAATCTGTGCAAGTTTATGCCTGTTCACCAGTCAACGGACCTTCTGCCTGCTCCTTATTTTGATAATTGCTTACTCCCTTTGGTTTGTCTGATTTGAATGGCTTTAAGAAGAGCTGAACCCTCACTTGCATCCATCAGTCTGCCATTTATAAAAGCAGACATTGCCACTAGGACATGCAGAAAGTGACAACAGCACCAAAACCTCACCCCTCATGTCTCCATAGGAAACCTCAATGAACAACTCCAGCAACTGGGTATTCCTGGTCCTGCTCCCATTATCACAGCCACTAGCAGCTTATTACACATTGCTCAGCCCAACAAATATGAAGGAGATCTGTCTACCGGTAAGTGTCAAGGTTTGTTTGCTGTACTCATCAACACAAGACATTAAGTCTGATAAGGGCTACAGGAGTAAAGGATTGGGCAACGTCTGCTGCTCAAATGGAGCTTCCATTATCTATATATATAAAATTCTTTTTGCGTTTGAAACGGAAATTACTTATGACCACAGAACATATTATACGCGCGTATGACCAGAAACAGCGTAACTAGCGCTTACATTTTAACTAATCACTTTGTTTGTGGACACCATTTTTATATCGTCTTTACAAATTGTTATTATTTGTGTGAGAGTTATTTCACTGATACTGAAAAGAAGTAAACACCTATTTGGTAAGTAATTATTTAAGAAAACTTTGATCTTAATATATAAAATTCTTTTTGCGTTTGAAACGGAAATTACATATGACCATTTTTGTTGAAAAATAAAATTGGCTATTAACACACTTATTTTATCACCAGTGAGCAAAGCCACTGCGTAATCAGCTAGTATAGTTATATAAACACTTTTTGGACCACTTTTGGGAGGTTTTTAAGCCTTAAGCATTTGCCAAATGTGATGGAAACTTGTGAGAGTACATCTCTGATGCCTTTGCACAAGCTCATTATCAACACATTCCACATCACCTGCCTCTGTGAGACTGATACAAAAAAATAGTCTGTATATGTATATTGATTTTTGGGGCTTCAGACAGATTACCCTCAAGTATCTGTATCCTCTGCTAAAGCATTAAAAAACTTCAGAGATTTCAATGAAGATGTGCCACATATTTATTAGAGACTTTAGCTCAGACGTTGCACTCATATCCTTGTTGTCGCACTCATATTCTTGTTGTCATTCATAGTTGTGGTTGATGCCGCAAAAGATCAAGTGGGTGCCATTCTCTCACAACCTACAGCTCTCCTACCAAAACATTTTTTTCTCAAAAAATTTATTTCCTCTAACTTCTGTCATGCCTATTTCTCCAGCTACTGGTCAACTAGGAATGACCAAAACCTACCAGGTGTTTGTCACTAAATCCATGCTTCAGCACTTTATCAAATGATGCTTCTTGTGTACCCAATCCAAAATTCCTAGGATTTTTTCCGCTGACACACTTGCCATTCCAGTTCCACAATAGCTATGGTTGCACCTCCCCAATTTTGTACAAACCTGTAATTCTGCCAAAGCATGACAAATATTCAAGTGATTGTGGCTAGATTATCGAAATCCCTAATTTATTTCTCTCCCTGCCTTGCCAATGGCCTTTGAAACAACTGAGCACGTTAACCAGTATTTCGAAATCTTTGAAGACACAGCACCTGACAGGGGGCCTCAGTTCACTTTACAACTGGGATAAGCATTCTGGGAAAATATCTTTGTTAGTTTATCATGTGGCTGGCATTCTCAAGCAAGTTGAGAGGGGCAAACCAATACATCAAAAGATGCCTTCGATTTTTTTTTTTTTAAATTGATGTTCCTTTGTGTTTCATACTTTGTACAGTGACTCACACCATACCAGTGCATGCTTGTTTACCAAACTCCTGTTTCCTTTGGAATGGCACACCCATTGATGCAACTACCATTGGTTACAAAAAAGACAGTGTTTTGGAGGAAGTCTACAAACACATAAAGACTACAAGCACATAAAGACAAAGAATTTGCATGCAGATCAGCAACACCCACCTAAGAACCTAGAGACAGATTCTGACTGTCCACAATACTTTGCAAGGTGTTCAGAGACTCATCCTCAGATATACTAGCCCCTTCAAAGTCATTCAGCATATCAAAGAATACATATGTAAACTCTATCAATATTGCATCTCACCCAGGTCCCATGCCTCATTCCTCAAACCCATAGCATTCAGCCCCTAGGAGGAAGCACCTCCCACTGACAGTTTCACTGTCAGATGCAACTGCCATGATTCAGACTGCACATCATATGACTCTCTGTCACAAGACTCTGGATGGTTTTAATAAATGCTAAAGCACTTGCATCCATCTGTCTGCCATCCATGATATACTGTACATGTACCAAGGGACTGCAACTATGTCATAGTTTTGATAACGTAAACCTGTTCTTGAAGACACAAGAGCAGAGGGAGAAAAAGAGGAATAGAGTAAGCCTGGAATGATATCCTTTCAGAAGTTAGTGTTTAATTCAAAGTGTCACCTTTTTCATGTACAGTGCCTCAGCATGAATGCAGACAGCTTTTTATTTGCTTAGTTCCTTTACATTGTACTAAACTTTATTTGGCATTTAACATTGAACTTTATTAATATTTGGTATAAGACACAGTTATAGGTAAGAATGTTTTTACATATAGTTTTTATATTTAAATGAATCATACTCAGTCCAGGTAAGTGGACTTAACAAAGAACTAGTCATAAAAGACCTCAGTGCTTTTGCTGTTCACAAGTGGACTCAAAAGGGGACTCTTTCTGGATATTTTAGCATTGATATCAAACCACTTTTTCACACCTCCTCCTCCTCCGACTATTATTATTATTATTATTATTATTATTATTATTATTATTATTATTGCTATTAAACTCAATAGCATTGCCTCCATACCAGCATTAGCCTACCAGTCTTGTTGCTACCTAACACTGCTGACTTTGCTGTAGGACAACATGACTGCAGGGAAAGCCACAGGTTCTTTATCCATAAAGCAAAATGTGATGGTGACTGAGAACACTTTAATTCTTAGCATGCACAAATAAAGTTGACCAGAAAATGAACCACATATGGACCAAACTCATATCACCTCTGGAGGTTCGTTTGTGGGTCATTTTGGAAGGGTTCAATTGTTGTTGTTTGCCTGTGCAGAAAAATGTTGAGTCATTAATCTGAGACCTCTTGGACCATTGAAACAGTCTTGTGGGAAACAGAAAGTGTGAAAACACTCTGAGGGTGAGATGATTAAAGTAAGTCAATGCAAATTCAGTAAAACTTGATCACTAAGTATAAAATACAGATTTAACTAGACAAATAATTGAGCTTTTTTTTTTGTTTTTGTTTTTTTCTGATACATAACTGACTTTCAAAATGTGTCAAACAGGCTATGACATTTTTTCACAAAATGAATTTGCTAGTTTAACAATGACACCATTGACACACATACAGTAAAGTTTAATATTTTGACAGAATGTGGAAGATAACGTGAATGCTTAATACTGCAGCATTCAAAATAATATAAACCAACATCTATATTTTATTCTCTAAATCCTTCCAAAATATCACTAATATTTTAAAATATGACAAATATTTAACCTGCCTTATTAGTCACATAAACCGATTTACATGACCGATAGACAAAAAAATTGGCAAAATGAAAACTCAATATAAAATAAAATCCACTTTTCTGAACAGTCAGGCTAAGAGTGCTGTGCATGGTGTATAACTGTGAGGTGCCTTGGTTGCTGTGTGAATGACTCACTCCTTCACATGAAGACGGTGCTGTACGTAAGGGAAAAAAACATCCTAACTGTCCTGAATAGATGACTGGGCCATGCTCCTGCCAGGCTTCCCTTCCTACTGCCTGCTGCTCTCAAATGAGACACAGCCATGCGCTATGAACTAAAAGTGTCTCTGCTGTCTGCAGCTGTGTGGCCCCAATGCTGGAAATAGGCTCACAGTAACAGCTCATGAGTCAGTTACAAAATGGTGGCAACTGTTGATGCAGAAATTCTAGTTATCAGCTTTGAAATACAGAGGAGTAAAAGAAAAGTGATGGAAACACTAAAAAGATCATGAACCTTGTCGATTACTATAGAGTGTACAGTATATAGACATATTGTACATCATCAGTCATATATGCAGTATTAATGTGGCAAATGTGTGATGAAAACAAAAAATGACCGATCAAATTCATTTTTAATTCGAATAGTTTATTGTATGATATAAAACTACAAAAGTAAGACAGTTTCAAATTCATAGACACCTGTCCATATTTAATATATATTCTACAGTCCACACCTTGTTTTAAATACAGTGATCATCAATTGGTGGGTGGGTTTTCCTCAAAATGAATATGTTGGTAATTGCATAGAAAAGGCACAGCTCCCAAGGTCTGTGAAAAAAATACAGCCTCACTTACTGAGCAGAAAAAGGGACCCCACCCCACCCTCCAACCCCCAGCCCAACACACACACACACACACACACACACACACACACACACACACACGCGCGCGCGCGCACACGCACACCCCTCCATCAGCTCCAAGTGGTCTCTCTCGAAAACCACTGAACTCTTTATACTTCCCAAAACAGGGGGTCTGGGGTATAGGCTGAAGACAGGAGACACCATGTCGTACTAACAGTAACCGGCATCACAAAGCACTCATTTCTGCTCTTCATACGTTTTGGCATTGAGGGTTATAGATAGACTTTCCTAAAAAATAAACTTTGGAGACTGAACCTCAGAAGTTTTTGAAGAGAATAAAAGTATTGCTTCACAATTTTTTTTCCCTTGCACACTGTGAAGTCCACAGACATTAAATACTCATATTTAAACAGGGGTAGGTAGTGTAGACCTAAACACTGCCACAAACACCACCCCAAAATTATAATATAGGAAACAAAATAGAAACCAAAATAATACATTTTCAAAACAGAAAAAAAAGATGGCTTCCAACCCAATTCATTGTATAATACATTCCTATAAGCAGAGTACATTCCTACCATACATTCTGTACACATTACAATCCAGATGGTAGATTCACATCAAAATAAATATATTTACACAGGAAATGAAAAATAAATAATTTAAAACAAGAATCACTCCAAATCCAAACAACTTAAAATAATCAGTAATTATAATTATGAATGAATAGCATTGCCCGCTTGGCTTTATACTACTCCTGATCGTCATCTTTTCAAATTCTTGTATAATCTCTTGAGCACTATAGGACGTGATCCATTACTCCCACTGAAGGCTTCTCTGTAAATAAACCTTTCAAATCCCATATCTAAAATGGTCACACTAGTAAACAACCAGTATTACAGTTCACTGTCAGATAATGCCTGCGAGAGTCCATGCTAAGACACCATGACGCTCTTGAAATCTGTGACGGGAAATGATATTTGTGACAAAGTCATCACCGATTAACAGCACTCTCCAGTAAACAGGTCTATAATACTAAGCAGCTGATATGAGAAATGGTCCCTTTGCATGTGTACGATTTGATTAGTCAGAAATGAACTGAAAACACAAAGTCTAAATCCCCTACATCCAGTTTGATTGCATTAAGTGGTTTGCAGTGGGTTTTTAGAGCTAAAGGCATATGTTGCCTTTTGTTGCACACACAGGCTTTTTAACCATGGAATCAAGGCTGGTAATGCAAACGTTCAGAAATATCAATGAGAAAATTCTCGTCTGGTGATCTGAACCATAACAGTGGACAAGCATCACTTTAAACACAAAATCTCCAATGTTTATGTCCCCAGTCGTTCTGACCATTTGTACTGGTCCAAAACCACGAAGAGAGACAACAAGGAGCCGAGACAGGACACGGTGACCATCGGCAAAATGATGGTATGCATAAGGTCAAACGAAACCCACTTGCCTACAATCCTACAGCTTGCTTTTGTACAGTTATGATGCAATCCTGCATGCAATAAGAATAATGTACTGCTGGCTAAGAGAAGATGAGGGACACGCTCATAAAACAAGCAAACATGACGCTAATGGTAGAAGATGCTTCATTTTTGACTGTTTTTTTTTTTTTAATCAGTGTAACTTTGAGGCTGCTTATGACATAACCTATGAAATGAAAGTGATTGTTTTATCAGGAACGTACAGGCCCTTACTATAAGTTAGTGTCATATTTCTTTACAGGAAATCACCTTTCAAAAATAATACTAAAGTAAAAAATATTTGGAAACCTGAAAATAAAAAGGTGGCGGATATGTGCATTTACATAAAGGGACTTAACCTTGACTTGTCACATTAAATGCACAGTTTGCACTTATTGCCTGAACCAAATCGAACCAAACCAGATCTGAAATTTGTTTAAAGGTAAACCTCATACCAAAGCTCATACAGAAATACATCAGCTGGGGTAAAGCATGTCCATTTCATACTAACAAGTAAAAGTTATTTCACAAGATTAAATTTCAAGCGAATTCACATGAATATTTCTTTATAATATTATCATATGAACAATAACACTAAAGAAGCACATAAACCAAGTTCCTCTTTTAAATTTGTTGTGCTTTGTGAAAATGAGAGTTATACGAAAATAGACTTGGCAAAGCACATTCTTGCACCTGTACGTTGAGGAGGGGAAAGAGAGCTGCTACTCGTTCTCTGCTTATTTGAGAAATTAAATACAGACAATATTAAAAAAAAAAAAAAAAAGACAGGAATTTACCAAGTGGTCATTTTTGATGAAGGCACTCGAATCTGACAGAAGCCAAGTGTGTTCCTTCATGTTCATATTTGGAAAGGCGAGCACAGTGCATGCACAGTGTTGAAAAGTAGTACTGGGTGACATCACCACTCATTATAACAATTGCCTTGCCTCAAAAATAAAAACTGTACAAAACACCCACAGAGATAAGTCTTTAAGTTTTTAGTTTTTAATTTGTATCTTTAAAAAAAAATTTTTTTTTGCATTCCCAGCCAAATGTGGTCATGATCCTACCAGCACCTCCATGATGTGGTCCAGCTCAGTGAGGTCCATTTTGAAAGGCTGGTTGGGGGTTAAAGTCTTGATGAGGTCATCTGCCGTCACCACAGGAGATAGTTTGGATGGGGAGGCTCCTGCTGCCGAGGTGCATGGGTCAAAATCGTACATGGAGGTGTCGATGTCAGCAAAGAGAATATCGTCCAGGGCCAGATCGGTGAGGAAGCCTGAGGAAGAGGACGAGGATGGCAAAGTGCTCATGTCCAGCCCACTTGTAGGGAGAGTGTCCATCCCTCTGGGCTCAGTAGCTGCTGTACCTGCTGTACCTGTTGATAACCGTTCCACGGCTAGCGGGCCTGGCCCCTCTGGCTTTGAGTTGCAGGATTTGATGCAGTTTTTGGAGTCTGAGGCTGTGGTGGACTGGCTGGAGGGCTGGAGGGGCATGGGAAGGGGCACGGTGAGCGAGGAGGTAGTGATAGACCCTGCTGCTGTGGTTGACGGACACAGCTCCTCGATTTCATCCAGGGCCGAGGAGAAGCTGTCAGTGGCCGTGGGGGGGCGGAGTCTGGATGGAGAATGATGGAGTGAAGTGGGAGAAGTGCAAAACACAGTGCTATCCTCTTCCAGCAGAGAAGCTGGAGTAAGGCAAGCATCCAGCGGCGTGGGGCTAGCTAGAGCCGGGGACGGAGGCGGGACCGGGGGCTGCTGGGACAACGCAGGGGGCGGAGCCACAACAGAGAGCACACCAAAAGCAGGCTGCGCTTCTCGGAAGCCCTCATCCACCGGGTGGTCTGCAGGAGGCGAGGGAGGAAAGAAGAGTGGGCGCAGGCTGCCCTCTTGCTTCAGCTCATCCTGAATGCGCCGCAACATGTTGTTGATGAGCACGCGCTTCTCCAGGCTCGGTTCAGCTAGTGCTCGCTGACTATACAGCTTCATCAGTGAGATGTTAAAGATGGTCTGCCTCTGCAGAGTGTACGAGACCTTGGAAAGGCCATCAGCCATCGCCAGCGCTTTGCCTTCCACTCCCTCGTCATCCTCGTCTAGCTTCCGCTTTGCTCCTTTACCCAACATATATCTGGACCAAAGAGAGGACATGACAGAGGGAGAGAGAAGATTAAGTCCAGAGTCAAAACCTTTCTTTATTGCTTAGTTCTTGATTGCTGATGACCAAAATATGTACAATTAAGTGCACAAACCATGTTCACATATACACATATTTCATTAAGGATCGAGCGAAAGAAAATCTAACACAACGTGTAAAACGTGTTAGATGTTTTCTCATCCAGAATAAGGATGCTAAATGAAAACAATGACATGATTTATCAAACCGAACACGATAAATCCACAAACTCATAAAGGTAAAATACAACAATAAAGTACAAAAATGCTCCTTTGGAAGGAAACACGTGGTGTTTAGTCAATGAGATGGTATGTTCGAACTTGTTAGGCACAGAAACTAAAGTAACCATAAATAAAGCCAAGAAACATCACAAACAGCTACATGGTATGTTAGACAAAATGCACGACCAATGAAACAGACACCCAACCCAAACAGCAGTTGGCTTGAGCATTATCAACAGGTAGACTTGGGTTAAAAATAAAAGACCATTTCTGTTACCAGATTGTAGCTTTGTTGCCATGACATTGGCCCGCAAGCTGTCATCATATTAGCATTCTGAGCCTCCACTGGGGTGAGAGTCTACAATATCTGTACGGTGGCCGCAGAGAAGAAAGAGCACACGGCGACTCGCGATACAACTGTGCCAAACAGATAAGGTAACACAACATGGGGAAAGGTCTTTGTGCAAAACCAAACTCTTCAAACTGCTATGATTCACTCAAATTATTAATCACCATACAGAACCGTTCACACTTTAAAAAAAGAGGGGAGAGCTGTGCACTGAAACAGGGGCAATTACAGGAATCCTGTTCTGACTACTGCTTCCTGAGAGTTGCTGCTAAGAGAGGGAGGCAAGTGTGTGTGTCAGACTTTCAGTAAGAGCTTGTTCAGTGCGAGTGTGTAATATGAAAAACGCAGTGTTGTGTGTTACTCCGGTATGCGCAGAGAGGGGGAAGCGGAAAAGGCAAAGAACAGCATGCTGGGCAAAAGAAAGGGGCAGCGACGAAACTGCTCTCATTCCCCGTGTTAGGAAACAGAGCTCTCGCTACTGTACCAGCACAATGTGCACCAGATTTATAGCCCATCTCAGGGGCCGCCATGTTGTTAGAGTACGGCGCTGTGGAGAGAGGAGCAAGAGTCAGACAGACAGCAGTACAACAGTGTGAGAATGACAAGGGGGGGTGGGAGGTTGGACAAGGGTTAATATAATATTATCTGGTTAAAACATTGATTACCAACTTGCAACATGAAGTCAAATACTTGATGAGAGTTTTGAATATTTTGAGTAATCATCTGTGCTTTTCAGTTATTCCTCAAGCTCCTAACTACATACCACGTTCCCTTTTCCGTTTCACTGTATTTACAGTATAAATGCTTACAAAGGTTTTGCTCAGTCATAGGTTCTCTCTAATGAAGCAGTCAGTACAAACATCCAGCTTGATGCCTTGCCGCTTAGATGCTAGCCGCTCGTTAGACTGCTAACTTGCATGCTAATGACTCAGTGACTAGAGGATGAAAGCCTGAGAGTAACCGACGCCAGGAAATTGCCAATACGGCGCTACCATTGACTTTGGAGAAAATAAACCTTTAAATAAAATGCTCTGACATGCAGCTGGTTTCTTTGAGGAAAGACAGACGTCTGTGCATTTTCCCTTATGGCTTAATGTTTTCTTTCAGTTTTAGATCAAAAATATAATAATAAGCATGGACAATTTTAATAAAACGTTGGGGAAACATGGGCCTTATTTCTGAAGTTGCCCAGTCCTACAGAAAAAAAAAAACTTATTTGAAGCGCCTTTTATCAATATTCTGTCACAAGCACTTGCCGCATTACATACTCAGAGCTGGCCGCTTCTTGCGTAAAGTTTCAAAACTATACATGGCTATGATTAGACTCATCTGTGCAAACACAATCAGGCTTGTAAGTCATGTGGTAATGCTGGGCGGTAATGCCTGGATTTTCAAAATGCAGACAGTAGGTAAGGCTGCAAATTCTTTAGGCCACTGAGAATGCGGACACTTCTCACGTTTTGAAAATACCTGCGTTGTGTACTGACCTGCATTTACCTTGTGACTTGCAAACCTGATTGGGTTTGTGAAAAGGAGGAGGGTTTTCATGAATCTGAAGCAAAAACGTATGGTACAAACATTTCCTGTATAAAGAAAGTCCCAGGTGTTCGTGTCGCACGCTTTTATGTAATGTTCTCGGCCATAGACGGTCCATGTTGCACTAACAGCGTGCAAGTTATACCGCGAGGGTGCAGTCTCACTCACACTACTCCAGTGACAAGCCCAGCTTGCACTGTGCATTTTTACATGCTGGTCTGAACCTACTCCTCACAGACAAGACAGAGTTCTAGTCAGGTACGCTCAATTCTGTGGTATCACTGAATTGTAAATGCTGTCGAGAAACACAATGAGGTAGTCTTCATAATATTCTTCTTGTCAGTGTAAACACATCCAATAAAGGACACGGGCAGGAAAACAACCATGAGCACCGTTATCTAGGCAAAAGTACAAAGATAAGGAGAGAGTGTGAAGGAGAGCAAGAAGCAGAACTTAAAGCAGTGGCGGAAAGAGAGAAAGAGAGAGGAAAAGGCAGAGAGAGAAAGAGAGAGAGAGAGAGGGAGAAAAAAGAGCAAGAAAGTAAGTGAGAGTGAGCGAGAAAGAGAGTGGGAGAAAAAAGAGCAAGATAGATTGAGAGTGAGAGAGAGAGAGAGAGAGCGAGAGAGAGAGAAAGAAGCCTGTTCCTGAGGCCTCTCCTCATTACCATAAAGTGAAGCCCAGTAGCAGTAGGCAGCATTGCAGTGTGCTTGAACCTAATCCAGGCTGACAGCTTCGTGCACCCTGGCCCTGTCTGTGTGCTCACACATACACACACACACACACACACACACACACACACACACACACACACACACACACACACACGCACGCAAGCAAACAGCGCGCCGGCGCCCCTCTGTCAGGCATTTCCACTCAGTCAGGAAGTGCAAGTGGCTGGGCCTGTTGCCTCGCTGCCTGTTACCATGACAAACACGGTCAGCTGGGAATCCGCCCAGAGAGATGACAAAGAGGGAGAGAGACGGGTGGGAGGAAGAGAAGGGAGAAAGAGAGAGAAGGAGGTGGGGATGAGGGAACTTAAAGGAAAAAAAAGGAAACGTTTTCTGTTGGTGTACTGCTTCTGAGGCAAAGCAATTGAAACAGAAAAATGTGTTTTGGAGAGCAAAACAAGGTCTGTCTCCTGTCGCTGTGTGAATTCCAATGCTCACAGACACAGCACAAGCTACCCAGAAATGAACAGACAAACAGTACTTTTAAGGGGGGGGGCATTCAGAAACACTTTGCTCCAGTTCGTTTGCTTCTGTTGATTAAAAAAAGTTTTGTTACATAGACGCAGGACAACAGCTCTGTAAGATGAAATATTAAAAGATTAAGTCAAATTACCGTTTGAATTCAGAGTGTGTGAAACTGAGGTGAAAAAAGTAAAAATACCTAAAATCAGTGCAAGAATAAAAATTGACTGAGACTAAAAAATGTGTAGCCTTCCAGCCATCTCAACAGCCTGGGCAGCTGTTGGCATGTCAGTGGAAACCGGGGAGGAACACGACTCAAGTTAGTGGTTTTCTTCTGATTTACTGCCCTCCTTCACGTTTGGTGTTTGGTGGGAACAGAGAAACAAACATTGCTGTGGAATTCATGATGGGTGGATACATTAATACTAGGGGGGGGAAAAGAATAAACAAAATCATGACACAAGTTCTGAACAGGGAAGAAAACACAAATTAAAGTCCCTTTCAGAGAACTGGTGAGGGAAAAAAAAGCGTCAGGGCAGCTGAACAGGTCCCTCTGACTCACTCTGAGGAGTGGAGACAGATATGTGCAACACTGAAACGCCATTACTACTCCACCCTGCACATTCCTTGTCTCCATTTTTCTCCTCCTCCATCCTTTTCCCTCCATCTCAGGGGTGAAAGGTCACTGAGAGAGTAGAGGCAAAGAGGCAAGACTAGAACAGTATGGTAGCAATAGGTTGTGTTGGTAGTGGTTAAGTTTGGGATTTGGGGAAGGAGGGGAGGGGAGGGAACATTTGTTCTGACTTTGTGTAAAAAATAAACCCCAAAACAAACAACCAAAAAAACCCTAAAAAATAAAAGCAGCTGCTACTTATTGCCTCTGACCTGAAACTGAAGAGTGCGAAAGTGACAACAGTTAGAGAGAGTGCATAGTGCGTTGATAGAGACAGAGAGAGAGTGAGTGGGGAGCGCCGTGTTCCCACCTCACTCAGCACACTCTGTTCCCTCGCTCACAGAGACATGGAGAAACACACAGTAAACTGCCTCTCCATCGCTGCTGCACCAGCGCTCGGAAATGACCCTGTTTCCATACGCCCTCTACATAAAATCGTGAACAGAAAAGACGCTATGTCAAAAGAGCTGGTGTTCTTTCTTCTTTCTTCGTGTTGTAAAATAGTCGAAGATGACTCGGTTTTACAGCGCAGCCTTAAAAGCATGGCTCAGCTGCAGCTCACTTCCTGGATACAGCTCCTGGCAGTAGCTAAGTGTGTGAAACAGAGCACCGGATAAGTCCAGAATTAGTGTAAAAGCAAGGCTGGGGCCTTTGGACAGGAGAACACAGGGCTGTCAGAGCAGAGGCTGGAAACACTGCAGTGCTGCTAGACTGGCTGCAAAACTGTATACCAAGCAGTGCACCAGAGAAATATCATGTGAAGGACCAGACTGCATGGATAAAATGTGTGAAAGGTCTCCTCTAAGATCAGAGCAGGATTATAAAGTGAGAGCTCACGCCGTCAGCAAAGCTCTAAAGATCGAACTCTCTTCTGACAACATCTAGGATAACACTTTGCATTTATTTTTGTAGAATTCTTTGTATTGTTTATGCACTTCCTCCACGAGAGCAAGCACGAATGACTAAATATAAATGTGTTAATGAAGAAGCAGAGGAGACCTCTGTGTGGATGATGCGAACAAGTGAACGAGTGAGTGACAGCATGCATGAGCGGATGAATGGTCTACAGACCGAATGAATGAGCGAGCGTGCAAGTGCGCAAAGGGAAGGGATGCAACGAGCGAGTGAATGAGTGAGCGAGTGAGACAGCGAGCGCACGCGCGCTGAATCATCAGTGATATTATGATCCTGTAACAGGATCTGCACGTTTCCATGCCTGTGCTTCTGACTTCCCCTCCCCCCTCACCTCGGTGCTTTGCTATTTCAGGTCCTGAGGGGACGGATTCAAACACACACACACACACACACACACACACACACACACACACACTAACATGCATGCATACGTACATGCACAGATCGTTCACAGTTCTGCTGCAAAGCTCTGTTACAGAACCATGAGGATGGGGGGGTCAGGCTACCACAAAACACACACGCACACACACACACACACACACACACACACACACACACACACACACACAGCCTGGACAGTTGAACATCACTTGCTTGGTCTGCATGTAATAACACACATATTACTGTCAAATGAGAGAGAGCTGGAGGGAGAATGACAGCGATAAAGAACGAGGGAGAAGGCGCACACTCTCTGGTGTCATCTTACAGTATCATTACAGGCACATAATACATGTTCATCCTCCTCTCCGCCTGGCCTCGGTACTTACTCGGCGCGCTTTGTCACGGCACTTGACGGCACAAAGACGGGGTGTCGTTTGTGTGGGCTCTCCTGACGAAGGCTCGATACAGAGCACGAGCAGGAGAGAGAGAGAGAGAGAGAGAGAGAGAGAGAGAGAGAGAGAGAGAACACAGCAATATAGATAGAGGCAGACCAAACGACATGTTTATGGTATAGCATACATTTCACAGCAGTTTGGTGTCATGCATGAAATAAACTATTGTACCTCATACCTATAATCCAGCTGTATAAATAAAGAAAATTGGGCTACAACGAACTGCTGGTTATCTCATTATGCCAATAACGGAAAACATGAACAAAATTAGGCGCTAAACAGACAATTAGCTTTTTGTGTTTGCGAGCATTTCAATCTTCAAACTTATATTAATCAGCCTCTTTAACAACACACGGATAAAACACCCGTGTGCTATAGGATCCGTTGATTAATGCAATAACGCGGTATATTTCAACCCTGTCTCTATCCACATGGCATACGCAGCACATGTGGAATTACAGATAATAATTAAGATAGGTTTCCCTGTACTCAAAAACACAATACGCCTTTTTACTCAACAGCAAGTCCAAGGTCAATTCATGGGGGAGTCAAGAAATATTTCTGTGAAACGTTTTTTGTTTTTTTGTTTTTTTAAATGTCAAAAGTATTTGTAAATGAAGCTCTACATTTGTATCATTTGTCTTCTTAAAGACAGGGCTTCTTTTTAGAGGGAGGAATACAGTTTAGTGCAGTCAAAGTAGCTCACAGTGCTTTTCAGCCCCATCACTGATGAATACTGCATCTACGTCTACCTTCGGGAGAGTGTAAGAAAAGCACATATGCTACAGATTCTGTACTTAGAGATTAGTGAAAAAATGAGAACACTAATCAGTTAAAAAAAAAAAAAAAACAGCACCGCCAAGGCAGATTAAAATCGGTATAGAGAATAACCATGTGAAGGCCAAGTAAATCTGAGAAAGGTGGGTTCAAGTGACTCATTTTCTAACTGACATCCCGTGGTCATTAAAAGCTTTCTCGCAGCGATGTGTTTTATGTGACAGATCTTATTTGTTCCACAGTGATGCTGCATTATTGTGCAGCATATATGAGGAGTGGACAGGACATGGTGGCCATAGGGAGCAGGCAGGCACATGTGCAGTGAGACAGCAGCATGCAGACTGCAGCGCAGCTTTACGTCATCAGCAACTAGAGAACTCGCTGAACAGCCCCCACCATGCAGACTAGAGAAAAAAAATTAATGTACCATACATGACTCTCTAAAAGGCTGCACTTGTGCACATTACGGGTGTGTGCTGTGTGATCTGCACGTGCGTTTAAGAATACTTTCTAAGGGGTTCATAATGTAGTAATGCTAAAAAAAATAAAATCTTGTAATCAAGGTATTTTCAAACGCCTTTGGAGTTTCATTTTCACAACACAGCGTTGAATGCTGCGCTAAGACAATGCATCAAAACTGAAAGTAGCTCAAAAGTGAACTGAGTTTAAATTCCCTCAACGCTAGTGTGAAGCTTGGAGAGTTAAATGCTGGCAGAGAGACGAACGCTTTTCAAACCGGTTTGACGAGAGGGGCCAAAGGCTTGATGTGTGTGTGTGTATGTGTGTGTGGGGGTGTAAGACACGCTTGCACTCTGGTTCAGGAAAAATACAACCAAACTAGCAGCAATAAAGATTATTTGCTAAGAAAGTCCGGAAAGGATAGTGACTCCGTTTACAAATGCTCTTAATGCACTGCACCAGATTTTACTGATAAGCAGTTAATGCAAAGATTTCGATACGGGTTACAGATTTCTGACTGCTGGGAATAACAAGAGTAACAAGTTACTCTTAAAAAGTACCTTAAGCATTTTAGGGGTAAGTGGAAACTGATCTTGGACATGTGGGTCCATCCTTTTTTCTTTGCAAATAAATGCCAAAGAGATTAATGAGAGCGTCCAGTATGATTTGATTTTTGAGTGCCCACAAACAGCACAAAAGAAGCACTTATACCCACACAATGGACTAACGGTACAAGGGTATGTTGATTTCGGGAATGCTGCATATTGCACTGCTTTAACTGAATCCAGCAAGGCAAGATGTGAAAGCTGCCCACATCTTCTGCATTAACTTACATGACCTCGCCGCATGCCAGTTAACCTTGGCAAATCATGCCTGGCCCATCCTACGTTAGCATGCTTGGGTTTTACTACAGTGCTAAACCTACATGTACATGCACATAAACAAAAAACATTGTTAAACAGACTGCACATAACTACATTCTTAGGTAACATAAGGTCAAAAAGCAAGGGGCGCTTCACATACATCTTGACACCGTTCTTTATTCTCCTATAGTGGTACTATACAGTAGTGCATCTTAGGAAAAAAAAAGACAAAAAAACATTTGGACATGAATAGTGGTAGTGGATATAATCTATTCCAGAGTGAACATTCACAAGCAGATCTTACTGGACCTTGATCTCTACTGTGCGTGTACGTGTGTGTGTGTGTGTGTGTGTGTGTGTGTGTGTGTGTGTGTGTGTGTGTGTGTGTGTGAGTGAGTGAGAGAGAGAGAGCGAGCGAGCATGTGTGCGTGTAAGTGTCCTTTGGACACTGCCTATGTCTTACAAGGAGACTCACTAAAGTGGTACAGTGCAGCTGTAAATTTGGCTGATTTTTCTTCAGAGATCTTAAGACGTCCCGCTCCATGTCAACCCAACAGGCCAAAACCATATACATGACATGCCAGAGAACACTCCTTTTCTCCAATAGCGGAGCATAATTCAACAATCTTGCAGTAAACAGACAACACAGGACAAAGAGAACAGAAGCTCAACTCTTCTCCAAACAGTGCGTTTCAGCCCTAGGCCTTTTCTTGCATGCAGTCTAAATTTAAGCTCTAGCTAACAGTTGAAGCAGGTCACCGGCTATTTTCTTTTCCAGTCACCTGCCAAATGGCACTCTCAGTCAAATACCACAGCTACACTCACTCAGCATTAGTCTAAAACTCTAGCCCAACACTGTTACATCTCTTTACATTGATCAGAAAACAAATGCCACTATGGGTAAGCGCTTGGCGGTAAGTGTCTAAAGAAAAGGCATCCCCGAAGCAGCAGTTCTGAAGAAAAGAACAACGTTAGTAACAACAATCCACCACACACTGTGAGTAGAAAAAAAGATAAATATTATTAACTGTCTATTAGTTACGTTTCTATTACTGTGTATGACCTACAGGGTGGTTAGAATATTACACGTCTAGAACTGAAATGGACGATACTTTGAGAAGTCACAGAACAACACTGAACAATCTCGGATATGTCATCGTATCGTCAGCACTTTCATACACCTTGAGTCACCACACAGTAGTGAGGAGATGAATGGATGGTTTTGTAAACCATTAAAATATTAGACAAAGATGTCAGGAAATTCCCAGTTCTCTTTCTCTTTATATGCAGCTGCAGGTCTGCTGTTTTGCTGCCACACACACACACACACACATATAATATATATATATATATATATCATGCATCACGAAAATGTCTTCAAGACACTGTCATAGATTATTGATTTATTTTTCTGCCACAGCAAACACTCCCAGTCAGAGACATGTCGAAATGTCGATATGGGAACTTTAAAAACTAACCAAACTCACGAGCAAAATAAAGATAATGAGTGCAGCCTGTATGTAGTACAAAGTGCTGGACATGGTGAGTTAGTGTCCGGAGAAAAGTCCAGCTGCTGAACTTCACAGAGAGAGAAGAAGAGAGACGACAAGGACCAGACAACAATACCCGAATACATTGTTCGTGGCTTTCTCTCGGTGGCTCGCAGGCTGTGGAAGTTACGGCTGGACTATGTGTGTGTGTGTGTGTGTGTGGGTGTGTGTAAAACAGCAGAGAGACAGTGTGCCACACAGAGTTACAGTGTTTCATTGGCGGAGCTAACGTTACTCACCACGGCCAGGTCGAGTAGCGCTTTAACATGAAGCATGGGGGAAAAAGATCGCTTAAATGTCGACAGCGCTACTTCCAAGTGGAGCGACGGACAGCGACGAAGCTCAGGTCTGAGAGGAGATCTCACCCAGGAGGCTTTCACACACCGGAGAAAACAACCCTCTGCGCTCGGGTCAGCGGCTCGAGGGGCACAAAAAGACAGCCAGCGGAGACATCGGCAGCCAGTTGTACGGACGGCGGAGGCGCAGCACAGTACAGAGCAGCGCAGCGCAGCGCTCACCACAGTAGCTGTCGGGGAGGTGTGACGTAGAGTGAGACTGCTGCGCTCACTGCTAGTCGGACACACACGCGCGCGCGCACACACACGCGCGCACGCATGGCGCCTCTGAACACTCCGCCCCCTATCCGATACAGCACAGCCCTGCGTGGGCAATGGGCTTCCACCCAGTCCTCCTAAAACACGCTCTAGTACACACTTTCGCTCCGTGTCCTGCTTGCAGTTTAATTCAGTTCAGTTCAAAGCGTTCCCTCCGTTCATTTCTCTCTCTCCTTCCTCCTTCCAACATGTGTTCACCCCTGGTTTCTGATCAATCCACACCAGGTTCCAAATACTTCCCAATTTTTACTTACTTTATGCCATAATCAGGTATGTACATTTCATGACACCAATAGTGCACTTCGTTAAGTTATACGCTGAGTTTACGGTTTGTCACAGATGTTTCTATTAATGCATGCAGAAATGCATCTCTCTCTCTCTCTCTCTCTCTATGGTCTGTCTATATATTTTCGTCTTCAGCAGTAAAAATGCATCAGTGCTAGGCTACCAGGCCTTTTCACTCACATAGACTAGTTAAACTGCCACCGCATGGCACGTATAAGCATTACATGGAGCACGCGACAGACCCTGATTGTCTAGTTTACCATATGAACAACCATGTGTGGTATGTAGAGAAAATAATACTAACCCACCAAGAAGAAGAAGGATTGCCTGAAATGAGGAGGTTAATGAACAAGTAAAGAAAGTGATAAAAGTGACCAGACCTATGGAATTCAGATGATCTGAGGGCACAAAGAGCACTTTGGTACCACTGCCAGATGGGAAAAAAACCCCAGTAGTTTTACTTTTTCCAGTCTTGGAACCTGGGCACAAAGCTTAACCTGTTCTTATAAAATAACAATTAAAGATGAGAAAACACGGAAAAGCATTTTAAACACAGGCCAAATGAGAGAAGAATTTATAGCCACAGTAAAATGTTGGATCAAACCAGGGTGTCAAAATAAGGGGTCGTGTGCATGTTTTGCGTTTATATCAACTGATTTTTTTTTTACATCCATTTGTACCTGAAAATTACATAATATACAGGTTATTTTCCCTAAAAACATAACCCCCCACCTGTTACCTATGTTAGGACATCCAAAGAGAGTCTCATGTCATGATCAGGATCCATCCATCCATTCATTCATTCATTCCTTCATGCATTCATTCATTTTCTGAAGGTCCTTTTTCTCATGAAGTTTGTAGTGGATCCAGCACCTATCCCAGGAATATGCCCTGAATCGGACACCAGGATACTTTCAGTTCAGGGCAAATATGTTCCTTTTCCAAGACATGTGAAACCAACCTCTGCATCTTTCTGAACTGCTGGTCACGGTGCGTCACAGGGCAGTGTAACACACTTGGAAGAAAGTACAAACGACATATACTGACATTCTGTTCTGCGTATACTGACGCCTGCAGTTAGATAGTGTCACACTGACTGACAGGGGAGAGACAGTAATGCTATGCCTCTCACCCAGAGCACAACTCAGAAGCCTGGTTAGCCTACTTTTTAATGTGTTGGATACCTATATTAGGTCAAGATATTGCAACATCATTAATGCTGTTTGATGTTTCATTACCAGTGTCAAAAAATGCAATGTGGATGCCAAACAACATAAAACCATTGATTACAAATGTAATGGGGGCCCAAAACCTAAGAAAGTTTTTATTCAATTAAAATATATAGAAATAGAAACAGGTCAGTGTCTGTACACCTGTGGACAGAGAGGGGCATGTTTTAAAGTCCTGGAGGTAGTATTGTTGACTTTTCCAGTGGTTATGCTAGTCTTTGGAAGAATCCCAGGATGGTCAGAGAGCCACTGTTTGAGAGACTCTCAACTGCTCAGCTGCCAGGCTTGTATCCTGTCTCAATTGTATGTCTGCCAAAATTAATAAATGTAAATGAGTGTGTGGTTGGTGTGTAGGTGGGTATATGAGTGAAGGAATGGGTATGCCTGACCCTGGATGCCCCTAGATGAGACAGTGTTGTGTGACTGACAAAAATGAATAGTGTAGACGGACACAAGCAGCTAAATCAGTACTATTAGCAGGCTTTGAAATTCTTCCCACCCACTGAGTAGCAAATTCCTCTTCATTTACTTCTTGCCCAGTTGAAATAAAGGCACAATTTTATCACTATGTGGCTAGTGGTTGGCAAATCAACAGCATTAAGATAGTAAGCTAAGCATTCCTTAAAGTTAAAGTTATAGGAGTTAATCCTGCAGTGATTGCATATCAGCTGGAATTGTGGCCTAGCTTACGGAATCTTTACACTAGATATGAAATGGCAACAAAATATGTAAGTAAACTAATTCATGGTTTCAAACAATTTAAATGAACACAGTGATGCTTATAAAGAAAAAAAAACTTTGGACAATTCAGTCTTTCATTACTTTTTATCCAATATTGCTTTTGAGCAGAAATATACACTACAGTCATGGGGAAAAAGAAAGTACACTCTTTTTCAATTCTGTTTTCATTTATCAGGGACTAAATACAATTGTGCAATCCCTTGAGGTGATTAAAAAAAACTGACTTCAATAAGTAATCATTTTTTCCCGAAAAGTAAATTAACATTCAGAAACGAGGTGGGCAAAAAAAGTACTCCCTTCCTACTTCCAGAATCATTAAGAGAGTAATTAGTAGCCAGGTGTTGCTAATGAAATGCACAAAATTAATTCAATCATCTAGAAGTATGACCGCTTTTATAAAAGCAGAACCTTTGGTAGTTTGGTGTTCTGGAGCACTCAGGTGTGTGTCTGCATCATGCAAAGCTACATCATGCAAAGAAGAAAGGACATCAGCCAAGATCTCAGAGAAGCCATTGCAACTGTTCATCAATCTCGGAATGGTTATAAGGCCAGCTCCAAATGCATCATTCTGCAGTGAGAAAGACTGTTTACAAATAGAGAGCCTAATCTTCTGAAGAGTTGGCATCCCAGCAAATTCAGCCGAAGGTCAGGCAGCCTATGCTCAAAGATAGAATGAAAGCCCCACAAACTATATTGTGTGACCTACAGGAATCTGTAAGCACATTAAATATTTATGGTCATGACAGCACAATCAGAAAAAGACTGAACAAAAATGGCTTTCATGGAAGGATGACTAGGGAAAAAGCCATGAAAATGGTGGACAGTTCAGTCATCATGCATAGCACCATGTTTGACAAAAACCAAACACAGTGTAGCACCACAATCACCGCATACCAACTGTCAAACATGGTGGTGGAGAGCTGAAGATTTGGACTTGTTTTGCAGCCACAGGACACGGGAAACTTGCAGTCTTTGAGACAACAGTGAACGCCACTTTAGACCAGAATATTCTTGAGACAAACATGAGGCCATCTGTCCATCAGCTTAACTGGGCTGAGATTGGGTCATGCAAGAGGACAACGATCCCAAGCACACAAGCAAATCGACATCTGAATGGCAAAAAAGAAGAAAAAAAAAACAAGGTGTTGCAATGTGCAAGTCAAAGTCTAGACCTCATCCCTAACTCTACGCCATTGTCCAGCTGGACCATGTTCATATTAGGCTTATTAGATCCAGTGAAATTTTTAATGCTATAGCATATGAAGACATCCTATCTAATTGTATACTTCCCACTGTGCCACAAAAGTTTGCAGAAGGCTCAGGTGTAGGTGTCAAGGTCAGGTGTCCACAAACTTTTGGCCATATAGTGCAGATCTTTACAAATACACAGCAAAATCCCCAGTGGTGAACTAACTCTTTTAAAGTTCATTTCAGTCCATTTGGAAAGCCTTAATTCAACACTCTATTTGTTGTTTCAACACTGGGGATTTTACTGTGTATAAAGATACAGAAATTGTCTTCTTCATGTTTCAGTTCATTACAAATTGTAATTTCATAAATTTGTTATTATTTTATAATACATGGAATAGACTAAATAAAGCAATCATGTATTGCAGGTGGACTATGTCCTTCTTCTACAAGGCCATAAAGATAACTCCCTGAGTCACAGAGAGTAAGACAGTTTTCTTTGCTATGTCTCAGTGCTATACAACATATCTCTATTACAGGTTATATTTAACTTTACCTAGTCAAATACTTCCATATGATGAGCATGAAATGCTTCTAAAATTAATTCAAAGTGGGGCAGAATACAGTCCAAGCAAGGTTTTTGAGCAGCATGTGTTGTTTTCATGCCTGAGGAAAACCTTTTCACACAAAATCTGAAATTAAGAGCTCTGGCACAAGGAGTGCTGCAATTCCCATCTACAGAACCATGCGAATCTCCATCGCCAGCAACAAGTCATAGCTTGCAAATCGGAGACAATGATTTGCTTCTTTACCCTTTAAACTAGCCTTAAACCCATTGATTGTCCTCTCTTTAAGATTCAGGTACATGTTACAATTGAACAATAAAATTGTTTTAAAGTGAACTCTATACTGCTCTTTCAAATGTGTTCTGTAGTTTGGCACATCACTAAACTCAACCATGTAGAATAAACATTCTGAATCAGTTGTATGTTCATTTAGTTAATTTCGTTTATTCAGAACAGTTACAACACAGAGTGCACTCAGTGTGACTCCAACTTACTCTTATTTCTGCTGCTGAGGTGGTGAAAGCCATTGAATGGACTTTCACTTTTTCCAGTATGGTCAGATTTAAGGCAGAATGCTCAGGAGCCAACTGGTTGCAGTTATTCAGCAACCTCAGTTGAGGAAACACTGCCTGATGATAGAAATGAAGTTCTACAATAACAGAGTAGTGTCACTTTGCACAATATGTAAGCTTGTCTTGAAATTTATCCCTGGTGCAAACACTAGAAGTGTCAACATGAAGTCTCTGCCAAAGACTTGTTTTGGAAGGGATATGAGCTGATGTGAAGCTAAGTTTTTCTGCCCATCTCTCTGTGTCATGAGTGAGGAGCAGAGTGGTGAGCAGAGGGGTGGTTCTAAATAAAGATTTCAGGTCAAAACAGGAAATGGCTCAGTGAGCAGTCAGGGCAGGAATGAGAAATGCTGGCTTTTGGGCGGCATCCACAACATCCCCTTTGTTCCCTTACACAACTAGAAACTATAGCCCTCGCTATCTAAAGTATATCTCATTTTCTATCTCTCTTACACATTATCATACACACTACAATGCTGTTTGATCACTTACGCTACATTAATACACTCTCCCCACAAAACTGTCTGCGCACTGAACACTGCACGCATAGTGTGGGCAGCATGAGTCACCATTAAATCATGAGCAACAGTTGGAATCCTAAAATAACATAATTCAGAGTTGCTAATGTCAACTACTATATTTAGGGGGAAAAAATAATTATTTTGAACAACAACAACAATAAAAAAAAAAATCCTGTTTATGACTAGGGTTTATGATATCACTGTATGTCAGTGAACAACTGATTTATATAAAGTTGCAG